>JASCZW010004168.1:0-360213 GCA_034211315.2 Aedes japonicus | reverse complement strand
TATTCTGTATTAACCGAACTTGAAAGGAAAAACAAAAGAATTTGACTTGTTAATGAAAACTTGGATCGACTCACACACATTACTGTTTGACCAAATTGTGATCGGAACACCCTTAATATCAAGTGTGCTGAGAAGACCCTGGTCTAACAAAGAAAACACGGGGTTTTCCGTCCAAAATTGGCTGTATTCATCAATATAATCTACATAAAGAGAAACACAATACTGCTTTTGTAGAACAATGTATCCTTTGCCTCAAAATAAGCCTCAGTTTCAGCGATAACATCTTCGTTCGAGCGAAATTTCTTAATCTGTTGGCAACAATCCTTTAAGTGACCAGTGCGCGCATCGAATCCACTTTCAAACTAGATAAATGTTTTTTTTCACACAGTTTATAAGTAATATGCTTTTTTTTAAGTTTTTTTTAAGGAAAACAAAACATTTGAGCAAACAAAAAAAGCTACAAATATTGACGTAATGGCTGAGTTATTAACACTTGAAATCACTTTCTGCTACGCATTCATTTTACGTTCTTGTACATGGTGCGTGCTAAATTACTGACATGCTTTAGCAAAAAAAAAAAATCTTTTAGTCAAACTTGCTATGAATATTTTATGGTTTATTTTATTTCGTTACGTATGGGAATTGTTAAATATTTAATTCAAAAAAATCCCCTTCCAGTTCGACGACTGTAGTTAGACACGTCTGGACACTGCCGCATGCCTTTTTTAACATGTTTCGATCATCGATTCATAGATGTCTTAAGGTGAAACTGTAGTCACGGAACAGAATTATCACTTCACATTTTTTGAGACTAAAAATCACAAACAAAATAAACAACGCTCAAATTGATTCAGTGGAGCAAACAATTCTTGAAAATCTCACGCCTGAAGTCCTAATAGTATTTGAGGTTTGTGCTTATAAAACTTCGAAGTGATAGGGACTTGATCCGCATGTCCTTAACCGCTTTTATTTTCGTTTTGTGTGACCTAACTGTGGTGCGAGGATCAGTATCCCGCTAGGCGATGCCCCACACAAAATATTCTAAACCATTGATACTGCAGAGGGCCAAATTTATTTTTCCCAAAACTTCGGAACATTTTCCGCAAACCATTTCTGTGGTTCCTTAGCATTATAAGCAGGTGCTCGGTCTTGATGGAATACGAAATGACGGCCAGCAGCAACCTTCTTCACATATGGTTTAACTACGTTCTGCTGAAGTCTCGGCTATACATCGGCTGTTATCTTTAGTCCTTGATCAAATAAATACGGGGCATCACATCTCGCTTGTTGGAAACTTCGCCTGGAACCACCTCATGGGTTGGAAGCTTGGTTAACATGATAATGGGGACCTGACTACGATCCGGTGCAAGCCACCTGTCATTCTTTTGATTCACCCTTTGATCTTTGTTAAAGTTGTTTTTTTCATCAGAAAAAAAAGATTAAAGGATTGATATGATGTGGAAATTCGACCGACTCCAATCTGCGTAGCACATGCGACTAAGGCTTGTTCGCGACAAAATCTGGACAGATTGAATTTGGAATAAAACAAATTTGCTGTTAGTTCAATCCAAATGCTTTTTCTATGAAACTAATTACAGTTACTTTAATAGGCTGCATGAATAAACTACGATCTTTTGAGTTTACTCCAGCAATAAGGGTCTGTGCAGACTTCACTGTAACCGATTTAGCTGCTTTTATCCAAGATTTTTTTAATTTTTCTATAGTTGTAGTTTATATTGAGAGAGTTTTCTCTTTACAAGAGCCCAATACCGATAGGTCGCAACTCCGGGTAGTTAGATAGATTCGCCTCGTTCGGACATGGACTCCATTCGCTTTATATCATTCCAAAACATCTTTGGCGTAGTGACATTATGCCAAATCAGGCCAGAATAGCGTGGGAGCGTCATGGCCGCGTAGGAATGGTAACAATCGCTTCTTTAGGCATTCTTCACGGAATATTTCCTAGCCTATTGTCTGCCAAACCAAACGATTTTTGGGAAACTTGTCCTCTTCGTCCTGAAATGCTCCTCTACGCCATTTCGTTGCATGGCAGTATAATAAGACATTCCTGCGTCCATTATCACGCAGGAAAACTTCGTCAAATATTCACAATACAACTTGCCCGGGTTTTAGCCGTCACATTCTGTTTATCAATACGGTTCGGTACAGCTTTCACCTTGAAGACTTCATACCTTGCCGGTGCTTGGAAGTATGCTCGAAAGTTGGGGACATTTTAATTTTTCTATTGTGCCGAAAAATCTGGTTTCTTCTGCAATATTTTCTTCACCTTCGCGTCCTTCTGGTGATTCCTGAGAATAGTTTTTGTTCCGTTCCCAGCCTTTCTTTCTGTTGTCAAACGTGTATCAAAAGATTTCAGAACGTTATGGACAGTGCTTGCAGGAAAACCAAGCTTTTTTGCATGTTTTCTTACTGACAGATCCGGATTTTGCGACAATTGCAAGTGCAACAATGCGATCGCACACAATTGCTTTTCGCACTTGCTCTTCTTTCGACGCCATCTTCGATCTAAAAGCTTGTAGTATCACCAAAAGTCGATTTTAACCAATGAACAGACATACGTACATCAGTCTGCGAAATATTTCACGCGTTGATGAAGTATTTCCAGAGATGTACGTATTTAGGGGTGTCAAGATTTTGTCACGAATAAGCCTTAATAACCAAGGTTTTTAGCAATGATCCGCCCGCTTTGCCGTGCCATGGATCATGCTGGATTCGTTTTAATCACTTTTTACACTTTTTGATTTGGCTTCGTTCAGCCGTATAGGAACGGCACTTGTATTTCGTCAAGGTAGGTGAGTATGCCAGTTCATGACTTTCTCAAGCCTATTTTAGATAATAGGTTTTATACATAATATAATAGTTTTTTTTCCGACACATTAGCTCCTTTGCGCTTTGCCCGGCGCGCTGTAAAACAACGACGGCTGACCGGTTTCTCTTGTTTTGAAATCTTTAGATTTCTTCAACACTGTTTGTTTACTCTGTCACCTAATAGTTTAAACTATCCAGTCCTGCAAAAAAAAATCATGTTCCGCAAGCGTGAGAAATTCAAGTGCCAAGTGTACACTTGTATAAACAACAAAGATGTAGCCCACGGTAAAAGAAAATCAAGCTTGACAGCAGGTTTTAACACTGTTATTTGGTTCTGAAACAGATTTGTCCATAGGAATGACAAATATTATCCTCCTCCTAACGATATGCCCCAACTCATGAATACTGAATGATTCTCAATAGCTTTGCTTAGTATTTAACCGTAGCTATCCTAGATTTCATCGCATTTCCCGATTGACATGATTGATTTATTCTAGACGACAGCCAGTGATTAACGTTCCATGCAAGCAGTCGATGCGATCTGTAAATAAAAGGAAGTAAGCATGACCATTTGGGGATTTCCGCAAACTAAGTCGATATAGGCGAGACTCGCCCTACTGCAGACGTTAAGTTCGATTGGAAGTTTGGGTGAAGAGTTTAAAAAAAATGTTTTTAGTTTGTTGCTGCTGTTATAGTTGCTTAAAAACACATGGAATACATGAAATGGGTGCTGGCATACAGTTCCAGTTGGAATAATGTGACTAGAACGAAGAAAAAAGCAACGTGACCACAAGCCTACGCTGGATCCATCACTGATATCACGACCCACGTTGATGTGTAATTATAACATCCTAGTTCAATATTCACCACGTCTACCGCACAGCGGAGCGTTACCTCAAATCCCAATGCTAATGTCGAGCCTGCATGTCACCAGCCAGAAAATATAGGCATTCTGAACGCGAGAGCATATAGGTACATATATGTTGTGTTGCACGCTGCTGAACGGTTGTATGCTGCGGGCAAATATTTAAAACGATTAGTATTTGCTTTCCACCATGCTGCCACTGAGACACTGAGGTAGACAATACGTGTGATACATGAATTATTTCGATTTAATTGCAGAACACATTTCCCGACCAGTGAACCGACCACGCGGATAACCATCATTGGTTGCGTCAAAATCAAAATGACTGACTGCGTGTACTTGTTCCTCATCCATTCAATTGAGCTTTTATATGGGTATATTACATCATCAGTACTTAAAAGCATATTTCGATGTTTAAAACCAAGCAAAAACCGTTAAACGATATTTTCTAGTACTGAGTTATGATATGATGCGTAGAATTGATAATCGAACCTGTTTGGAAGCATTGAAAGCATTTATTGCCGAATAAAACAGCTACTTAAGTATTATTAGTATTAAACTAGCATAGCGTATGTACATTCTGGCGACAATTAATACTGTGAGATACCTTCTGAAACTCTATGTTGAAAGCAAACAGAGATCTGCAATAAACATTAGGTTTAAATAGGCTCGACGTCTTCGACAGGTATGTCATGGTCTACAATACATTCATCTATACAGAGAAAAAAAATACATTTATCTAACCGAAATTTATACATGGGTTGGAATAGGAATAAAGTCGTTTATAACCTATGAAAACGGAAAATTATCAATACCTATTAATTTTATTCAATCCAGTTTTGGGAAAAAAATACCGCCTTAAACTATGCAATGAATTGTGAAAATGATGATTCTTGCAGATTCTAGAAGCACTTGATGAAGTATTCCATTTGCCCGAATCTACCTTAACCTCTATTTTATGGTTCATGTAATCAGAGTCGTTCTGGTCCTGTGGTCGAGTCCGGTGATGGGGTCTCCCAACCCTTATTTACAGGCAAGTACATATCTTCATGCAACATTTCTGTGCCTGATATGCTTCCGTGTTGCAGCACCACGCCAGATTCCCCCGCTTTAGGCGGTTCTACTGTTCACCCGACTCAATTCAGAGGCATCTCTTCCTCCGACATCTCACCGCAACTTCGCATCTACTATCAAAATGTTCGTGGACTTCGAACGAAGATCGACGATTTCTATCTGGCAGTGCATGATGCGGAGTATGATGTGATAGTACTAACAGAGACGTGGCTCGACGATTGTATTCTATCGACTCAACTGTTTGGAAATTCATTCACAGTTTTTCGGACGGATCGTAATCCACTGAATAGTAAAAAGCGTCGCGGTGGTGGTGTTTTGATAGCAGTATCCTCTAGATTATGCTGTTATGTCGACCCAGCCCCAACTAGCGTGACATTGGAACAGTTATGGGTAAAGATTAAATTGCAAACGTGTTCCATAAGTATTGGAGTAGTATACCTTCCTCCTGACCGTAGAGACGACTTTAATCTAATAACGCTTCATAGTGAATCTATAAGTTCTGTTTTGGCAAGTTTGAAACCATGTGATATGGCGCTTCAGTTTGGAGACTATAATCATCACAAAATTTGTTGTAATGCTTCAGAGGATGGCGGGCTTAATATAGATGCTGGCTCATCTCGATTTTCGACTTCGGATGGTGTATTGTGTGATGCTTTTTGTTTTAACGGTCTTACACAAATTAACTCAATTAAGAATTCCAATTCTCGTATTCTTGACTTGATATTGGTGAACGATACAGCTTTGCCCAGTTGCAGTATTTCTGAGGCGCTTGATGTATTTGTATATCCAGACATTGCACATCCTCCTATTGACGTTTCTGTTACATTGCCTCTACCCGTGAGATTTGAGCAATTACATGTCAATCCGCGGCCTGATTTTCATCGTGTCGATTATAACCTGTTGAATGAAGCGCTCTCTGTGATTGATTGGCAATTTTTGGATGGCACTCGAAATATAGATGAAATCGTTGAGTCGTTCAACTCTGAGATTCGCCGTGTTATTGATACGCATGTGCCACTTCGACGACCTGCATTGAAACCTCCATGGACAAACAACCATCTTCGCAGATTAAAACGACGTCGCCGAGCAGCTCTTCGGAAATATAAGAGTAATCGTTCACCTCACTTGAAACGTCGCTTCGTTCTGGCAAGTAATAACTACATGAGATATAATCGCTTCATGTATGCCCGCTACATTGATCGTACACAGACAAATTTACGTTTGCAACCAAAGCGATTTTGGTCATTTGTTCGGTCGAAACGCAAAAATAATGGATTACCTTCGACTATGTATCTCAATGATCGTTCCTCTAGCACCAATGCCATCAAGTGTGAGTTATTTGCTGATCACTTTAAGAGTGCTTTTTCGAACAGGCCGATTTCTTCCTCGAATGTATATGCAGCTCTCCGTGAAACACCATCCGACAGGTTTGAATTTGGAATTTTTCAAATCAATGAGGAGCACGTCGAAATTGCGATACGTAAACTTAAAAACTCTGTTACGTGCGGTTCGGATGGTATCCCTGCGTGCATCCTGAAGAAGTGTTCGAGCGTTTTAGTGCTGCCATTAGTCAAACTATTCAACATTTCATTGCAACAAATGATATTCCCAACCGCGTGGAAGATTTCGGACATGACCCCGTTCACAAAAAGGGCGACAATTGTAACATTGCTAATTACCGCGGAATAACATCGCTGAGTGCTTGCTCAAAACTCTTTGAAATCATTGTCAATCAAGCGCTTTTCGCTGCTTCCAAGAACTATATATCTACTGCCCAGCATGGATTCTACCCGAAGAGATCCGTGACGACAAATCTCTTGCAATTCACCTCTTTGTGCATTCGATCGATGGACGCTGGCATGCAAGTAGATGCTATATACACTGATTTCAAAGCTGCATTCGACCGAGTGAACCACGATCTTCTGCTTCGAAAACTCGAGAAACTCGGAGTATCCATAGCTTTTGTAGGTTGGTTCAAATCATACTTGTCCGGGCGGTCTATGAGAGTTAGAATAGGCTCATCGCTTTCAGATGTGTTTACTATATCATCTGGTGTTCCACAAGGAGTAACTTGGGCCCGCTACTGTTTTCGCTGTTTATTAATGACGCTGCGTTCATTTTACCATCTGGAACTCGTGTTTTCTACGCCGACGATTTGAAGATTTTCAAGGTTATCACGTGTATCGAGGACTGTACCTACCTGCAGAAACTGTTGGATTTATTTGCGGATTGGAGTAAACGGAACCTCTTGGAGCTGTGTGTAACGAAGTGCAACACTATTTCGTTTACTAGAAAACGTCTGCCGATCATTTTTCACTACCGTCTCAATGGGCATGCTTTAGAACGGCTGGAAAAGGTTAGAGACCTTGGTGTGATTTTGGACTCCCAGCTCAACTTCCGAATTCATATTGACGATGTGATCTCGAAAGCGAACAGACAGCTCGGTTTCATATTTAAGCTTACCGATGGTTTCACTGATCCTCTGTGTTTGAAATCATTGTACTGTGCTCTGGTGCGATCGATTCTGGAATCTGCTGTATTAGTTTGGTGTCCGTTCAACATTATGTGGGTTGACCGTATCGAATCGATCCAACGAAAGTTTGTGCGCCTAGCTCTTCGTCATCTACCATGGCGTGACCGCCTTAATCTGCCGCCATATGTACATCGCTGTATGCTTATAGGAATTGAAACCCTGGAGAAAAGAAGGATTGACACGCAAGCAGTTTTTGTTGCCAAGGTCCTTGTTGGAGATATCGATGTACCTGCTATTCTTGCGGATATTAATATATATGTACCAGAACGCTCCCTTCGTCGGCGGAGTTTTTTGCATTTGGCAACCCGCAATACTAGATACGGCCAACACGACCCAATACGCTTCATGGCATCTCGCTTCAACGACGTTTCAAGTCATTTTGATTTTCACGTCCCTGCTGCCGTTATGCAACATCATTTAAGGAATCTGACATAAAATGCGATGGACTTATGGACCGAGATGATTTGTTGATCTACTAGATGTTAACGACAATTGAAAAAACGACTGATTTTCCTTTTTTTTTTTTATCATCTTAACCTGGTTTTGTAACTTGTGATCTATGTATATTGTAGTTATTTTGCTCTTCCTTCATTGTTGTATTCATGTCAATGTTTGATTTGTATCTTATGTTATTTATATTTAAGAATATGACAGGGTTTTTATGCCAATTTGAGCCTCTCCCGTCTCAAATTGTCTTTTCCCTGTCCATCTTCATTAAGACTAAAGTGTCAGATAGAGATTAATAATAAATAAATAAATAAATAAATAAATAAATAAATGTAATGCTGACTACAACTTAGTTTTCATGGGAGAAATATCATTCCTTTGCCAAACGATCAGATATATTGAAACAAATGATCATTGAATCGAGATTTATGTTCACATATATAGAAATTTAAATTTATTCCTATGCCAACAGTATTCATGAGCAATTCTTTCCACCACCACCTCCATCACTATCATCATCATCATCAACATATCTAGTCCTGCTTTCTCCAAACCGGGGACAGACGATTGTTTATGCTGGGTGGCTGTTTTGCATAAAACTATTTTTCCAATTTATTGAAAATATCATGCGAAATTGTCTATTCATTTCAACTGTGCCGGTAGAGGGTGTGAATGGGTTTCTTTTTTTTCTCTATGGGAGTTGTTTGGCTTCTAGGCAACAGTATTCTCGTTTTTCATTTACTTCTTTTCGGTTTCTATGCCTCTGTATCCAGTGTGATTGTGCGAAGTCGATTAAATGAATTTATTTTACGTACGTAGAACAGGAATTTTATATTGATTTGTGTGATGTAGAGCGGAATTGAAATAATCAATTCTTAGACAAAAGAAAAGCCAAACCAATCCTCGCAAGATAGTAGGGTAGAGAACTACATTGGCCTGATTGCCGATATTTGGCTCATCTGGCCGAAAAATAGAAAATTGTCTTTGTGATCCCGACGTTATCAACTTGACTTTTTATTTGATACGATACTTAAGTTTAAAAGCTAAAATATGATAACTTAAATGGTGATGGTTTCGTTTAGCGTTGAGCTCAGTAAATTGTCCATTTTACCCGATTTTAACTCATAATTTAATAACCTCATACACCAGCTCGATTATGCGTTTAAGCTGAGCGTGAAGCGACCGAAAATTGGAGGCAGCGGCAGCAGCAACGCCGGCAACATGACGAGACGTCTTTTAACAGATCCGAAAAAGTTCACCGAAATTCTCAGTACTCTGAAACAAAAGGGGAGAAAGATAAGATATTTTTCAGGATTCCTACCCTGCGCCGTCAAAATAAGTGGGGTTTTGGATCCATTTTTCCCACTGTGCATTGGATGTAAAAATGGGCATTTTTTACGTGACGTCCTTAATGAACTAAGCCCAAAGTAATCCTTATCGCAGGCAAATTAATTGCAAAAACCAAATTAAAATTGAAAAATCACAATCACGGTTGAAAGAAATTGCTAGCTCACATAAACTCAACCGAGCATTTCTTCCATCTTGATGCTAAAAAGTATAGTTGTAACAATCAAAGCCAATATCATTTTTCAGAAATATTCTACGTAGCACGTTATATTGTGTAACAGGTTCTCAAAGCGAAGCGTTTTTTAATAAAATACTTTTCACAACTGCATGGTTCCATGGCGTTAAGCATAATGTATATTGGGTATAATATACATAAGACATAATGTACGATTGGCATAAAGGACGTTTGCCATAACAGACGTTAAGTATAATAGATGTTAGGCATTATGAACGTTAAGAATACAGTGTGTCTCACAATAGGTGCCAGTCTTGGTTTATTTCAGCTGGGTAATTTTAAAATTACATTTGCAAATGCTTTGCCCGTGTTAGATATTCAATAGCCTTAAGCAGTTCGGAGTGAGTAAGCGTTTTGTTTTTCGCACCTTGAAACGGTTCAAGGAAACTGGAAATGTCCATATTCAACAGAAAGGAGGAGTCAGACGAACTGCCAGAATAAAGAAAAAGAACAAATGTGTGCTTCAATGAACAGGTTCCTCAGACATGATGTGGCGGTACCACGAATTTGAATTTAGAATTTAGTAGATTTAATTAAATTGTACATAATAAAGAGATGTTGAAATACCTATTGAATTACCCCTTGTAAATAGTTCATTTATCTTGAGTATCATTAGTTTTATTTCATTTATTCATTTGCTCCACTTCGCATACAACAAGAAAAATGAGTTCCTTGTTGAATTCTGGCGCCGAGTGTAAAGCGTCAGCCAAACGGACCATGTGCGAGTCTCGGCTATCGACCTAGGTTCAAGTATCTTTGACCCCCCTTGCTTTTGTAAATCTTCGGGTGAGATCAGGTTTATAGACCGTTTCTACAAAGGAAATGGAATGCTTTCTCCTAACAAATAGGGAAGTGATGTGCGTAAAGGCGATTAGCGACCTTCACGAAATTCCACTTCGTGGATTTGCGTGATTTCCGGTGACGGAGATACACAGATTTCGCGGTTTATCTGAGGAGCTTAGAACTTGACTCGATCACTTCGTTCTGGTTTGTGGAAGAGGCGAGATCGGTCCAGTAAAGTTATCGCGCCGTGGTGTGCTTAATAGATTCTACAGCAGGTAGTTTAGTAACTGTCGTGCGACGCGATATTCTCCTGACAGCTCTTGGCAAGTGTCGAGAGGCCCGTCACACCACACCCTGAGTCAGTGACCATTTTCGACCCCACTCTCCAGCTGCGAATTTTGTCCCGGCGGTACACGTGGGCCGGAGAGGGCAGCTACGTAAATTCCCGCGGCCTTAGCAGGTCGGCAACAGCGAGACGATTTCTCGTACCAGCATGGCAGCATGGTAACATACCGATGCTGAAAAATAAATCCGTCGAACATCTTCCGACCGGATTCGAACCGGTGACACACGCGTGCGGGGCGCGCATATTACCACCGTACCATCGTTGGTGACGACCAACGATCAGACGACTACCCCGTCGGGCCAGTCGCAAAATCAACGCGTGAGGCGTCGTTGAGAACCACCACAACGGCGACAACGAGCCAGCAGTAAATTTGGAGTCCGTAGGAGCATGACCACGTGTCCAGTATTTTTATGACATAGCGACTGTATCCAAAAGCATAGTTAGGATTTATCGGACAGCGCAGCGTAGAGTTCAATCCTATCTCGGGTTTCGAACTTTTGCAGCACGGCAGGTGGAGGTGGAACAGCACCCACTCGGGGTTATAGAGATAGCTGCTCCATTGTTCCAAACGTCCATTGTTCCTAATGTCTTTGTTTGAACTCTACTTTTCTATCAGCCAAATTTTGTCAACTGATGTATGTAGCATCTGTTGGCAATAATCCAGGCTTCAATCTGTGTGTGAAGTTAGTACTTGTAATGCCAATGCATAATGAACTACAATTATTATAATTACAGCGATGCTCAATCACATTTCCTAAGAACCTTGGCAGATCGTTTTTGTTCTAACTCGTTATGAATTAGTATGTTTTTGAAGACTTGAAGTGTTTACAGAAATTGTAACTGCATTGCGGCCACAGAGAACAGATGAATTGGCTCATACGAATATAACAAAAATCATGTGTATGCTAATATAGTGACGCCGTAGTGCGGCGACATTCCATACTAATTACTGCCATCACGGTGAAAGCAATCCACTCATATGAATTATTTTTCTCCATCTCGTATCTATTTCATGGAAAAAGCTAGCCATGGGGAAAAACCTCACTTTCTACAAATTTCAGTTCTTTTGCCCTTGGTTTCCGACCGCCTCACACTATTCCCAAAGGCGTAAAAACGTGATCGATATGGTTTTGACCCCGAAAACAACGTTGTTTTGCTATAGTATCTTCTGCAAAGTTTTTTCATAAATTATTCTCCATCTTATGATGATAAAATGTTTGGTGATTTATCTCCCTAGTAGTGAGCAAAACAATTATTTTCTAAGTATTGCAAATAAAAATAAACTTTATTCGGCAAAGTTATAGCCAATTTAATACAAAACAACGTTTACCAACATTGATGACGTAACAGAACAACTCTGTCAATGTACCTATGTCAAAATTGAAACACTAGCACCACCCGGTTACTAATTTGAATCGACAGTTCCGTTTATAATCACAAACAGTCGTTTGAGCATGGACGTCTGTTCTCTATGATTGCGGCCTTTTAATTTTCTATACATACATCATCTTACGGAATGCTGCCGGTGAAATAAGTTAGACACAAATTATTGTAAAAATGAATGTAGTAATTAAACCATTCCTTCGCTGTACAATTAATTGCTATTCCGAGTGCATCATTTTCTGAAACAAGTAGCTAAAATCAGTTTATGTCACAACAAAGCTATGTCCATTTAGAATCCGGAATAATAAAATCATCTGTATTTCGGTAACGGATTGAAAAAATATTAATACAAATCATTGCTCTTCGTTTCTAGCTAAAATTTGCAGTTCCTTCTTTATTCCTCCCATCAAATGCTGCACACCTCCGGAGTCAACTTCCTTGGCACATTTGTTCCACATTTTGGTCATCTAAGTCGCGTTCTGAGCCGTTTTTCCACTTTTCTTAAGCTTTCGCTTCATTATTGCCCAAAATCTCTCGATGGGCCAGAACTGCGGTAGTTGGGTGGATTTATGTTTTTATCGATGTAGTGGCAACTCGCCAACTCCCGGCTGTAGTGGCAATCTGGCCAAAACATCACGGGACCTTTATGGACTCTAATGAAAGGTAGTACGTGGTTTTTGAGGCATTCTTCCTTGTACAGCTTCGAGTCTATAGTCTTATTCGTCACGCACACTTTGGTCTTTGCTCCGCAGCTGCATATCCCTTGCAGTTTTTTCGCAAATTTGTCCATAAAAGCAAACTTAAACATCGCAGGAACATCTCCTCGTGCCGTCGCCATGTAGAATTTTTGGCTAGGAAGCTTTGTTCCACTACGACGCTTACCTTGAGGCACTCGATCCACGCTCTTTGGCTCCCTGAAATGTTTGAGCACATCATGCACGATTTTCAACGTTTTTGCGAGTATTATTGCGGACCACGTTGGATTATCAATGTGGGTGTGCAGAATTTTTTCTCTCCTCTCGGCTTCCATCTGGAATAAGTTTTGACTCACTGCACGAACCACCGTGAAATTTATACCTAAGAAAGTGGGCGACTAGGCAAACAGACCGCTGTATAAGAATTCTTGCAGCGGTCACTTTCCGTGCCACTGCAACACAATAAAGGATTTCGGATTCTAGCTGGACAGAACTTTATTGTCAATTTGTTATTGCCAGCCTTCCCTTCCTCTTCAACCAAACTAAGCTATTTTTCGCTTGATCATCAGAAATATCAAAATCATAGCAAACATTGAATAAAATCTTACTGCGTCTCTAATTAACTCTTTTCAATTTGAATCTATTTCCCATGTCGTCAAATGGTGCAGACGTTTAAGCAAATTAATCGATATTTTTGTGTAAATTTTCAAATTAAAATACGTTTATTATCGCTTGTCTACTAGCGCCGTGTTGTTCACTTAGTCAAGTTGCCCACTGATGTGGTGAAGTTACGGCATCTGCTGGCCAGTCTAAATATCATGTGACGTTCGCCACATGCCACCGGATATTATCACGATGTTTTGACGAGCAATGAGATGCCACATGGTGGTGCCAACTGACAGATTAACTTACGTTATGACGTGATCCAGTTGCTTTATTTGGTGATTTTAAATTGACGGTTATGGAATTTCACAAACGCTGAGATTCAAGTGTCAATGGCTGTGTCAATGATTTATATTACGCCTGAATTTATGCTACCCATTACTGTGGATTGTTAACCGTTGCTACGTTAAATAATGACTAAGACATCGACGATTAATTTAGCAACGAGCCGAAAATTGTGTTAGAGATAATACTTTTAAATATTAAGAGAATTGTGTAGCAGATTTACAGGATTAAATATAAATTGATCTTCAATTCAATTAAATCATCGGTTCCTCCCTTAGCTCAGTCGGTAAAAAGCGCAGCTTCAAAGCAACACCATGCTGGAGCTGGCTGCGTTCGATTCCCGGTCTGGTCTAGGAATTTTTCGTGAAGGCAATTTTCTAAACTCTCTGGGCATATATATGCTATGATTGTACTTGCCACACAATCATACTAATGCAAGAATGGTACATGGCATCGAAAGCTCTTAGTTGCAAGTGCTTTTAGAACACTAAGTTGAGAGCAAGTAATAAGTTAATTACGAAAGCTATAAGCTTGATGAAACGCTAAGAAAATAGAAGAAGTAAAACACAGCGACTTTAATTTTATAATATGCGAGAACTAATTATGCGTACCAACTACCAAACTGGCCTATTTCTCTCTAAGTTTAATTAGAAATAATCAAACACTATCTTCTATTGTTTTCAAATTTGGTCTAGAAAGTAATCAACTAAATTTTCATCCGTACTTTCATTTCCAATCATTTGTGTACTGTGAACCGGTGCAATAAAAACATTAAAATCTCACCTGCATAATTAACAGCCGTCATTAATATATGCATGCCTTTATTGGACAGCTGCATGGCCGCAGTTGTTGTTATTGTTGCTGTAATTTCAGTTCCCGCATGTTCTGTTTGTTTGATCATTTTGCGGCCCTGCTATTTGGGTCGGTCGCACTCGGTAATATGGATAATGTACACATAGGGTTAAGCACTACTTCGTCGCAGTCGCCCATTGCCGTCCTATTGAGCCGAAATTATCAACCATTATTGAGCGTATTTTTTGCATGTCACGACCATTCTTTTTTACAGCAAAACAAGCTTCCCAAGCGAATGCAACTTTTTCTACCTAGAACCCTAGAACCTAAACCGTTTCTAGAATCGTAGAATGAAAGGAAGAGTTGACTGTTTTGATAATATCTCTATAATTTACTATTTTTTCTCATATTCAATGATATGTCTGAAATGCTGAATAAACTTGGAAGTCAGCTACATGAGAGTCTTTCCTGTGTTTGTAAAAATCCGATAGTAGAATTTAGATTGCCCGTAATACAACGAAAATAAGATCAAAAACCCTATTCATTTACATTCGCCATATTCAGCCATGCAGCAAACATCAGGCGAAAGTAGTCCACCGAGGTGCCAAATTGAACATCAAGTCCAGAACGGGAACATTGGCTTGCGATCCGAAAGTAATGTGCCATGAATAAATTGAGCGATAAATAAACAAAATAGTTGTACTGTAGAACGGTACTTTTTGGCTCGTTGATGATAGTAACAGAAATAGTAAACATCACATTGGCCATTGTTGCACCGTTTTTACTAGCGAACTTGATACCCAATAATCAATATATCAAGGGCGAACACGTGATTATTGTAACACTTACATCTGATTGTTACTATTTCCCACTAGATTAACCAAATTTTACACAGTGTATTGTTTACATTCTGTGAATTGCGTATTTTAGTGGATCACAGCAGCCAAGTTTGACGTGAGTATTGATCAATTAGCATTTAGAAGTTTTGAACTACTTTGCAATATTTTCCTGAATGTCATTATCCCGAATTAAATCATCCAGAACGGTTCATAACTCGTATTCAAATATCTTTAATAAAAACAACCTTATTTCTCAAATGAAATAAACGCAGATAAAAAGAAACATTGAATTTTCTGCACATAAAAGGAATGCTAAATTTGGCAGAAATTAATGGGAAATTTCATATAAATTTTAGTCAGATGACGCCTGAATCTAGCCTGTTTTATGAAAGATTGCAAACATTGTTGTATGGTGCATGAAAGATTGCAAACAATTTCGTTGTTTACGTATCCTTTGGCTTGGAATTAAACGAAGGGAAATTCTACGCGCTTGTTAAATTTTTTTTTCTGTGAGGATAGAATCGAGTAGATCACAATCTAGTACTCTTGGAAAAATTAAATACGTCACGCTATCATATGCGAAAAACATGCAATAGAAGAGAAGGGTCTAATATTATTATCTTAATCACCTTCAAACAAGAAAAAAGGAGACCGTGTTGGATTATGACTGCTACGTTAAATGTAGGCAATATTATACACTTTTCATTTAGCTATTTGTGGACTATTTACGGTCTGGAATCTATTTATTATTTAATACAAAATATCTCTACTTGTCATAATGTTTTCGAATCCATCGGTGCTTATTGAAATCTGCAATAGAAAATCGTTGATATCGACAATTCTTCGGCAGACAACCTTTATCTTATTCTGTTCAAGATGCGATAAGCCTTTGTTTCAAGTTGAAATTGTCATGATATTTTTAATTAAAAATCAGGTCTTTGTTGTTGCACGTTGATAAAAAGAATGCATTCGTTAAAATCTGTTAACAGTAGAAACTGTACAATCCATACAAAAATGTGTCAATGTCCATACACTATACGTGACGATGTCCCAGACGCACTGGACGTTCTGGGACAATTTTATCCTCGATTCTCTAGTTAAGTTTATACCAACAAAGTTTCTCCTGTTGTCTTTGATTGCAGAATTTAATCGCTTCTGGTTGCAATGACAGTCATTTTGAAATACAGTGAAAGCAACAAGCCTGAGCCTTATCACTTGATAGCCATGAAACAGGTTTTCGTCTGCTTCAGTACAGGTAGCTATTTACTCAAAACAGACATGTGAGATCGCATAAATTATGGTTAGAAGCAACACGAAAACGAATTTTTCACTGCTGCACTGACTGTGACTAGCCCTCCGCCATAGAGGATTTATCTATCAAATACCGATGCATGCAAGTTAAACACTACAGGCCATGATTTAACGCCTGAAGCTTTTTCTTAAGTTGATCAATAAGGTAAACATTTCAGGTGTTTGATTGACAACTTACACACCTGTGTATACATTAGACTGACGCAAATTTCTAAATTTTTGATCCACATCGATTCGATAAAGATGTCTGGCTTCAAACAAAAGCCATAATGAGGGTGGTTTGTTTTCTGCCTGGTACTTGTTTTGAATGTTTTCCAAACAATCTTAGTAATGCAAAAATGGTGCAGATTTCGAATCAATACGAAGGTGCATCTTGAATGAAAAAAGTACGGATAGATTCCACCGTTCAGTGACCGACAGAGTTAATATAACAGTCGAAAGACAAGATCTACACAACTTTATAAAACGCATTTCGTCTAAACACTAATAATGACGATCAAAGGACTAATGCAATGCTAATGTAAACCATGTTAGATTCCTTTCTTTTGACCATTGTTAAAACCACAATAATAACTAACGCAGCAGTTTTGGGAATTCGAGTTTTTGCTAGCAAAAAATTTGAAGCACTTTTCAAGCATGTCTACCGTGTCTACCTGACGGTTACACTGCACGGACAGAAATAGTAGTTCACCACGATCAATTCTCACGTCTCGCGTGACCAGCTGAATTTGAACTTTCCAAATATATTTCTTAACCAAGACCTGATTAATTCCTGCACTGACGAAAAAAATCTTAAGAAGTTCATTCAAAAACCTTATGAAATTTAGCCACAAGGAATCGGTTTGAATTTCATACTTTAACCTTATGAATGCGAATGCGATGTTTTTTGTCTTCATAACCAGCTATGTTTTAGATATGACAACTACATGAGTTTCATAACACAGCCTTATGCAACACATTATAGTTGATTATGATATTTGAAGGTGTCCGTTATGCATTTTAAAATAGATTTTTTAATAAAATTTACACTTTCATGTATACTATTTTCAGAAAGATGGGTTTATTTTATAGCATAATTAAATTAATGAGACCAAAACCATCTTTATTTGTAAATAAAAGGTACCTTGTTACAACCCTTGAAGTGTTAATCAGTGTACAAATACCGAGTTAATATCCACATCGTCGGTTGAGGTTGCGAAAGGCAGGGATTTTTGGAAAATTCTGGCAAATCCGACATCCGACTTGCGCTGGCCGATGGATTCTCGAAGGTGTTCTTCGGGGAGTAAATTGATTTACCTACCAAGAAAGGTGGCTCATTTACCCGTCGCTTCTGCTTGAGGCATTCATGGAGCCAATGGTTAAATCTGTGGACAGTATGAAATCAGTCATTAGCCAACGATAATATGGTTAGCTAAAACTACAAAAACTCACCCCACTTGATGGCAGCATCATATTTGGCTCCAACTCGCTCTTTACAGATGTCACAATTAGCGCCTCTTTTCGGACCAGCCGATCCTCAACTTTCACTCCAGGAATCCCACCCAAGGCTATTCGAAAGTTCCGTTCTGCTTGCTGATTACCATGACCTCATCTTCAAGCGATTTTGGATCGTCTTCGCCGTACAAAATAGACTCAAAATAATAATCTAACGGATAACATATACATACCGTCTTGGATCGAAGTATCCAACCAAATCCAGTTGACCGTTTCTCGACCTTTGACACTGAAATCGATTTCACCTATGCTACAGGTTGGGAGTACAATATAATCGACCACATCGGCATAGTTCTCGTCTACAATCATTCCGCCACAATCATTTTCACAATAGGAAACTATCTACATTGCGTCTTCATCTGAAAATCCGTAGATGAATAGCGTTTTGCCGAACATGAACTCCGACTGGGTTATCTGTTCAGAATCCTGCAGAGTAGATCCACTAGATGGTGCCGGAGTGGTTGGTTGAGTGTTTTTTTGAATCCACGGGAACAGATGGTAATTGGACGAATGTATTCTTTTGCATATATTGCTTCGATACATCGTCTTCGGTGCGACTGACTCGAGTAGGACCCGTTTGAGATAATACAAGCGGAGTTTACGGACGCTTAAAGGTGCTGTTCATAGATTCCAGATTCTTCTTACTAGCCGGGATGGTGACTCGGGGCCTTCATCTCCCGCTGTGTTTTTCAGGTTAGGCTGGTAGGTCACATCATCTCCTCCGGTGTTGGTGCCTTATGTTCCGAGCTAGCCATTCCAGCGTCATGATATCAGTTTCTGATCTCAAATTTCTCGAAAGTCTGCCTAAACATGGTCACCCACGATGATATGACTGATTCGATCGCTGAGCTCATTAAACCGGGTAGCTCCTCCGCTATTAAGGATTTTGTTCAGCTTCTCTTTGTCCTGGATTGTGAATCCACTCAGGTATATCTGCGGAAAAAAAGAGATTCTCACTTCAACACACAGCCCGACTTAGGAACAAAAATCAACGTACCTTACATCCATCCAAGAAACAACCTGTTTTTTTAGCCAGAGTCACATTTATCTTTGGCAGTAAGTTTTGGTACTTTTTCTTCTGATTTGCTACTGCACCTGACTCGCCAAAAGATCCTCTGCCTACCGCCTGGGATGTTAAACTCATCACACTATCGTTGATGGTCAAATTACGACTATTTACGTGCTAGATCATTGACAGCTGAGTGCAATCTGGATTAAAATCCCCGGCCACCGTTGCTCCAGGGTCATCGTTGTGTTTCCCTAAAATCGTATCAGTTGCACTGACCATCTTTTGTTGACTTTGATCCAAAACGTCCTTCGTCCTATCTGGGTGCATAATTTTGTTTAATCTCAGCTGCCTTTTCATATTTGATCGACTTCACCGTCGAGGCTACGATATGTGTACAACGGTTAGATTTCGCATTGATGTCAAACTTCTCAAACATCGTGGCCCAACGGCAATAACGGAACTTGACTACATTCGGGTGTGATCGAAATCCGGCCCAGAGAACTGGAAATTCGGACAATCCAACGGATGATTCATCAGCAAGAACTCCATCACACCTTCGCTAGACTTGCGGGAATTGATCTCGATTCACCATTCATAACCTTCATAACTTTTCCACAACTTTTACAAGTTAAAAATAAAAACAATTATTACATTTACTGACAAAATCCCAACCCCCCATCCCAAACATTACCTGCAGCACCGTTGTTTCCGGATCGACTATTACCGACACATCATCTACAAACACCTCAATTTTTTCCCCAACATTTCTTGGTTCGCCATTGTTGTTGTTTTATTAAATTCCCTTATGGTTTTTTTCATTCACAGGGTGAATGTGGAAATCATAAGGTAATTTTGTGGAACTGATAAGATACACATAAAAAAATCATTATGAGTAAGTAAAAAAGTCGTAAGAGTCCTTATGAATGACATAATAATCTTATGAAGTCCAAACAACCTGTATTTGTGATACTTCATAAGGCGTAATTTATGATTATCAAAAGTTTTTTTTCATCAGTGTGGCGCATGCTGACCCTTCTTACAAAATTCAATTTATGATTTGTTTGATGACGTCACGGGATTCTGATAACTTGACTTTATATGAACAATCTAGTCCTGGTTAGTAGGTTTGACTACCAATGAAATCGTTGTTATATTTTCATATGATTCATATTGTCACGTGAGCCGGCGTCGGTGCTGTAGCGCGACTGCTAATTGGCATCACAGTGGGTCTGGGTTCCAACCCACCTTCTAGGTTGGCCTCGTAAGGTACCAAAACAACCGTAATGGCAGGGTGCAGGGTTCGTTCATGTGTTTCTTTATGTATTAAGGTAGCTTTCAGCGTTAGACTGATGGCTTCTCCACCCTAGGTAATGGCCGGCTGATGGCATCAACGGCTTTACTTCCTATCTAAGGAAAGACGTGACCAGAGATTTTTTCGCCTCAGAAAAATCTCGACGACCTCGGCTGGGATTGAACCTAGACGCACTGGGGTGCCAAGTGGCATTCACACCAACGGCACGAGCTAGCCAAATCCTGTCATAACAGCGTCTGGCCTCAGTGGGAATTAAGAAAGGACAGATGGTGCTTCTGGGGGCATTCATCCTTATAAATAAGCCCGTTTGAAGGTGCCAGATGTAATGAAGGGTTACTCCTTTTCACATGGTAAAAAGGGGGAAGAGGGGGAGGGGATGGGAAGGAGTGGGGGGGGTAGATTGAGGAGGAGGGGGAATAAACCACATCCTTAAATCGCCTGCAAGGAACTTCTTGGCAAATTAGGACAGTTTCTTCTTCAGGATTGTCTCAGGTACAACCCGACTAGCACACTTTAGCAAACATAAGTTGCAATAACAAGTTAAACAGCTAATGCAACCGATTCACACAAAACGTGCAATGGATTTCAGTTCGGTGTCAGCGGCGTCCATAACAATGCTTTTTGGTTTGATTAACCACTTCTTCAGTTTATTGCACTAATCTAGTGCCTTCCGAACTTTGTTACGTGTACTACATCGCGTTTTATAGTATTTTGCACAAAAGATATGACCTTTCTCCATCTTTGCCACAACCCGAATCGAAAGATAGAACAGACACTTGTCTTGCATGTTCTGCCTCTATAATCCTTCCGCTTCCTCGTCTGAAAATACGTGGAACGCGATTAATTGTACGCGAATTATGTCAGCTCTGCAGCGACACTGGCGTGAAGATCAAGTGAGCGGTTGAATGAAGCAGCGGATAATCGGTTTCGGGCCAGTTCACCTCCGGGGAACTCTCCGTCGGCGTAGATCCACCGTCTGGGATTGCTCGAGTCACCTGCCGCGTAGGTAGTGGCTCACCGTGGTCCGGTATCCGAAGAATTTCCACTGACGGCTCTTCAATGGCTTCGGTTGGACTCTAATGGCTCAAGAAGGAAGAGCTAAGAGGCGCATGGAAAATTCGACAGCATTAAGCCAGCTCTAAGCCAGATCAGCGCTGCAACGCAAGGATCATATCAGGAGCAATTGTCCCATGAGGGTTGCTGTGAAGAAGAGCATGTAATGACGGTCGGCTACTCCATTTAGATACATTCAGGCTGCACAGGCGTAATACAAAAATATGCGCGGAAAAACAACAATATCGCAGTTGTTGTCAATTTGACTACGTGGTCAAATGAAGAGTGGAATAATACCATGAACATTGTAAAAAACTACTTTGTATGTAACTAGAAAATGGGAAGAGAGATTAGTAGTTTCCATTTAATTCCAACTACATTTATTGCTTATCTTGACAGATACGTGTATTTCGTCTACAATGTGCAGACTTCGTCAGTGTCGTGTACTAATACTAATACTAATACTAGTCGAGTATAAGTACACGACACTGTAGAAGTCTGCACATTGTAGACGAAATACACGTACCTGTCAAGATAAGCAATAAAGGTAGTTGGAATTGGCAGCATAATTAATCATCAATTAAAAGAGAGATTTGAGCAATAAAAAATGAAAAAAGTGCCACTAAATTATTAAGGCCTGTGCCAACAAATAATGTGTGATCAGCATTAAAAAATTAGGAATGAGCAATAAAAGATGAGAAAAGATCTTCGGATAATCTAATTGTGACCGGTAAATCTATCAAATAAAGCAACAGCTATTAGTATATGTGCAATTAAATATGGCAGTATTTCCGCCAAATTATGTAATTTGAGCACTAAACTATTCGCATATGTCTTTTAATTTTGTTGGATTTTCCCATAAAAACAGTAAAATGAGCAATGGATAAATAAATATCCATTGCTCATTTCTACTGTTTTTATGGGAAAATCTAACAAAATTAAAGACATATGCCGAATGGTTTAGTGCTCAAATTACATAATTTGGCGAATACTGCTCATATTTAATTGCACATATACTAATAGCTGTTGCTTATTTGACAGATTTACCGGTCATAATAGGTATCCGAAGATCTTTCTCATCTTTGTTGCTCATTCTAATTTTTAATGCTGATCACACATTATTTGTTGGCACAGACTTAATAATTTAGTGGCACTTTTTTCATTTTTTGGTGCTTTTTCTGAATTACTAAGTGCAGGTAAATATTTTAGCCGTTGGAATTAACTGGTAATTACTAATTTTTCTTCTCATTTTCAAGTTACAGCCATTCCACTAAACAGCTCCACTAAACACTCTCCAGGATTTTACTTTGAATGTTAAAAATTACCGAGACGTACTGAAAATATGATCTGATAAAAATGACTGCAAACGTGGTTGTAACAATAGCGTTATATTGTGAACTGGGTACTTTGTGGGTGCTTAAATTCCAGCTCGAGTCGGTGATACGTTTTGCAAATCTGAAATTTTCCCTGTGTTGTCCATTGTATAGTATTATATGTTGAATCTGTGCAACTTTTTGCCGGCGTCAATTGTCAGAAATGGTTTCAGCTAAGCAGGAATGACTAAAGAGTGTATCGAAAAATAGTTAGAAACATTCAAACAGTAATTACTTTAAAAAAGCTTAAATTTTTTAGTGTGTTTTGCTTTGACATTTTTGTTTACATGTCAATAACATCGATTAGTTTCGGTACAGTTTTTCGTTTCAAAAATGAATCGAGTTGATCTGAACACGCTAAAAAAAATTCTGCACATTTGGTGCTCGTAATAGGCTGAACCGTAAAGACTGGAACGAGCAAAAATTTATTGACAAAAAAAATCGTTTCTTTCAGTCCAAATTCATAATAGAAAAATCTTCTTATTGTTCTTTTGTTAGTTAAATTTATACATTTATTGGATAAAATGTTCATTTATTTATTTATTTGACAACATCTTCGACACAAAAGTCGCACAGACTGGTTAATCGACACTCTTAATTCTATATTTAAAAACTACTTTGCTAACATTAAAATCGAAACAGTCACACACTTCATTGAAACGTCTACAACATAAATCCAGTGGATTGTTCAGGCCGTAATTTGTTCGATGGCTGGGGATCCACAGCAGTTGCCGACTTCGGAGCTGACGAGTAGGTACATAAAACCTCACATTTTCGAGAAGGCTGCTACAGTCGATGTTGCACTTAAGCACGTCGAAAATGAACAACCTTTGCAGCATCACTCGACGACTCACCAGCGGTTGTAAATCGAGGAGTGCGCATCGATGTTCGTATGGCGGTAGGTTCACTGGGTCGTTCCATGGCAGGCCACGTAGAGCATACCTTATGAAGCGCTTCTGGACTCTCTCAATACGAGCTATATGGACGGCATGATACGGAGCCCAAACCTGCACTCCATATTCAAGTACACTGCGAACTAAAGCACAGAACAGGGCCTTCAGCGCATGCACGTCATTGAAATGGGCTGTGTTCCGGCGTAGGAAACCTAGCATCGCATTGGCTTTCGCAGTTGTCACTGAGATGTGTTCGTTAAAGCGAAGTTTACTATCAAGTATGACGCCAAGATCCTTGATCGACGTGACTCTTTCTAATGGCAAGTTTTTCAGCTCGTAGGCAAAAGATACAGTAGTCCGACATCGAGTGAACGTCATTACTTTACATTTCGCCGCATTCATTTGCATTCCGTTCATTTCGCACCAAGTTGAAACACGTTCAATATCAGCTTGCAGTGCACCGCAATCCACAAGCGACTTAATCACGCGAAACAGCTTTAAGTCATCTGCATAGAGCAGTTTCCCAGACTTGAGGCTATCGCACATATCATTGATAAAGAGTACGAATATCAGAGGACCAAGATGACTGCCCTGCGGGACGCCGGAAGGAATATCAAATACATTCGACCTAGCATCGAGCACTTTGACAAAAGCTTTGCGCGCAGACAGATATGATTTCAGCCATTGAATGATCCAAGAAGGTAGTCCCAGGCGGTTCAATTTTTCAATTGCCAATACGTGAGGTACCTTGTCAAACGCTTTTGAGAAGTCAACGTAGATTGCGTCAACCTGACACCGCTTTTCCAGCTCATTGATCACACTGTGGGTGTATGTCATGAGGTTCGACGTTGTTGACCGCTTTTTTACGAATCCATGTTGATGCTCGGATATCACAGGTTGCAAGGCAGGATACAGCACGTCATGTAATAGACTCTCGAAAACTTTCGCTAGGCAGTTCAAAATAGATATCGGTCGATAATTCTCCACGCAATGTGTGTTTCCAGTCTTGTGGATTGGAATTATTGATGCCAGTTTCCAAGCATCCGGAAATACTCCTTCGATCAAGGATCGGTTGAAAATCGCTGCGACGGGAACAGACAGCGACTGAGCACATTCTTTGACAAAGACGGGCGGAATGAGATCGGGACCAGAACCTTTAGATGAATCGACAGCGCTGAGAGCTTTCTGAATATCGTCATCACTGAAAATGACTTGGGGAAGTCGAAGGTTATACGATGGAAGACTTTCCAAGTATTGCTGCGACATTGGAGGTGGGTTGTCGTCGTGTACGGAATGAAAGAACTCGGCGAATAGATTCGCAGCTGCAACCGACGAGCGAGAGCTATGAGACTTGTAGGAAACATCAATGGGAACTCTGGTAGAACTCTTGCGATTGTTGATGTAGGTCCAGAAAGAAGAAGGATTTTGTCTGAAATTTGCTTGGATACTGTCGACATACTCACGGAAACGGATCTGTTGCAGATGAGTATACTCCTCTTCAGCGAGCTTCAACTCACTCGTGTTCGTAGAATTCCTGTTGCGGAAGAACCGTTTCCTGATCTTTCGTAAACGGTTACGACAATTGCGGAGTTGTGGCGTCCACCAAGGTTGGCTAAACTGCTTAGAAGGCCTACGAGTTTTTTCAGGAACAGTGTCCCGGATGATTTGATGGATAGTTCCATAGAAGATTTTTTGTTTTTGGTTAGCCAAATCCGAACTGCAGTGCCTTTAAATTTTGCACAGTGGTCTCATCGACCTTATTCGCCGCCAAACGCCAGCTAGATTTGAACTGCAGCTCCTTTTCCATGGATTTTTTTTTTTTTAGATTCCGTATGACAAAAGCCCAATTCCGTTCGATAGGGCGGAGTTCTGGGCTGTTGGGAGGGTTGTGGTTTTTGGTTCCCACAACAACGTTGTTCGCATCGTACCACTCGATTGCCTTTTTCCCATAGTGGCAGCTCGCCAAGTCAGGCCAGAACAGCGCAGGTCTATTATGTTGCTTTAAGATTGGTAGCAGCCGCTTTTTCAGACACTCATGGACGTAGATCTCTTGATTGATTGTTCCCGTAGTGATGCAAATGCCACTTTTTAGACCACACGGGAATATGGCATGCCAGGCGAGGTATTTTTTCGGGAACTTCGATACTGTGATGGTTTTGAAAATTTCGGGCACCTTCCCTTTTCCTAATGAGGTATAAAATTTCTTTCCCGCAGGCTGCTTGAAATCTGCCTTCACATAAATTTTGTCCGCCATGACGACACAGTCGACCTTTGTGAGTATAGTCATATACAGCTTTCGGAACCGCTGCTTTGCCGACGTGTTTTGTTTGTAATCTCGGTTCGTCACCTTCACCTTTTTAAACGTCGACAACCCGGTTTATTGACCCGCTGTACAGACATTGAGCTTGGCAGCGACGTCCTGGAAGGAGATGTTGGGATTCCGTCTATATTTTGCCGCCACTTTCTTCGTCGTCGCTGCCAGGTCCGAATTACGATTGTCGCCGCTTCCAGGCTTCCTGGCTCTCCGAACACTTTCAAAATGTTTGTCACGATCGATTTGGCCACATCCATCAATTTTTGCCAACTTGGCGTGCGAGAACGTCGGATTCTCTTGCTCCCTGAGCCAAATTTTGACACGCTGCTCCTATTGCTTGGACGTCATTTTGAAAACTGGAGAGCAAACGGCGAAAACTCATATTAGCAACAAATATCAATATGAAACTAGCTATTTGAAATATGTTCACTGTTGTAGAACCCCTGGGTCCGAAGTACACCTTGTAGTCTGCACCTTGCAATAGTTCTTGGCGCTCTTCGGTACCTTTCGGTACTAGTATCTTTGTTGTTGTTTTGAAACGCTACGTTATTTTGACACAATATCTGAGGGTTTGTGCGTGTGACTTTTTATTAGGGACGAATCATTGAACTTGGGACCGGTGTATATCCTAAGCCAAAAAATTAAAACGATGTTTCGATCAAAATTTGGTCGACTTAAACTTGACGTATTTCCTTTTACCCGTCATTTTGAAGATGTGTGCGTGTAGCATCATGCCTCTATTTTAATTTTGAGATTAGCAATTCAGTTATCAAAATGCCATCGAAGGAAGAGAAGTAACTCATCAAAATTTTGCACGTGCATGGCGAAAATCCAAACAACTCTCACGCCAAGTTGGCGAAATTGTTGAATGTGGCTAAGTCAACTGTTACCAACATATTAAAAGTGTTCGGTGAACGTTTGTCGACAGCCAGGAAAGCTGGATCGGGGGGAAATCGAAAGTCGGAGGCCACAGTGACGACAAAAAGAGTTGCTCGCTGTTTCTAGTGGAACTCCAACCTCTCCGTCCGAGATGTCGCAAAGAAGCTGGGAGTGGCGCCTGCAACTGTGGATAGAGTTAAATAAACGAGCTGGACTGTCGACTTAAAAGAAAGTGATGGCTCCAAATCGTGACGATTAACAAAACACGTCGGCCAAAGCACGATCGCGAAAGTTGTACACGACGATGATGACGAATTTTGATTGCGTGGTGCAGGGCGATGAAACTTACATCAAGGCAGACTTTAAACAGTTTCGTGGACAGAAATTTTATACAGCAACCGGACGGGGAAAGGTGGCAAATATTTACAAGCACATTAAACTGTCAAAGTACGCGAAGAAATATCTGGTGTGGAAGGCCATCTGTACCTGTGGCTTGAAGAGCAACGTTTACAGTGGGACCGGAACCGTCAACCAGGAAATGTATCTGAGCGAGTGCCTACAAAAACGTCTACTGCCTTTCCTGAAGCGACACAATTGTTCCGTTTTAGTTTGGCAGGATTTGGCATCTCGCCATTTGTAGCATGAGAAAAACCCCATAGCAAATTTACGTACATATTACACAGGCAGCAAATTATAATTACGCATAAAGAAGCACACCTGCTGTGTCTCTATGTTCAGTCTCTCTACTCGTTACCACAGGGTAAAAGCACAGTGAAACCCGTACCGACCGCAGTGCTTTATGTTTATTAGGCAAAACACCCAATTTGGTAAAACTGCAAAGGATGCATTTATTGATGTCGCCCCAGCTGTCACATAGGAACACTGTATTCGATAAGCCCTATAAATAAGAAACGCCGAAATATACAGCAAGAATTATTCGTTCTGAGCTCGACCGGAGGTTCTCCGATCATTGGCCAATCAACTACTCTCAACAAAGTAATAAGTTTTCTTCACTAATGCGGGTTAAGACCTGCAGGTTTCAAAAGAAAGTCCAGGCATGAAGTCTACACCCGTTTTATTGCAATCACTTCGAAACATAATATACATTACGAAGAAAAGGCCATGGCCTTTATTCTGTATTAACTGAACTTGAAAAAGAAAAAGAATTTGACTTATTAATAAAAACTATGATCGACTCACACACATTACTGTTTGACCAATTTTAGATCGGAACACCCTTTATTCATTATCTTCATGACTATCCACCTGCTGATAGCAACCATTGTTTACACACTCAACTTCCAAAAGCAGCATTTCAGGGGTTTTTGAATGCATTTTTAACAGAAATACACCAATCTTTAGTTGACTAATTTTTGCGCGTTCCAGACTTTACAACCAAATTGTAAAACGGGTGTAAGTGAACCACACCAGTGCGCAAAAATGTAATCGAAAAGTTCGTTGAAACACTTTCTATGGAAGATTTGCCCTGGCAGGAAACTGGGTCCCAGCCAGCTCTGTCGGCATTGTCGGGACTTGAAAATGGTTGAGTACATAAGGAAAAACCCATCGGCGTCGACGCAGGACAATTCAACACCAGTATTGGGATGATTCAACGGATCAAAGCTCGAAACTCCCTGAAACGTACATGAATCAGAAGGTGCCGAAAAAGTCTCTGGAGCAGTAAGCTCGGCCAAAACAAGAACGCGAAAACTGTATAATCGTATTCTGGGGAACAAAGATGGATGTATCCTGATCGACGATGAAACCTACGCCAAGAAAGGTTCTCGAGCGCTGCCCGGACCGGTGGCGAAGGAAAAGTTTGGGCAGAAGTAGCCCGATTTGTACCGTCGATTTAGAGAATATTTGAAAAAAAGATTGCTGCCACTGTACAGAAAGCATGAGGCTTCTCCTCTCTTCTGGCCTGATTTGGCTTCTTCCTACTACGCAAAATCGGTTCTACAGTGGTTGGAAAACACTAATGTACAAATCGTGAAAAAAGACACCAATCCACCGATCTGTCCGGATTGCGGTATTGCGCAATTGTCAAGGGGCACTTTTGGAAGAAGGTTACAAACACCAAAAGGAGTTCCAGAAAAACTGGACAGCTGTAGTCACAAAAACAACTGTGCAGAGTTTAATGAAGCATGTCAAGTCCAAGTGCGAGCGTTTTACAGAAACTAAGATTTTGATTTACCTTAACAGTGAACTACACTCTTATTACTAGCTTAATCATTTTAAAATCCATAAGGCAGATCAAAACTTTATTTGGAATCGGTCTGACTTTGTATAACGAGCAAATCAACATTTGCATCAGTCTAACTCGCTTCGGTTTAGGGAACGTTCATTAAGTACGTCACACAAAAATACTCATTTTTCCTTCCCACCCTTCGTCACATATTTCGTATGAACGAGTTTGACAATGTTTGTATGGATCGCCACAGTTTTCATACCCCCCACCCCTAAAAACATTACGTAGTTAATGGATGTTCCATATAGACAGCCTGTAGTGTACGAAAAATGCTCGAAGGGACGACCAGTGCGTGTTGTCATTGACAAAGTGTCTCACCTTGATTGTCTTCTTTGCCGCAGCGACGACATAATTGTTGACCATCAATGTGCAATTTATGTATACACCGAGATGGAAACCAGTTTTTAGCTGTATTTTGATGTGTTAACCAAGTTTGCAAACTTAGTTCGGCACCAGTGCATTATCTACGTTGTGTTAAAATTAAAAAAAAAAGTGATACTTCGTGGCCAAGTGATCGATGTCGTATGTGTTAAAAAGTCGCTTAAGCGATTCTCGTAGCTCATAAAAATTTCCTTTAAGGTAGATGTTCCAATTATGGCTATTAGTTAGATTTATTCTACTGATTACTTGTTCTTTGGTTGTTTCTGCAAGTCATTTGAGGTCAATTTTGGAAATAATGCAAAATGCATTTCGCCTGGAAAATCCTTAACGGAGATATCCTGAAAACGTAGCAAAACATGCAAGTCGCAATAGATTTTATTTCGTGCGCAGCAAATCCCGATACTTGGCCAGAACAAGCAATTTGACTTTGAAACCAAATAAAACCGACGGTCGCCGTTCGCTGATTGTATAAATAAAATGCATTGTAAACGAGGAGTTTTCTGCCGCCTTTAGCACATCGATGTTGAAAGCGAAATCCATCGCTGGCAGTTAATAATTTGTTTTCCAATCAAACGATTGCCCTGGTTGCTGTTTGTGCGTATTGCTTGCATCAACAAAGCATGCCGCTATGTTGGCTGTTAAAACACGGCTAAACCGTTCGTTCGTTATGTCAAGATCAAGTTCAAAATTTAATGGTCTGTAAATTTTCTCTATTAGTTAACAGTGTGGACGAGTGTGCGTGCTCAGCGTCGTTGACGCGATCGGCTATTGTAGGGCGAAACGCTGAGTCGCTGTTTTCTGTTTTGTTTACAACACTTATTTCATCGATTGCGGTCGATTATACTGACCGAGGGAAGTTTTCTCACGTTTAAGCTACGGATAGACGGAAGTGAATTGATTGTATCACTTTCCTGGGAGTTGGAATAGAATAGGCGTATTTTGTTATTCATGGGATGTATGTTGTACTTGTAGAGTTGCTATTTGTTGGCTATTCTAGGGAAGATTTGCCTTGACCTGATGACATGTTGATGGGGAAGCAGTTCGATATGGGGATCGGTATCAGCTTATTGGTAAGGTGCATATGTGCTTGTTATCTTATCATAGTTGCAAAGGTATCTCTTTTTTTTGTTATCGTTCATTTTGCAGTGGAGGTCGATGTATTGTATTCGAACATGTTATGAGTTCGCCATTGAAATGTGTTTGTCACTCCCAGTACCACCCTCGTGCAGAATGTGGCGAACATGTGATTGACTGAAAGATTTCATTGATCTGTATGCATCGGAATAACATTTCGGAAACTTTTATTTATTGTAGTTATTTCTTCCTTCTTTTCAGCATGTGCCCATGTACCCAGCCGGGATCAATCAACGCTGTAGTGCTACGATGAAAGTGATTAGTCTCAAGAGAAAGAGAAGAAAATAAACCAGATATAGGGCATCGTATTTATAATGTGACCTGATTGTTTACGTCGACGTGTGGTCCTTTGCAAGTGCTTAAATAATTTCGTGCTGTGATACGTGTTAAATTGTGAATACATACCCATAGTTTTTATTTGAAAGTGATTCAAGGTTTCGCTGCTAGTAGCTACCTCATTGTATTAGTTGAAAGTATTTAAATAAACAACGTTTATCATGTGCCGATGTTGCCAAAGGTGAGTATTTATATCATTTACAAATTAAACATCTGGTCACGAAGTAGACGTTTGTGTGACTGAAACTATTATCAGATCGTCTAAAGTAATCACAACGTTTTATTCCATAAAAATGTGGAGAACGTTACCTTAATATACACATAGGTACCCTGTACCAAGGCCATCCATTCTAACGCTTCTTCTTTTCCACACATCGATGGTCCATTCCTAATGACACTGGACATAGGTTTCGCATTTCGGCCTACTACACATCAGCCATCATCAGACGCATCACCCCTATCTTCCTTAGTTCGTCAAAACTAATCATTAAACAAATTTGCTGTTCTAGTTACTCCTCACCGAAAAAACCTAATTCGAACGAAATTGTGACTGTTCACGGTGGTAAGCCTTAGGGATTAGCGAATATTTTTCTTCACCCGAAATAAGATAATTACGCTATGTTTCGTGACTTGGAGAAAAATTGGAACACATCGGTTAGCAAAAATATTCGATGTGTGCGTGAGGTGGTGTAGTGTATTAATTGATGAATGTGAGGTTAGGGCCCGATGATTTTTGTTTTAAAAAGTTCAATTATTTGGTAGGCCCAATTGCATTCGCTTTACCGAGCCGATAATTCATTGTTTTAATTTAATGGTTGACTCAATACTAGGGTTAGTAGGACTTGGGCCGTTTACTCGCGGTTTACCCGAAGTTAAAATAGTTGACATTTTTTGAGGATGGATTGGACAGAGGAACATGGAAATAGAATTCTGTAGTCTCATCGTATAGTTGTCAAGGCTTTCTTTTTTGTGTTCGGCCTGTTGTAGTTACCATTTGGCGACGATTAAAATCCTCAGATGTCGGAACAAAACAAACAAAAACTAATAAATAAAGAAAACACAAACATTAAACTCGTATACTAGACATTTGGAGAAACACATAAATCGGTTGCATAGAATGCAGGTCACGAGATACCAACACATCGCTAATATGATCAGAAGGTTGCCTACCTTGACCCTCTAGTGTATTCAAGGACGTGTTCTGGCGGTGTCATTATCCGTGCATTGCCAGACTGCGTGATCAATGTCGTCAACTGTTCGAAAGAGGTGTGCAGTTTGTGGTTGGACGTAAGTCTACTCATCACGCGTATAAATCACGGATAACGTGCAAGTCCTTAACCCAAGACCTTGATTAAACAATGGGAATGATGGAATGTAACAACCGTCCTAGATTTCCGCTGTCCCAATCGATTAGTCAAACTCGAAAAGGTACTCTGACAAACTAAGCAGAAAAATTCATCATGTAAAATGTGTCTATCATGAATCGCCTTCCTGTGTGCCCGAACACTTAGAAATTACGAATTTTACACAAGACGTAAGTCTTGTATGAAAAAAGTCGTGGAACGTAAAGAAAAATTTCGTGTAAAATTATGTCTCTGGAAACTGACACCTACGCAATTCGACGAAAGATGTGTTTGATTGAATCAATTTTATCATCTCTTTGAATGAATCTCTAAGAATGTCTTATATGCTAAAGGACGCTTGCATGTGTCGGTCTCGGGGGACAGAAATTTACATGATAATTTGGTAGTGTGCACCTTTGCGAGCGAGTCCGCTTTCTTATTGCCTGGGTTTGAGCAATGTGAAGGGACCCATACAAAAGTGATCAACAATGATCTTTCGACCAGCACACTCATTTGTTCCATTAGTTTTGAAAGGAAATAAGATGAGTGTCTACTAGGTTTCAACAATCGAAGAGTTTCAAACGAACTGATTGTTCGAGAAGATGAAGTAATGGTCTGCGGACATGTTGGAAATTAACCCCAATGCGATGTTGATTGTTTTCATTGAAGACACCGAAGCCAGTGGATTCATTGAGGAGAGACCCATCAGTGAAATTTTGTTTCGGAATGGGCGGGTTGGTGGAACGAAATTGTCCCGGAATTCCATGAGTTGCTTGTTTCATGGAAAGATCATAATCAATCCATTATGCACTTCTTTGGTTCAAGTTGAATTTTCTAATATTTGTATTTGTATTTGTCGATTCATCGGACTTTGTGGTCTACATGGAATAGGGTAAGGGGATGTAATGTTAGCCCAGCTCCTTCATTCGCCTATGTACCAAATGTGTCATTAATTTAGCAATAATCAACAAAATCATGTTGCTATTAGAATGACCGATGTAATCCGAAGCAATTGAGGCAATATTAATCAGCTTATAGTTTTTCACGTCCGCGTAATTTTCGATTTCTTGAACTTTTGGGGCATCATGATTTCCCTGGTTAAGCTGAACTGATGATCTACACGATCTTCAAGTGATATAAATTTGGCTTAATTGAATTGATAAAGCAAGTAATGCAATCTGGATGTGCAAAAAACAGTTACACGTTACAGACTAACTGTTCCTATAGCTAAAACAACAATTATTTTACAAGAAAATCATAGACCCAATGTTGGGGACATATATTTTTTTTATGTTCCCAATTATGGCCTATTGTATCAACAACGTAGTTAAAAGGTTGTTATCGTTAAAATTTTAAGTGGAAGTACATGTGTTTGCGGTTGCTTATATGCAATTGGCTCATCTAAACACCAACCGAAGCAACTAAGTCGTTGTATAGTGAATTACAATGTTTTCATTATTGAATGGCTAAAGGGCGAACACGAAATTATTGCGACACCGAAAATGTCATGCCAATTTTCTTATAATGTTTAGAATCAAACCAAAATTTTAGGGTAGTTTTATACATATATTTACTTCAAAAATCAAAAGAAAAGTTAATCGATGGAGCCTTGAGTGTAAAATTGAACGCATTTTCGCTTGATGCCCTCCATCAAAGTCTTTACAGTGTCATCCGGTATCAGTTTTTCAGTTTTGTTTCCATTTTCTTAACATGTCCTTTTCGTCTTTGACTGTCTTCTTGCTCTTCCGAAGTTCCCGCTTCATCATTGCCCAGTACTGCTCCACCGGGTGCAGCTCCGGACAGCTTGGCGGATTCATGTCCTTTGGAAAAAAATGGACAGAATTGGCCTCATACCACTCCAGGACACTTTTAGAATAGTGGCATGATGCCAAATCTGGCCAAAATGGCGGAGCTTTGTCGTGCTGCTGCAAGAACGGCAAAAGGCGCTTCTCGAGGCACTCAGATTTGTAGATCTCGCCATTTACTGTGCCCTTTGTCACGAAAGGCTCACTCCTCAGTCCGCAAGAGCAGATGGCCTGCCAAATGAGATATTTGGAGGCGAACTTCGACATTTTCTTCTTCTTAAATTTGTCGTCCACATAGAACTTGCTCTTGCCGGTGAAAAACTCCAACCCCGGAATTTGCTTAAAATCGGCTTTTATATACGTTTCGTCGTCCATCACACAGCAGCCATATTTTGTCAGCATCTTCTCGTAGAGCTTCCGTGCCCGAGTTTTAGCCGTCGATTGTTGCCGCTCATCGTGGTTTGGGAGGTTCTGTACCTTGTATGTATGTAGTCCAGCTCTCTTCTTTGCTTTCTGGACGTAGCTCTGCGACATGCCGATCTTTTTAGCCAAATCACGGCTTGAGACGTTGGAATTTGCTTTAATCATCCGCTTCACCTTTCCCTCCGTCTTTTTGTTCTCCGGTCCCGGTTTTTTTCCAGCTCCTTTGCCGTGGTCCAACGTCAACCGCTCCTGGAACCACTTCAACACTCTGGAGACGGTTGAATGGTGAATGTTCAACATTTTTCCCAACTGCCGGTGCGACAGGTCAGGAAATTCCAGGTGTTTGGAAAGAATTTGTTCTCTCGACTCGCGCTGGTTCACCTCCATTTTCGTTGAATCGAAAAACACGACTTCGAGTTTGACAGCATGTAAACAATACACATCAATGAGATAGTGTGCAAAATTTGGTTGATTTTTACCCAATGGTAAAAAAGTTATGCCCTGTTGAATGTGTCGCAATAATTTCGTGTTCGCCCTTTAGTTAATCATATATGAACATCACTTATGTGTTTCAGAGCAGTTTTACTTTAGTTTGTTTTGTGAAATTTTGTGTTAAGTAAAGCGAATACAGCTGGCAATGCCTTAATTCATAGAATCAGAAGAAAGAAACCGTACAAAGACTGCATTTATTAATAAATCCATCGAATGGGACGAATTTGCATCCTTGAATCGACCCAATTTGGTGCCTGCAGACCGACACTAAATCCATATCCCTTGAAAGTTTATGACTTTATAAAAAGAGTAACTTTTAGTGATACATACTACCAAATGTCGTATAAAACTTATCTTAGCAAGTGTAGAGCTAGTTGAATCTCGCCTTCAGCTTAAAAACTTTCAGAGTTATAATCAAAAATGTAATCGATGATTGCAGAATAGGCTGAGTCAAGGGACATATACCCTACTTAAATCTAATAAAAGTAACGTTAAAAATGATTCAGCAAGCGGTGACGAAATCTTGAGCCGGACATGTTGAAATCAAATTCGTCGGATACTACGTTGAACCGACGGATAATGGCGGCAATGGAACTATTTGCAGCATGATTAGTTGCTTGTAATTCCTCGTGAAGCAACGCTCTCGGTCAAAGGGTTCGGGCAGGAGCATATAGAGTGATTTTTGACAGCAACTCAGGAACATCGTATTCTGATAAAAAAAAGCTTGGCAACGAATACAGATTGCGCAACATTCCTTCGTTTAGCCAGAGTATCTAGTCCTAGCAGGCGACAGCGATCGTCGTAAGCAGGTAAGTTTAACGGATCACTCTATGGAAAGTGCAACGCAAAGCATATCTTACGAATCTGCATTAGACAGCTTCAACCCGCGCACTCCATATAGCCTGGTGTTCCATACAGCAGATACAAACCATATATGGGTTCCATACAGCAGATGAAAACTCAAGAATAGAACGTACCAGCGGGCATTAAAGTGCTTCGAAACACAGCGGATCACGAAACTCATTGGAGATTTTGAATATGAACCCAAGCTGGCGATTGGCTTTATCAATAATGGTACCTGAGAAGTAGCTTTTCGTCCAATACAACTCCGAGGTCTTTAACATGATCAACCCGTTGAAGTTGAGATCCAGCAATAGTATAATCAAACAGGATAGCATTATTTGTTCGACCAAAACTTTCTACGCAACATTTTGAGATACAGCATCGACTTGGAGTTTTTTACATATGTTCTTCGTGCAAAACGACGAAAGCTGACAAGATGCGTTTCATGTCGTGTTGATAGGGGCTGGTAGTAGACTTCCACTGCATTAGAAATTTTTATTGCTGGAGTGATTAGTTGAATAGCTGAGAATGTGTACTAGCTAAAATGTCGGAGCATTTTTTCAACACAGCAGAAGGAATCACGCTAGGTCCAGGATTAAAAAACGGGTTGGTCTTGCGAAAGAACCACCTGAATATCCACAGCAAAGACATCCATGTTAATCACATCGCTGGGTACTTCCCGCGCAGCACTTTCAATATCAGCTTGAGATTGTGAATCGCTTGAAAATACACTCGAGAAGTGTCTTGCAAAAAGGATGTATTTCACCTCGGTAGTCCGTACAGCGTCTCTATCGAGAAACACACATCCAGTTTTCTTACTCTTAGAGTTCACGAACGACCAAATTTTCTTCGGATTTCTTGTGTGCGATACATAATATATGTAGCGGAGGATTTCTTGTGTGCGATACATAATATATGTAGCGCCGATATTCATTGCTGGCGCGATTAAAATGCAATTTGGTAGAGGCACATCGTCGAATGGCAAACGCGCAAAGAGTCCTAGCGCACACTCGTTGCATGTTGCGTAGAAGAGCATTAGTCCACGGAGGTTTTCTCGGAGTTTGGCACTTCGGTACAGCTGCCAAAACACTCTCACGCAGCAAACAATTGAAGCGGTCAACAGCTGATTCAATATCAAGGTCACCCAAAACATTCCAATCGATACGGGATAAGCAGTGTGGAAGCAGTTGAAAATCAGTTTTGCGGAAATTCAGTCGATCGATGCTTACAGGTTTATCAAAATGGAGATTAGGTTCGTATGCAATTGATATATCCAGAGCGGGATGGTAGTTATCACGTGGCAAAATGGCATCCGGAGCTTCAACGACAGTACTTTTGCGCAGTTAGTTCTTGCAGATAAAGTCGAGCAAGTTTGATTGGACGTTGGAAACTGAATTAATTTGGCTCAGTCCTAGAAAACCAGTTCTAGCAATAATTAGGCGACTAGCAGGAGTAGAGGTTGAAGCAACCGGATCAGAAAACGCATACCCGTGATTCGAGGGCAACCAATTGAGTCCAGGTTGTTTAAAATTTCCGAGCAGAAGCACATCCCTCAAAGTAGTCAGCTCAGAGGCAAATTCTGTAGCATTCAGGTGAAGTTGCATAATGCTGCAATCCCGTCGTCGGTCAGGAGGAACGTACAAAGCGCCGGTGAAAGTTACGTCTGGGAAGACACCCTTTGCCCATGCCGAGAACCCAAGCCGACAGCGTCTGTAGTATCCAGTCAGCCATATTACAAGTTGTGGATACACACTTAAAAATTATTCACGGGCTCGGTTAAACACTTAGCTGAATTCACTTGGCATTTTTGTATTTAACTGATAACTCGGCACAAAATCGAATGATGCTGAGTCTCAGCATCATTTGAAACTGAAATATCGGTTAACATAATTATTAAGCTGATTCTCGGCATCACTAGGAGCCGAGCACAAACGATTAGTCAAGTTAACCGACCTCAGTTGCCTATCGTGCCGAAATATCGGTTTAGCGGTAGTGTAAAGCCGAGGTTCCAGGCTTCTTCCTTTATCTGTCATCCGCCATGCGCCATATTGTTTTTTCATTCGCAAGATTAGATGCAGTCAAGTCGTATGTTGTTTTGTGGAGCGGTAAAACATATCTACATTTTTTGGCAGCAGCGTCAATTATACTGGTAAAACCTTTCACCAATAATTCTACGCCGACTCACCGGGTTCGCTGGCTGCTTCTCTCCATCCTCGGTTGCGCCCACGCTCTCCAAGTCTTGGCTTACATGATGCGTCCATCTGGCTCGCCGTACTCACGCCTAATGACCTTGTTCCAGCCAGCAAGCTTGGATTGTTGACGCTATCTATGCAAGAGTTTTGCCATCTATAGGCTCGAAATATTCTAACATTTCGACGAAAATCTTATCCAAAAATTTCCAGTATTTACAACAATAATTGTAACCGAAATCCGGTAACCCTCTCATTATTGTTTGTTTTGAATTTTAGCCTGGTACGTCGAGTTTGCTCCTGCCGAGATTTCCAGCTTACCAAATGAGTTTTCAGCTTTTGACGCAAACCGAGGTTGTCGGTCTAACATAATAAGGCCGAGATCGAAACCGAGAGGTCACGGTCAGTGCAATCTCGGTTTCAGAAAGCCGAAACTCGGCATAAAATTCTAAGTGTTCAATATAAATGCAAGCAAAATAAAAGAACCCGACGCCCAGTTTTTGCTATAGGGTCACTTCTTCAACAATTATTCCATCTTCCTAGATTCAACCTACGGTGAAGTGAGAGATTGAAGAGTATGTACATTATGATAAAAAAGTACCAGGAATTTTCAATTTAAATGAACCACTCTTGACCGCTTTTTTTACAGGTAGGACTGTGTTTCTCTTTTCTATACAGGGTGTCTTTTCAAATTTTTGAAAGATGAGAGCGTTAAGTATTATAACGTTATGATAAATAACAAAGCTACCAAGAAAATCATCATTATTGACGTCGTCATCCTACTAAGGGAGACCAAAATCACAGAATCGAGAACCGTAGATGTGGCTTGATGTTAAAGGAACTGTAGAAATAAGTGAACCACTTGTACATTATTCAAGTAGTACTCTCGGCAATCTTTTTTTGTGCCAAAACACTCCTCTGCAGGTTTAAGCGCCGAAGCAACATTGCAATGTTCTTTAAAATTTCCAAGCATTCTACGAGTCTCAATAACATTCTACAGAACCTTCAACCTTCAACTCTAACTCGGGTGGGTATCTGGAGAATTTGAAAATGTTTTAATATTTTTTTTATGAAAGTAAATTTTTGTGATAATATAAAATCGAGTCTGATACATTTATACACACTTTGAGATATTTTTTTTTTTTGCATTTGGCAACTGGTATATGACGGGGTTTGGATAAAAGGTCGATTTTTAAGCGAAATATTTATTTTATTTAGCATACAAGGTGTTCAATTAGTTCGCATATACTAGGAAAATGTGTTAAAAAACGAAAATACAAGGTTTTATATTCTGAGTAAATTTTTATTGAGAACCTTTACGACATATGAGCTGGGTGAACTCTTCCTTTGTGCTGTATGACAAGCTTGAGACGTTTCTCAAATGAATTACACGCGGCACACACCTGGTCCATCGGCGTCTTGTCTCAGATCGATTTTCAATTTTTTCTCGATAAACACTAGTGGGAGCTTCGCACGCCTGAATACGGATACGCTTTGGACCCGCGGGATGTTTATGTGGGACGAGGGTATGCTGACCAACGTCGGCGCCTACAGCCGATCATTTTTTACATTGTGTAACTGTTGCAAGACAAAGAGTTTCTCATCAGAAAACAGGGAATTCTTGACCTGCGTGCCGCAAAAGTATCAGTTTGGATCTGTCCAGCCTCTTCTTCGTTGTAGCCTCCGTTATCCTTTGGACCTTGAGTTCCCACGTCCTTCATCATGATGATGTCCGTTATCCTTTGGACCTTGAATCCCACGTCCTTCGTCATGATGATGTGAGCAGTCCCGACCTACAGATGAAAATCCGCTTCACCCTGTGGGATTTCAACCGCCGGAATATGTCCCTCACCTCTCGCAAACAACTTAAGTACGACGTCACGGTTCTCCTTCATCGTGCGCGGTAAACAAATAACTAATGACAGCAAGTCGACAACGTGCGCGTCGGTTAGCCTATATATGAGGCTAAAGCTGACACCAATACCAATACACCGAATCAACATGGTGCGCACCTAACCAACGATGAAAAGTTGAACATATTGAACCATGTAATGTAGGAAGTTTTCTTTAATAAGAAATATTGAGCAAAGAAAAAAGACCAAGCTGAAAGCTGCTGTAAGATCCTAGTAAAGATTTACTGACTTAGTACATAACTTTATTCAATCTCTCTGTGAAAGAAATTTGTTTGAAATTTTCAATTTTCTGTGATAATCAATGATGCTTAAATTCCAAACCATTGTTTCTAATATAAATTTCTTTTTTTTTCAGCTGCTGGGAAGACTTTTACTGGAACTGCATCGAAGAAAAATTTTGCTATGATGAAAATATTGGTAAGTTATATGGTCAATAAACAAACATCCTCTGCTACCTACTTTATTATTGATACATTAAATAAATGTACAGTTTTTCTATTGATCGTCATTGTTAATGATAAATTGTTATTGATACTAAAAAAATAAATAAAAAAAAAACAAACAGAGATTTGTCAACAAAAAGTCATTTTTAATTAAGATATGTATATTCTCTTCCTGTGTTATGCTGTACTTCGTTCTAGGTTCGTAAGGCTGTGGAAGTGTTAAATAGGAGAAGTAATTCACGGACATAAGAGAAACAACATTTTTATCTACTCTGTTGTTGTTAACGTCAACATGACTTTTTTTTTTTCAAATACAGATCTGAACTATCTGAAATATCTGATCCAGGTCGGAACTGAATATTGAATATTGATTATTGAAAATCTTTTGAAAATTTAAAATATGACTTGTCTGATCGATAGGAAGTACATAAATAAATGTCTATTTGATGATGGTTCAACCTTAACATTCGCGTGCTAGAAGGCTTCTATTCGCATAATTAAGATAAAGCCTGTCATGTTCGCCGATGTGTGTGATTGACGAATAAATATTTACCACATAAGCCACCGTCATCGATCTATGCAAATGCCGCTATCGGTACATTTAGACTGAGTAGTGTGAGCTGCTAAAAACTAATTTGGCGGATCAATTAGATTCGCTCTAACTGAGGTGCAATCATAATGATGTATGCCAACTCGCGATTGTGAGTTTCAAATCCTTTGCATGCTACATGAAATCAATAATATAGGATGCAATGCCAGAATAGGAACGTGTAGTGTGATATGGTTCGCGTTAAAACAAAAACAAATTGATCACATTTGGTGGTCTATCAATTAGTTTAAAAAAAAGAGTCTCATCAAGGTCATCGTTTCTTTATAATCCCTCAAAATCGCCTATTTTATAGGTCAGAAAAATACAATGTTGGCAAAATAACTCAAACAAATTACCCGACTAGAGATTGAGATCAAATTGAAAATTAAATATGATGATAAACCTAAATTTATTCCAGTGACAAATTTAAAACTGATCCCGCTATCAGTGAGAGCAAAGCAGTAAGATAGCAGCAGAAAACAGGATACAACAGACATATACTCTTAAAAGCATATTTATTTTGAACGGTAGGGCTTAAGTGCAACTATTGGCTTGTAGGAACTACAACAAAACGAATCGTCTTTCTATAGGAAATCGGATCAGTATACGAGGGATGCATGCAGAACTCGCTCAACCTCTGCCGAAGAATGCGGAATAAGTAGAAAATTCACAAGGAACTTTCTCAGCAGGGGCTCGTTTGAAACACATCAGTTTTCTCCAACAAGTTTCCAAGTCATGAGATGCAGATGATTGCCGGAATAGGCCATCGAAAATCATCCGTCAGGTATTTAAGGTAATCATCCGTCAGGTATTTAAGGTAATCATCCTCACACATATTTGCAAGGAAAACCAGTGGCACTTCAGCTGATTGTCTATGCTCGGGAATTCTGGAACTTCTGACTGGAAGATACGGTTCACTTTGTTGATAAGGGGCAATACGTATTTCAAGAAGTCGAGAGATCTGCGTCATCAGGGCATTGAGATAACAAAGAATGCGCTGTGCGGTTTGATTACTGTCGCAGTTGGATTGGAATGAGAAAAACAGCACAAGCTCCGACAACCGTACCAAATTCCTTTTGACAACTGGTGGCAGATGGATGAAGACCATTCAAAGGTTGTGTATCACCTGGAATTCTTTGGATTGTATCGGGTCGGATCAACTGTCCTAGGTACAATGGCAGCTTTTCGCATGCGTAGCTTGCACGAGCTGCGTTTCGGCAACTTCTTGACTGGTCGGTCCATCTGATCCAAAGTCCTTTTATGTAATCGGTATCATCTATCTGACACTGTTTAAAAATTGCGCAATATATTGTAGGTACTGTAATATTATATTGAAGATAGCAAAAGATAACAAAAGATAGCTTTGTGTAGTTCTTTCAGGTGTCCTCCAGGATTTTTTTAGAATCATAAAACTTCACAAGTTCAGAGATTCCTCCAAAAATTTCAGGGTTCACAAGGAAGTTGTGAAAAACCACCGATGCGATGCCAGAAACTCCTGGGAGAGTTGCTGGAAGATTGCCTACAAACTCCTGAATAATACCTATTGAAACGACAGAAGAAATATCAAAGAAAATGATCTCAAAAAAATTATGTAGGTGGTAAACCAGTTTACTTGGTAAGTGTTATCGTTTTGTTGTCATGATTTTTGATTTTGACTTCTATGCATGAAGTGAAGTGTTATTTTAATTTTCCAAATACTCTCGTAAAGGTGTTCAAGAAAAATGAAACGATTTTTGAGATAAACGTCATATTCATATAGTTATCAGCTGATTTTAAAATATTTTTCACTAGGAAGGTGTACGAGTTATCTTTTTTCATTGGATCTTTCTTTTCAATAGAATACAATCTTCTATGCATTATGACGATTTAGTGGAAAACACTTATTTATTTGCGTACTGTTTTGTATATAACTTATTATTAATTTCTGTACTCTACGCTGTTAACATGTAATTTATTTTTAAAAACCCGCATTAATCCACCGATGGTGAGACTGAACCCTTCTTACATTTCACCAGAATTACAAACTCAAATGTGGGCAATATTGTACTGGATACATATTTTCATCAGAAATTCCAAGAAGATTCAGAAATATTCAATATGCCATACATTCAGTTGATAAAATGAACTTTTTGTCAATCCTGAACGTATTGCTCAGGATTAAACAAAAATTAAAATATTTCCATTAATAGTCTTTAATGACCTGTGTTTGTTAGTTATATAAAAGGAGAAATTAAATAAATATTAGAAATTTCATATGATCAGTCCATAGCATGAATTATTAGACAATCCTAAGCGTCAACTTTGATTATCGATATGGATTCAAGATGCTTAATAAGTACATATTCGTTGAAAATAGTAAATGGAGACTTTGTGTAATTTTCGAATATACTCGTTGCCAATCGATGCTGCTCTAATTCTATACAGTCGCATAGTGTGGCTAGTCCGCTGTATGTGCTATACAACGCAACAGATGCGACACAATAGAATGCAAGCGGCATCGATTGGTGTGATTGGTCTTGTTCGGTTTTGCACTGCAACGAGTATATTTTCATCTCACAATTATGTGCTCTCAGGTATTGTTTTGGTCATATCTCCATGAAGGATTATCCAATCATAATGAAATTTTGACCAGTTATTTGGAGATATCATAGCTTTGATTTGGCACCAACAAAACTAAAATCGGTACACAAATAGCTCAGCATGTAATTGGAGACTAAACTGTTTGATTACTATTATAATAGGCCTTCAAGTACTGTTTCGTTCATATCTTCGTAACGAAATGTCCGAATGAAAAAAAAAATCAATAGCGTTCTATGGGAATGTTGTTGCTTCCATTTGCCGTCAACAGAACTGAAATCGGTTCGCAGATGGCTGAGAAACCGATGTGACATTATTTGTAACGCACACACCCACATACACACACACATACATGCACACAGACATGTGCTCAGTTCGTCGAGCTGAGTCGAATGGTATATGAGTTTTCAAGCGATCTTAATACCCTTCTATTGATGTAAGAAGGGTAAAAAGCGCATAAAGCAGTGGATTTATTTATCAAACATGACAGACAACGGAAAATTGATAGTTTCTTCACAGTTCTCAATTTTGTCAATGAATTAACGACACTTTTTTATGTTGTAAAGCTAATCGAACATGGCATATTATCATAAATACCTCAATTTGCTCGCGTCTGCAATGTAACTAGTTATCATAAATCATAAAATCGTAGGACTTAGGGTAAATGTACTTTTTGTGTAGGAAGTAGTCATAATGAAGGCATGGGTTTCATCAACGATTTGTTCGATACACTATACCGTGTCCAATATATCTCATACACTTTTTTCTTTTCGATGTAATCGTCTAACCACGCCACAGATATTGCTAATGTATTGGTATATTTCTTCTCTTGGATTGTGCAAATGAATACCTGCCACGGTGCTTGTTTTCATTCATTGTCCAGGGTGGTCACAGACTCGGGAAAATCGGGCAATGCGGGAAAAATGCGGGAATCCAAAATCATCGAGAAATATATGGGAAAATGTCTATTTGTTCTAGCAATAAAATTACTGTCCGCTCCTAGCGCTTCGCATGGAGATGAGAAATTATCTGCTTCTGCTAACTTCATCAAAGATCGTTTAAAATACCGCCTTAGCAATAAAAAAAATGATATTGAGCAAGTCATGCACATTCCGCACATTCCTACATTTTTTCATGTCGGGTTAATTTTGTCTTATAACAATACTGCCTAGGCCCAGAAGAAACTTAATCCCTACCATTTAAATCAGCAGAGATATCGAAGGAAATAACAAAATTTATGTGGTGTATGATTTATTTTGTCCAGCACTGTAAGGCTCAATTGGTCTCTTGAATAAACATTCTAGTGTAGATATAACTTAAATTGTTTATTATTTTCCGCGGTTCCCGTAGTCTGGTGTATATTTTATTAATTTTATTAAAATATTATTAACGCTTGTAGACTTTTGATCGCAGTAATTGTTGAGACTGGAGGTCTATTAGGAAGAACTGCTACAAATCTATTCGTCTCTGCTGCGATTAACGCTAACTGAAAAAAAAATTTAATTTATTGATAGATGATTATTATTCCTTAATTTTTTTTTGGCAAATTGTGTTTATTGTACTCGTATATGTAACGTAGACAACGGATTCAGCCCCTCCCTGATACTTCTCCATGTATCGGAAAAAAAATGTTTTTTTGGTTTTCCAAAAGTGCGTGTTTTTTTACACGGGCATTATGCATAAAATGCTCAGAGTTCATGGTTGTGCTTGAAATAGAACCTTAGTAAACCAAATTCGTTCTCCACCCTACGAGAAGAGCTTTAGCTATTGGATTGAAGTATTGATGTTCGATTCGTTTGGGAAGCTCCACTGTCGGAAATTTCAATCACTCTTTAATTGGACTGATAATTAATTTTGCTTGCTTCCTTTGCATTATGGGCGTGAAATCAGAATTTTGCGAAAAAAAATCTTGCTACATGATTCAGGGTTCATTTAAAAAAAAGTAAATAGTAATTATTGATATTTGATAAAAAGCACATTTTAAAATTTATTGAAAAATATCCAAACTTATCAACATCCTTTTGTATTGAGCTGGTTTGTTTACCAACTATGCAAGTAGATAAATATCGATGATTTGACATATAAATTCATTATTCAATTGTACTTTTTTACCCTAGGCCCTATGGGATTCCCAAAGATTGGTACGGAAGCTATTCTAAGGTAATATTCTGCACCCTAGGCTGTCAGTTGGTATCGTTATTTGTTTTCACATTCCTGCTCATTTATTCCTATTATTTCAACTGATGCAACGCTGACTAAATCACACACTTTGTACTGTATGCAATCGTATTTTCCACAAATTCTTGATAACTTTTTTTTTTCAACTCGCCAGAGCCAACAGATCAAAAAAAAAAAAAAAAAGATTCATGCATTCTATAGTTAATACATTCATGAGACAAATCATATGCCTACCTATGCAGACACCATTCCATTTTATTTAGAAAAAAAAATGCTTAATTAAGAATTCATAAACTTGTTCCATTACACAACGCGTGAATACATGTACAAACACAGTATTTCATCGTTTGAAAATAAATAATCACCTAAGAAATTGTGTTGCTGAAGAAAGAATAAGAAAAAATAATTCTTTTTTCTCGTCTAAATATGAACAATATCAACTTGGTAAAAAACGAATGACGCAGCCATCCGCCATCCTGTATTTGCAAAAAATATTTAAATAAATTGAAAGGTGAATATCCATGCCTGTCCATTACCTGAGAATATTTGTAGGTAGAATCTTGGAAATTCCATAACTGTTAGGTGAAAAATGTAGAAAAATAGTCATGTTTATAGTTTAGTAATGAATGAATTAAACAGTAGAATAATCAATACTTGTGAGCAAATAAATAAAAGTCAAAACATCGTAAATTATCTAACTGCTCATTGACAAACAAAATGTCATAATAAGAAATCTTGGGGTTTTAGAGTTTTTTTAAATGGCGAAAAATTGAATCTCTGATATCACCAAGATAAATGATGCAAAATCAGTTTAGTTAGAAAACTATTTTGTAATTTTTGCCGCAAAATTTCAATTTCTGACCCATAGTTCTTCGCGCGTTTTGTAGAGCTCACCGAGTGATGGATTGGTCATACCGTTTTTGTGGGGTATGATAATAATAGGGCAGCATTGGGATGCGAATGGGGTGTGTTTTTGTTTTGCTAGTAGAGCAGTAGCGACATAAACAACACAAATGAATAGATGCGCTCAGTTTGCCTTGGGTAGTTTTATGCGGTATTAGAGCATACGGCACAAAAGAGGTGCGAGTTTGGATGTTTTCCCGTAGTGTGGTGATTTGTGCCCAATTATCGTTTGATATGGGGTCGTCTTTTTTCATAGTAGATTTTGAGGTGTTTTCAGTGTTCTGCTAGTGAATTCAAATGGTTAATGAGAATGGGTTTCAATTCTACTTACAGCCAACTATGATCCCGAGGAAGACGAGTATGCGACCGACAAGAAGCAAAGGAATGGCTTCTACAACTCGGAGGAATCGATGGAAAACAATAACGCTCCGATTTGTCGACAGCCGGCCAGCATAGGACATAGCAGCATTCTGAGGTGAGACTTAAAGATCAGATATGATGCTCAACTGTAGAATAAAAATGGAAGGAAAATTATGTATTCTTTTAGGTTAATTCTAGGTGCCTTTATAAATGAAGGCAGTGTGGTAGATAAGTTTAATAACTGTTGGAAATATGAAAATGACCGAGTTTGGCATGAGCATAAGCATGACAAACCGCCCAAGATTGCTACTCCGTTATTTCCAGATCAGCCGTTATTATATAGAGAACCAACAGATGATGATTGGTACTCAATGTGTAAAAACTATAGACACTCATTGTAATAGACCGGCCAACGTGAATCTGATGTATCCAAAAGAACTGTCATTGGTGTATCCAATACGTGCAGATCAAAACAAGAGTTCTTAATCAGTAGGAAGTATTGTTGCTGTAACAGAACTATAATGGGAAATGAAAATTAAATAAATATGTGTAAATAAATCATAGACGTGGTGGTTGGATGGTGAATTTATTTTAAATGTAATGAAGTGATAACAGTGTTCAACCTAGGCACGCATTTTGTATGATACCGATTTTTTTTTTAAATATACATTGATTTACTGTCACAACGTTTATCTCTGATCAATTTAGTACGATTGACTTTAACACGAAATTCAATAAAACGTTTGATGAGTTTTTCCTTCAAGTCATGACACTTTGGGATATATGACGCTGGAACACCAGACATCAATGAAAAGAACCGAGTTTCAAGATTTTCGTTCAATATCATCAAGGCTTCAATTCGATGTTTGAATATTTCCTCTAGTTCAATAAAGAGGTCTCTGGATTTACTTTAGTGAGAGCCCATCCAGTGTAGTCTTTAAGTTCTGTAAAAAAAGTGTACTCCGCTTCAAAATCGTCATCAGTGACACAAATGCTTACGCAATCATGTCAAAAATGTAACTGTTTTGACACCTGTTTGACTATCATTCCAGCGAGATAATAAACCACGTTTTGTTCCGATGATCGATTACAAAGAGTTTCACACTCTTGCACTAAAACATCGTCTTCCGGTACCTCTATGTCAGCGGTATCAGCTTTTGACGTTATTGGTTGAGGAGGTTCGGGGATCTTTCTCATAGCCATTGAAATACTCTTCAGCTTCAGCTGATCAGAGAATCCAACGTGCCATTGATTTGAGTCCCATTCGTAGGAAGTATTGCGTACAGCCGTCATATAATGTGCCATCGTGAGAATTTTCAAGCTGTCTTTTGCCTGTAGTACTGATGGACGAATCTGTCGTTGCTTCTATTGTGAGAACACGTTTTCTAGACAGTCTTGCGTTAATCGGCCACCAAAGAAAAAGTCATACTTTTTCACATCCAAAAAGTATTGATGTAGTCGTAGCATACTATCTAATCTAATCTAATCTAATCTAATCTAATCTCATACTAACGCAGCCAATTCTTGAAAGCATCCTGGAAAATGATGTTTTCTTGAATACATCATTTTTCTTGTCATCGGCCAGGCCAACTGCGTAGTATGTGCCGCAGAGAGGATTCCAAGAAATAGAGCGATTTCAGAAAGATCTAAAATCGCTTTACTACTCTGAATCAAGGGAAGGAAGAAAGCGTGGACCTCCCGTACCAAACGCTTCCATGTTGAGTTATACAGTGTGATAATGTGTACCTTATCGTTGGGAGCATAGATGCTAGAAAGATAAGTTTATGGCATTTGAACCAAAAGCGTGGCAATAATTGCCAAGGTTATAGCGCCTTATCTCGCTTCATGGGAAGTAAGTGGACTAAAACTTACGATGATGGATAAATGCGAAGCTAAAAATAGCATAAAAAATATTGTGAAGGGATGTTATAATATAAAATGAGAATAACATGTGTACTATATGCATGTCTTCTGATTCCATGGATGATCCAAAATTATATACCGTATAAAGAAATAAAGAATACTTACATTTTTCGTGGTAGGGTAAGACTTCAGCATGCTATCTTACCGCGCTGCCTACATTGCGTTGGTGGGACTGCCTCCTAAGGTATAGCTGACGAGATACAGCGTTTTTACTCAGCCGCTGGTGAACAGACCTCCTTGGTGTACAGACGCTCGGCACGCACCTCCTCAATCTAGCTGAAGTCAGAAGGACAACAGTGCCCAGGCTGCACTACCAGCTAAGTACGCAACCCTTAGCTGGCGGTCTTTGTCATCTGCTGACCCGTGGAAGCATGAGGTAGGAACTTGTGAGGACCAGAGCTATCTTGCGGGGACGCACGCTCCATCACAGTTGTCGACTCACCATTTTGCAGCCCTGATGTAGTCGTAGCATACTATCTGTTGTCAAAATGGCTAATGATTGCCATGGTTTCCAATACTGCTTGGTTCCCACTTTACATTCTCCAACCATTAAACGAAAGTTGGTGAGAACCATGATAGCTTTTTCGCAAGCTTTTTCATTTGTGTGGCTCAACGCTAGCTCCGGAGATCTGGCGTTCATATATGCAAATCATAATGAAACATTCTAGATTCTAGAAAAAAAGCCGTTGTGAGAATGTCCTTTCGGTTTTATTCAGCACTAAAAAAGCGCAGAGAAGAAACCACTGTATGGTTTGCGAACTATGATTCGTTTTTAACCTTCATTTTTTTTAAGTTCGATTGTGGTCTAGCAAAATTTACGTCTTCCGCCGAAAGTCCACAGGACATTTTCAAATCGCATGCCTGTTGGTACTGAACAAGTTCCGTTCAATGATTGATATTAACAACCGAACTGATAAGCCCATGCATTTTAAGCTACTTTTCTGGTAGTACAACCGTTTTGTTACTTATCCAACCGTGAACCAGACTTTTAAAAACGTGAACAACGTCAGGTATTATTTACAATGTTCGATGTGGATCCAGAGGATGTGTGATAGGGGTATTCAACATAACCTTCTCGCGTGGATGTAAAAAAACCAACTGCATTCCATAGTTTTTTGTTTCCTCCTGTAAAAGCAAAATTAATCCTTCAATAGCAAAGTAAATCAAAATATATTTTTCAATGAATACCTCCACAATCACTGATAACAGCATGAAGACGTAGGCCAACATGGTATGGTAGCCTATGACCTGCTTCTAACGGGTTCTCAAGCCCACCGCCATAAAAACTAACAAATGGCTAGCCAAATCGCTTTTGTATGGAAGTGTTACTTCTCCGGTATACTTTTTCAAATTGAAGCAATAACTTTTGCCAGGTTGAATAGCCATCTCGTCGAACACTACTGTGGCATCTCTATCGTCATCTTTCATTGTAGCAATTTTGTGTTTAAGAAGATCGAAGACTTCGTCCAAGCATCCGCTATCAAATTGTATACTTTGAAGTTTCCGTCGCAGTGTCATAATACTAGGAAGGAATCGTTTTTTGCTCTCCACTTCATAAGCTGTAGATCCATAAATAAATCTAGTACGGAATCCTTCGACGATGCTATCATTAGACCATTTACTAATTTTCTTCAAGCCGGTCATTAGAGAAAGCTGATCTTCGTTAAAACATTGCTTGATGGTTGACAATGCTATATCATCCTCGTAACGCTTTAGTTTTTTTTAAGGTTCTGGTTTTTTTAATTTATACTGTGCAAGTTGCCGATTAAAAAATAAATTCAAATTAATGAGCCTTGTGGATAATGTTTTATTTCATATTTTAACGTAGAACTTATTGAACTACATTTTCATAGTTGAAGCTATCGGTCGACTGCTCGCCTCTTGATTGTGGAGCAGCTGGTGGTTGGTTGACATCGATGGAATTGAATGGTCTGTGTACGACCACTGAACACTCAGTTTTTGTCTTTTGCTTAGCATATTTTTCATTTTCAATTTCGTCGTCGAAATTATCCTTAGGACGTGCGATAACTTGAGCAACGTCATGAAAATAAGGAATCGCCATAGTGACCTTCCGTACTTGCCCATTTTTGTTGTAGTACAAATCCTCCTCTCTGAAGTGCAACTATGGGAAAATAAATTTCAGTAACTGTTGTTGGAAATACCATTTATTTTTACAGGAATTTACACTGCATATGCGATGACTCTCCGAGAGCAAAAGATCGCCTGGAAATCCACAGAACTGCAGCCACAATAAGCGATCAGTTTTATGCACAGGGAATCTAAAAAAGGATACATTCTTGAATCCCGCACGGAAACGGGATTCATTTTGACACTGCGGAAACACGCACTTCATTTTATATAGTTCGCACTTAGGTTCACACATAATATAACGGACTTCATTTGATATATTTCGCACTTTATATTACGGTAACATTGCGTTTTCTTCTTCTTCTTCGCCTTCTTCTTCTTTTTGATTGAGCGACGTTTGCTCAGTAAGGGCCAATAACTGCGACTATATGCCCTACAATCATTATTGTTTTCGCTTTTCACAGGTTTAGCTTAGCTTCTTCACATAATTTCAGTATTTGTTCGAGCAATTTCGTATTCTTTGAATCAAGTATGTTTTTGAACATTTCCGTCATGTTTCCGAATTGTCCATCAAAATCATATTTACCTCTAAGTAGGTTGTATTTAATGCAGTGCAGAACCAGGTGTTCTGCACGTTCGACTTCATCACATATCTCACAATCAGCATTATCGACAATCTTCATCTTGTGTAACCAATAATTTGAATAACCGTGACCACTAATTGGCCTATTCAGAAGACGGACTTGTTCGCCACTTAGGTCAAGGCCTTTGTACCATGGTGAATAATTAAATTTTCCAATTATGTCATGGAATTTCCTTCCTTTATCTGCAGAGTATTCCTGATACCATTTGTTTGTCTTTTCAGCTTTGCGTTTCTAAAAGTAAAATTGGGCATCCTTCAACAATCTTGGATTTCTAGCTGTGAAGAACGGTTGAACTAGTCAGTTTTTAGCTAGACTATCTGCTATTTCGTTTCCGGTTATATTTACATGCGAGGGAATCCATTGGAAAACGATGTTCCACTTCTGCGCCGTTTCTAGTATGTGCACCATAATGCTTTCCCCTTCGCGTTCTTCAATTACCTTGTTCAGAATCATAAGTGAGGACTTGGAGTCTGTGTAAATAACATAGTTCGCAAGCTGCTGCCGCTCGATGATTTGCACTGCTTCCGATATGGCTAGAATTTCTGCCGATGTGATGCTCGTTTCAAATGCCAGTTTTATACTGTACCGTTGTCCAGTATTTTCGACGTAGATTCCGATAGCACATTCGTTTCCTTCTTTCGAAGCATCCGTAAAGATCCTTCCTTGTTTGTTGTATTTTCCGATCATAGCGTCAAGAGCTGCCTGTTTCAGAACTTTGTTGTTCAATACTTTCTTCGCGCTTGTAATTCCTTCCAAAGTGTGTTGTATTGTGATTTCACCGATCAAATTCAACTTTTGTACCGATGAAATCGAATCGAAGGCTTCCTGATGTTCCAAATATATAAACTCCATGAACGAAAGTGTACAGTCATCTGGTTTCTGCTCTGTTAGTGCTTTTAGTTGCTTAGCAACTATGTTGTTTCTGTACATGGTGGGACCGATTTCTCTTGCCGTGTCATATTCTAGTCTCACCTTGATTGAGTCCTGGCCACTGATAGCATGTAGCACGTTGAGAGGTGTTGTTTTTGTTAGTCCAATCGCTTTCCGTAAGGCTGATTGTTGATGGTCTCTAATTTCTTTCAGTTTGACTGGCAGGTGTTGTTATGCGCCGAACTCCGTTACACTCCAAATCAAACTATCGTACAGTCTTGTCGTAACTTGTGGATGGCTCCCATGCTTAATCCCAGATAGTACTTTTAGCATGTTCTGTCTGTCTGTCAGCTTTTCACCAAGCTGACGAACGTGGATTCCAAAGCTTAACGTTCGATCAATGAAGACTCCTAAGTACTTTTTATTTTTAACCGTTTCGACCGCTTGTCCTTATATTTTTACCGATATTTGTTTATTGCTGGCCTGGAACAAAATGGCCTTAGTCTTTTGGGTGTTTATTTTAAGGTTCAGGTCGTCTGTTCTGGTCTGAAAATGGTTCATGTACAGTTGTGCCTTTGTGTTGATCTCTTCGAGATTTTGTCCTTCCACAAGTACACCAAAGTCATCTGCGAATTGCATCAATATCACGCCCTCTATCGCGATGCTGTGCAATCCTAGCGTATACATGTTAAATAATGTAGGAGACAAGACGTCTCCTTGAGGTAATCCATTGCTCACTATCCGTTCTATGTGCCCATTTCGCATAGCCATTAGTAATTTGCGGTTTTTCAAGAAAGAATCTACCCATATTTGGATTTCGTTTAATACCTCCAATTCGGACATTATCTCGCATAGTTTACCCGTCCTCACAGCATTGAAAGCGTTTGACAAATCGATTGTGATGAGTGCTATAACTTTTCCTTCCCTCTTCACTTTTTTAATTTCATTTATCAGGTATGACACGCACGTTGTTGTGGACATGTGGCGCCGGAATCCGAATGATGTTGCTGGGAGCGTGTTTTGACGTAGGACTACGTCTTTGTTTTTAATCTACGGTACACGTTCAAATTGCGAAAATTTGGAGCGTCACGAAAAATATATAGGTTTTGAACGTTAATAACTAAGTCATTCCATTTTTAACATTTAACTATTGAAATTAACGCAAATATAAGGTGATGTCTTATAATGCCCATTTTTCAGAGTAAATTCACTAAATGCACAGTACTTTGCTATCACAGACTTCAAATTTAAGTAAGGAACGTCTCACATGCAGCAGTGCACGATATAAAACAGGGACACCTTAAAATTTTCTTCATTCGCTCGGCAGCCATGGAGCTGTGCAGAGCGGCAATGGGCCAGTACTGCTCTGACAGCTGACGGTTGCAAGTACCCTGCAGAAAAGTACGCAGGCGAGCAAGCAAGTGGCTGTTTAATGCAGTCGTGCTTTTTAATGCAGTCGTGCCAAGCTCGTGGCAAATTTATCAAATCTGGAGGGAAATATGTATGATCCAGTTGGTAGTCATATCACGATATGATGTACATGTATATGCATAGATATATATGTAGATTATTTCGAAATAGTTACGTAGTCCTACGTCAACTTCGCGTACAACCCCATTGGGCTGTCCCTTATAGTTTTTCTCTTCCAAAAAGCGTTGAAGTAGTTGAAGCACCGCAGTATTTGCCATTTTTGTGAACGTTGGAACAAGGGCTATTGGCCGTTTACCCTCTGGTGATGATTGGTTTTGGCCCGGTTTTGGTACTGTTACGGTTTTGATCAATTTTAGTTCGTCGCTGATAATTCCTCGGTACCACATATTGTTCAGATCGTTGATGATTACGTCAGAAACACCTTGGCTGAGACACTTCAATGTTTCATAGGAGATGAGATCAGCTCCGGGGCAGATTTTATCTTTTTGGTTGCAACTATGTATTTCCATTTTTCTCTGGTAAGTAACGGGTATTCGACAAAATTACCGTAGCTTTCCGTTGGTACTGAGTTGCATCTTTCAAAGTGCGTATCCAAGAAGGACTCAGCTGCTTCTCTATTATCGAACAGTATATTGTTTTCTTTCCACCTTTTTTTGTGCCCAGTTAGTATTCCGACCTTTTGCCATAACTCCTTGGAGCTGGAAAAAGGACCGATTTCGTCTGGCAAAGCTTCGATTTTTTTCTTATTTCTTCTCGTTTGAGCCTTTGAAATACAGCAGCCTGCTTTTTGAACGTAATAAGGTTCTCTATGCTCAATATCCGATTAAACAATCGTCGTGCGTCGGTTTTGTTTTTCCACGCTTGGTCGACTTCCGGTGACCACCAGTACTTTGGGGTTCGCTTACTTTTGAATTGATTCTCCTTGGTGATTACTCTGTTCTGTTCGATCAAATCCGCTATATGGTTCATTTTAGATCCATCTAGTGCTGCAATGCGTCTCAGTACTTCTTTTCGGTTGATGAACACTTGGAGGCTTTTATGTTCGATTCGGCTTAGTGATATCATGATTGCCATATGATGGCTTCCTACACTCCAATCCGTCGTTTTCCACTTAACGTTCTGATATAAGCCTGGTGTACAAAGAGTAATGTCTATTGCACTAGACGCTCTGTCCATTTGTATTGGTACAAATGTAGGCGATCCGTCATTGCAGATGATCAAACGTGTTGCATCAACGATTTCTGCTATAGCTCTGCCTCTAACATTACACCGTTTATCTCCCCATGCTTGATGATGGGCGTTGAAGTCTCCTCCGACTACAATTTTCCCAAACTGGTCCGCAAAATCTAAAATTGCTTTACAGTCTTTTTCGAAGTCACTAATAGCACAGAGAACAGACGAATTGGCATCGTACGAATATATCAAAATACTTGTGTACTGATTATTGGTGGCGCCTTAGTGCGGCGACATTCCATACTAAAAACTGCCAGCACGGTGAAAGCAATCCAAAATATATTACTTTTCCCTTGGGTAAGAAGCGTTCAACGTGCAGTTAAATTTCCGATCTGTCATGCGGCACCCATGTAAAACAACAGAATATAACCCATGTAAAAGAATTCACGTGGGACAGCATTAGGGTTGCTGCCTATCAAAGTATAAAATCATTATTGAGATTATCTTACAAACCATTGTTGTTGGGATACTACAGAATGTTTTCCCAAAGTATGTCGCTTAATTTGTGCACCAGTAGTATTCACTTGTTTGTTCCATCCGTTCCATTCCAAGCTTTCATCATCACTTTGTACTTAACTTCGATGAGTAATGAACAACTCTATCAATGTCCCTACACGGTTTACTGGCTAAAACCCATTAATGGGTGAAAAAATACGCATTTTCAACACCACACGTAAATGTCAAACAATGGGTGTAATTTGATTTGCTAAAATGGGTAAAAAAAAATACCCATCGCTGATGAACTTATTGGCGTTGAAAAAAATGGGTGAAAAATAGTTATGAAAATTATTTAACTCTCTTCAGTCGTTTGTGCGTTGCGATTCAAGTTAAGTCTTAGATCAAATACATCCGGTCCAAAATTGCTAACAAAGGCAATTAAACAAATAAGCTGAGTAAAAAGTGGATGGTAGTTGATCCAGTTGGTATGTAAAGATTCTGATTCTATGAATAAATAAATTTAAAAATAATCAATTTCCAAAACCGCCATTTTCAGATTGTTTGAAAAATGGAAAAACTTTGAAAGAAACTGCCAGTGCCAGTGACTTGCCCACTAGTATATATCAACGCTGCAATCAGGAATGGCAAAGCGTACAAGAACAACGTCATGTAAACAAAATCCATTCATATGAAATGGATGCCTTATGAAATTCCATAGGATCGTTCATAAGTTCAACCTCGCATTCTCAAGATTATTTGGTTGAGTGTGATATTATTTGATGTCCGACTAATTTTACGAAAACACACGATTTCATTATCAATTTATCTATTCATGATTCAAAAATGGGTGTTTTTCCCATTTTGTAAAAAAAAATATTTTACCCTGATGGGTAAAAAATTACCATTTTTGACGGAAGTGGCCCGTACTCAGTAATGGGTAATTCACGGTTACCGATAAATGAGGGTAGCGATTATAGCGAAAGTGATACTATAGTACCCATTAGTGGGTTTGCCAGCGTAACCGTGTAGGTCAAAATTGAAACACTAGCGCCACCCCATTAGACATTCCATACTAATTTGAATCGGCAGTTCCGTTTATGATCACAAGCTGTCGTTTGAGCCTGGATGTCTGTTCTCTGTGCTAATAGTGATTGATGGGCTGATGTAAACGGACAACACCGTTATATTTTTAGGCAGTATTTCGACGCATACTGTTTGTGTCATATCAGAAGTAAGTGGTGGTTTACGGGCCATAAAGTTGTATTTGGTCGAAACCAAAACTGCTGCTCCTCCGTAACCATCGTGTCGTGAATCGGTGATTGTGTGGTATCCTGTAATCTTATATTTATTTGTGTTTACATAAGTGTCTTTAGTCCAAACCTCTGAAAGTATCTCGATGTCTATTTCCTCGCCAATCATGATCCTATGTATTTCCGCCTTATTTTTGTATAAACTCTGAACGTTACATTGAAGTAGTTTAAACTCTATTGTGTTTTCGAAGATATTGATTGATTTCCTGTTTGTGTTTCCTGTTCTGAGATGCTCTGCTGTGTGTCCTTTATTACTACCTTGGCCAAGTTAAAATGTCTGTTTGTGCATTCATTAAAATGGGCTTTTGCAGCCTCGTCATTGCCCAGTTTAGTTACATAATCCGTGTAAAAATTCATTATATCGGCATTATGCTTCTCCTCAGCCGCCTTGATTCCTGCCTGCGCTTTTACTTCCGCCTTTTCCCGTGCTTGCTTCAAAACGGTTTCCCATTTTTCCTGCTGTCCTACGGTGTGTATGTTGATCAATCCTGTGCCAACATTGTTGCTGGTGCTCTGCGAAACTTGTTTGTCTCGCTCTTCTGTGATTTTCTGCGCCTTTGTTACCAGAGTACTGGATTCCTACAGGTCGTTTCTTTGTCGTTTTCCGACCGTTTTGGACTTTTGTTGTTCCTTTTTCTCCTTTTGTATCTCTACCGCGGCTTTGATAGCTTTCCGTTCTTGGTTTGTTTTGATCCATTCTTCTGTGAGTGGATTTTTTCATTTGAAGTTTCCGCCGGCCATATTAGCAAAAGAATCTGTGCATGCAGGAAATTCTTTGATTTTTGTTTGTCGTTCACTTTCCGGGCATTTAATGACCTTGGAGGTGTGTTTCAATGGCATTGTACATACTCCTCACTTGTTTCGTGTTGCTCTGTACATCTTTCACAACGCCGGCGGCCTTTGCAGTTATTCTCCCTGTGGTTAAATCTTAAGCACTTAGTGCAGATACCCACCTTTTGGTAGTAAGGACGCACCGTGCTTTAACAGCAAAAAAGTCGAACTGAATCTGGAATCTGATTTGTCCGAAATGATACGCTGACCCTTGTTGTTGGTATTTTTTTTCCGATGTACGCGTCAAACGCCGAACTCCGATAGTTGGGACATCACAAAGAATCCCTTCCAGTATTTCTTCTTCGGTGATTTCTTCTGGAATGCCGGATATTACGCCAGTAATAGTGACGAGATGTTTCGGGACATAGGCTCTATATGGCGAGTCTGCCACATTGAGGGCTTCCACCAATTGGTTAGTCTTGTTGTAATTGCCTCAGTTTACCATGATTCGGCGAGCACCTGTGTATTTCAGATCTGTGACATATCTCCTGAATTCTTCATGCTTTCTAATCAGCAGCCCCACTGTGTATTTGTTGATTTTGCTGTCATTATCCTTCGGTTCCATGTACACCCTGTAGGGTGGGCTGTCTTGGTGTGTATAGGTGAAATTTACTCGTGCCGTAGTTCCTGTGCCGAATACGTTTTTCGATGTGCTTACTCGTTGTGTTCCTCATACTGCTCCATCATGTGTTTTGTCTAAGAACCAATCCACCGATGTGCTTCGTAAAACATCTCTGACAGCCGGATCGGGGGGATCATTAATCCCCATCTTCTCTCCTTCTTCCTCGACTTGTTCTTTTCACTTCGCTTTCACTTATTCAGCCAAATCAAAATGGCGTCCCTGCCACCGGCTAGAAGGTTGTTTTTATTCAACTTTTACTTTCCGACTTGTTCGTTACAATTTGTTACTTGAATTTCACTTCCAATGTTTCTTCTTTCAACTATCACTACTTTCACTATTTATTTCTCCTTTTTAATAACGAATCTCACGTCAACAACTTTTAGCACTAAATCTGCGACCACCAATTATCTCGAAAGATCTCCGACCAATGATTGCGTTTTTCAAAAAAATAGTTCGAGGGAGCAGCGAGCACATTGTTTATTTTTTTCGAAGTAGCCAGCTGTGTGCTAGAACTTTTTACAGTATTGCCAGAAAAATTGAAAATCTATCTAATAAAATGAAAGTTGCCAGTTTTCCGGATTTTACATTGTCCGGTCTATTACTACACGGAAAAAAATCACCAACAGTTTCGTAATTCGTAATCGTAATTCAAAATGTATGGGTTATTCATAAGTACCCTTATAGTCTTTCCACGCTGCTGCCGGGTGACGGTCCCATTCCGATGATTAGTTTTAAGGGCCACCCACAATAGATACGTTTGCATTCCGTAAATTTGACAGAAAACCAATGGGAAATCTGTCAAGTTCACGCAAACGCATCCGCAACGTATCAATTGTGGGTCAGCCATTAGGCTTTCTTACAATCGCCAATGCTGTCTAGTACATTTGAAGTACGCGTCCCAAAGCTTTCATTGAATAAAAACAACGCTTTTGCAAGCTTAGTCCACGGTGGATTTTCTAATGATTTCCGGTAGATTTTCGAAACGATATGATTTGGTTGTCATGGTTGATAATATTACGAGCACATCGCGATCAAAACCGTCCACGAATAGCACTGAAGCAAGCGAAAATACTGGTTCCATTACTTGATGGGCCATGCTTCCGCCATTCTATTTAATTTCGTTCAGAATACCAGACATCGGTTTGTTTCCATATAACGGCGCACTAATCTTACGAACTCATGCATTTCGCCTCAACTTTCGAAAGGGAATGTCAAATTGTATTTGCACAGGCCTCATTATTAAAACATGACGGAAAAAAAACTTTGCAAACTCTCTTTCGCACAGCAAAGGTAAAATGATTCAGAACGAACAAACGAATATTGGTAGGTAGGTACCTAGGCACCCATTTCTGCGCGTTAACGATGTTCTTCCGTTTCCAAAGGAGACACATGGAGATGGTAAATTTCGTTATTGTTCCATATTCAAACTGCTGATGCCTTGCAGAAGCGAGATAACGAAGACTTTTCCAAATTCACACATCGCATGACACAATTTGTATTTAAAAAAATATAATCCAGCCAAGTTTAAGCGACGTTCTTTTTTCTTTTGTTTTTGGTTTTTTTAATTGGGGTTCTCTTACCAGCAGGAGAAAGAGTTGGGTGACTTTGAATCTGAATATGCATGTTCAGACAGGCCGAGAATCGCTCTGGCTTTCTGTCGCTCGCAATGTTGTCTGCATAAAAAAAAGTCGTGATTTGTTTTCCTGTTATGTTTTAATATTCTTCTATTATTTCTTTTTAGCTGTAAAGTACACGAGGATGATCTTCGTCGGGAAATTCAAACCAACGTACCAATGCTGGCGCCCGAGGTCATGGCCGTGTTTGCAAACTCACAAATCTTCCAAGAACATTCCCCACCGAAGTCAGTTGCGAAAAGTCCAGCCTCTGTTAAGTTTGCCATCTCGCCAGATTCACCCCCGATCGAGGCTTCATCGGTGCCATCCCTGGAAAGCAGTGCATCGACGCTCAAACGCGAGGATGACTCCGACAAACTGCTGAAACGACTTGAAGGTAACGATTGTCACTAGCACTTCATACACAATGCAACTCTCGTCTCGGTGTTTGGAAGCGCACTACTTCTATCACAATACACACCTACCTACCTACCTACCTACCTAGATGGTGCCGATCAGTTTGCATGAACTACACTCGAAATATGTTTCATCAGAATTCCGCAGGGACATTAGAAATTAACACGCATGATTAGGGACCATAGATTTTAGCATCTTAAGTAGAGACATCACATTGTAAAAACAATATCATATGTATCTGTTATGCAAGGACTTTTGTTTATCATATTGATACTAAAGTGAGGACAGTTTAGACAGTAAATTAGAGCATTTTCTGAAATAAATCATAGAATGAGATAAAATAACGAATTGGATGTTTTGAACTAACGTCTTCAAAATTACACTAACAAGGTGAGTGCATCATTGATATTTATGTGGCTTGTTCATGGTACATCCAATGTGAGGTTTTATAGCATTTCAGTTAACGCTTCATGAATCATCACATACTACATCTCATATCATACTGCTTCATTTGATCGACTTCCATAAATTGATAAGGGTGGTGAGAATCACATATGTCACATCTGTTCTTAACTTTTACAAATAAAGCGTCGCAATTACCCTTGTTGATTGATTTCGTTCCTCTAGTTTTTCTTTGGCAGTGCTGTAAATGATCATTTCGACTCAAGGCAATTAATTTTTCCGATGGCTCGTTCCAGAAGCTGATTTTTTAAATATTGTGTATGATGAAATTGTGGAACTTAATTGATTTTAAAAATTTGTCTAATAATATATCGCTCTAACTAGGACAGGTATGATAGTGGAATAACTGAAATTTTCACCCTTGAATATCATTTAATTCCTATAGTGAATAACTTTCAAAAACACTTTGAATATTACAGCTAGGGCAAGGTTGTAGAATTTGTCAAAAGCTACAATTTAATCAAACACTATATTCAGAAAGTGGGCGTCTAAAATAATTTATCGGTATTATTATCCCACATAGTAGAAACGACTTTTTACAGCATTGAGCATGGCAAAGCTTTAGTCATTAATGCTCCGTTTTCAGTTTACGTTGACATTATGAAACATAGTTAAGCAGTCACGTTATTCACAGAGTAACGTTTGCATGAAATAAAATGGACTTTTTTTTTCGAATGGTGATAAAAAAAACTAAGACAGAGAATTGCTTTTGATAAATTTCCCATGGAAGGTAATAATTTAGGCTTACTTGCAAACAAATTCTACATCCTTGCGAGCGACCTTCCGGCAGTTAACCCATGTTAATTCGCCATGGCGGATGAAAACATACGTGTAGGCATGTTTTTTAGTTCTTTCTTCGTTTTATTTATCAATTCCTCCGCAGTTTTCGCGACAAAATTGTAGGAGTAGATCTTACGCTTCAGGTTGGCCCAGAAATTCTCGATGGGACGCAGCTGGGGGACGTTGGGTGGGTTAACCGACTTGGGTACCACATCGATATTCAGCCGCTCCATCTCCCCCAACGGGGGCCGACGCTGGATCCGGCTGACCACCGCGTCTTTGCCCTTATAGTATTTCGTGATGAACGACGCAACTTTCGGCAGGGATTTTGTACTATAAATTTCACCGTTCACGGTCAGTCCGGAGGGAAAGAAGAGCGGCTTTGATACCCCCTTCTCGCTGATTGTCAGCCACAGCAGCACCTTCTTGTGGAACTTGGTGTGTGAAATGTACTTTACCTCGGAGCTCACTTCCTTCATGGAGGAATAAAATACGAAGTGCCCTGCCAGTCGTTGCCATCCAGGATGGGACAGGTCTCGCCGATTGCGGTTCTCCGGGAAAATCGAGTACACCATCTTATTAAGCCGCTGCCACTGCGTCATTGCCTGCAGCTCCGAAACCAGTGGATGCGACTTTCGCTTTCTGACATTTTCGCCAGGTATTTTTACACTGTTTGGTCGATTGAAACAACCTCTCGGCTAAGCGCACTTAGCGATGTAGCAATTTTTCCCTCAGTCTTCCTCTTCAGCATGCTTTGGAGCTTCGTGTCGCCCAGGGTCATTCGCCATCCGGAACCGGGCTTTCTTTCGATGCTCTAATTGTTGTCTAATAGTGTCAATATGTTGTAGATGCCGGAAAGGGCGTATCCGGCGTCCACAAAGTGCCGCACGATGTCCGTTTTCGACACGGTGCACTTCTTTGCCATCACGGTTAGAGTTCGACTGATAGAGCTGCAAAATTTTGTCTGTTGACTATGGTTTACTATGATTGATGCTTCATGGGTAGTTTCGTCAGTGCGGATGAAGGTAAACCCATGAATAGTCGGCAATTTTCGTCCATTTTTTTTAGTGCAAACGTTACAATCAATCAACAGGTTGCTGAATAGGATCCAAAAAAGACCGCCCTCGCGGGCAAATTGCTTCCACGCTTCTCAGTTTAGGCACAAAGCACGGAAACCGTAAATATTCGATGCAGAAAATTTTAATCACTTGTATGGTCTAGTGCACTGCAGTTGTACATAACTGGCATAACTGTCCCATGTTTTATGCAATATTTGTGGGAGGTAGGACAACTGCGCGTAGAACTGTAGTGCAGAAAACATGTGATTAATGTTCAACGTACGAAATCTTTCTATTTTCTTTGATTTGCAACTCGGCTAAAACTGGATTCTAGCAATTTTTACCTTATACGAAATATTGGCAGTATAAGCGATATAAGCTAGGCAAAATTTTCGTTCTCTATATAAATTTTCACGGCATTGAAACCAAAAAAATCAGGGATTCTAACGATATTTGCTTCAGAGGAGCAAACTTTTATAGAAAAGTTCACGCATCATGTCCTAATATTTTTGGCGGTTCAGTAAACTTGGAAGTGCGGGAGGTGAGCTTGGCGTAGTGATTAACATCCACTTACTTCAAACTTCACCCCGCATAAGTCACGAAAATTCACAAAAGGCGTTTAAGTGACTTCTATTAACCAGCGCGAGGCTGAAAACCTCGATAATACTAGGCTGCCTGAAAAGTCCCTGTAATTTCCTACAGATGGCGTTGGTAATCGCCAATGTGAACCATTTTCTATGAGCTTCACTCCTTTAATGACGGCCGTACGAGCACCGTTGACGCACCGCGTTCTGGACGCCCAAATGAAGTCACTACAACAGAGAACGTCGATAAAATCCATGATATAGCATTGGAGGATCCAAAACTGAAATTGGGAGAGCTAGCTAAGGCTTCAGGCATTTTAATGGAACGAGTTGGCAACATCACGAAGCTCTGCGCGCGATGGGTGCCGTGTTTGCCGACAAAGGGCTAAAAACGCATTCGTATTACAACCTCTCAGGAGAATCTGAGCAAGTTTATACGCAATCCGATGGAGTTTGTGCGTCCATTCATAACCATGGATGAAACTTGGATCCATTACTACACACCTGAGTCATCGGAGCAGGTTTCACCGGGAGAAAGTGCTCCGAAGCGCCCGAAAAGGCAACAATAGGCGGCAAAGGTTATGGCCTCCGTGTTTTGGGATGTGCAAGGTGTAATATTCATCGACTATCTTGAAAAGGGTAAAACCATAACAGGCGCATACTAAAGGGTGATACGGTCAAAATTTGGTCAAGGGAAAACGCGTGTAAATCGGTGAAATCGTTTATTTAAACAATCAATTTAAATTTCTTTTTCAAGTTCAATTAGTATAAAATTCAGGAAAAATATTCAGTTAGGCTTCCGCTTTTCCAAATCCGAATTGCCGGGCCTTACGCTTGACCCCTGCCATCAGATTTTGTACAGCCACCTTGTCTACCTTCTTCGCCGCAGAAAGCCAGTTTGCCTTGAACTGCTGCTCGTCCTTAGCAGTTTTTTTGGTCTTCTTTAGGTTCCGCTTGACAATAGCCCAGTATTTCTCAATTGGGCGGAGCTCTGGCGTGTTGGGAGGGTTCTTGTCCTTGGGAACCACCTGCACGTTGTTGGCGGCGTACCACTCGATTGCCTTTTTACCGTAATGGCAAGATGCCAAATCCGGCCAAAACAGTACGGAACAACCGTGTTTCTTCAGGAAAGGCAGCAGACGTTTATTCAAACACTCTTTCACGTAAATTTCTTGGTTGACAGTCCCGGAAGCTATGAAAATGCTGCTTTTCAAACCACAGGTACAGATGGCTTGCCAAACCAGATATTTCTTTGCGAACTTTGACAGTTTCGTGTGCTTGAAAATATCTGCTACCTTTCCCCTTCCTTTTCCGGTAAAAAACTCCTGTCCCGGAAGCTGCTTGTAGTCGGCTTTGACGTAGGTTTCGTCGTCCATTACCACGCAGTCAAACTTCGTCAGCATCGTCGTGTACAGCCTCCGGGATCGCGCTTTGGCCGTCGTTTTTTGTTTATCATCGCGTTTTGGAGTCACTACCTTCTTGTAAGTCGATAGTCCGGCTCATATTTTGGCTCGATGCACGGTTGTAGACGATACACCCAGCTTATTTGCGGCATCTCGGAGAGATAGGTTAGGGTTTCGCTTGAAACTACCGGCAACTCTCTTTGTCGTCTCAGCGGCTTCCGGTTTTCGATTTCCCCCCGATCCAGACTTCCTGGCTGTCGACAAACGTTCCCCAAACACTTTAATTACATTTGTAACGGTTGATTTGGCAACTTTTAACGATTTTGCCAACTTTGCGTGCGAGTAGCTCGGATTTTCGCGATGCGCGAGCAAAATTTTGATACGCTGCTCTTCTTGCTTGGACGGCATTTTGACAACTGAAGAGTGAATTCCAAAATCAAAATAGGAGCAACATTCTACACACACACACCTTCAAAATGAGGGGTGTGCAGGTTTTTTAAATGCAAAATTGAAAGAAATACGTCAAGTTGATATTGACCAAATTTTGACCGTATCGCCCTTTATGCAGCGTTATTGGATGGTTTGAAGGATGCAGTCCAGAAAAAAACGACCGCATTTGCAGTGAAAAAGTGTGCTCTATCATCACAACAATGCGCCTGCTCATTCATCCTCAATTGCTCAAGCAAAATTGAATGAAATTCGATATCAATTGGTTCCACCATCCACCGTATTCACCAGACTTGGCTCCCAGTGACTTCTATTTGTCCCCAAACCTGAAGAGATGGCTCACCGGCAAGCGATTTCACTCGAATGATGAGCTCATAGCTGAAACCGATGGCTATTTTGAAGGGCTTCTGAAAGAGTACTATTCGGATGGGATAAAAAAATTTAAAGAATCGCTAGATTCGCTGTATCGACCATAAAGGAGAGTATGTTGAGAGATAAAACCGAATTTGGCAAAAAAAAAAAAAATGTTTTCGTGTTGGATATTAAAGGGACTTTTCAGGCAACCTAGTAATGACACAAGAGAACAAAAACAAAATTACGAAATGATACGGATAAAATTACGTGAAATAAGATAGAGTACTGGTCTCTTGACTCCGCCTAAGATGTAGCGCTTGATTACTTTTTCAATTTCAACTCATAAAGTAATTTAGATGGAAACAAAATTCATCTATTTACACATTTACTTAGATAACATTAACTTTCGTTCTTCGTTGGTTGTTCTAAACTACGAATTATTTAAAAACTTTCTTTTTAAAGACGAAAACTCTCGACGGATTTGAATGGTTTGTCTCGTCTCGTAATGCAATGAATGTAATGTCTTTGTGTCGTTAAAAACAATCTTGAAAAAGTTTATTCTTTTTATGTTCAGCTATATTCGCTTCATCGCAAAATTTTACAGAACAAATTAGAATTCAACTAGTTTTGAAGCATTTAAACAATTTTGATATATGAATAATATTTAAAACAGTGAGAGTCAGTAAATATTACCTTTTCAAACATGTTCAAACATGTTCACACTGACAAATTAAATTTTGTTTATATGACGAAATTGAAGGTAGGACTTACGAATTCATTCGTTGTGTTCTGCAATGAAACGGATTTTAACTTTTAAAGGATCTACCTTCGTGTTCAATGCCACACGAATATTTCGTTACAAATAAAAAAAACCGTCTCTCTGGTGGTTGCATGAATAACTGGCTGATCTTCTATATCGACTCGATATGTAATTGTTAAAAAAAAACGAAAACATGACGAGATATCCAGCTTTTTAATCTTCTTACGCCCACAGAAGGTTATTGAGATCACTTAAAAAATCGATTTTTTTATCCGAAACCCAGAGAGCCGAGTGTCATATACCATTCGGCTCCGCTCGACAAACTAAGCACATGTGTATATGTGTTTTGTTGACAAGGTTCGGGATATCCTGATGGACTGACCTAGCACAAAGGCTTGGTCATCGTACACTGTGTCAGAGTGTGGTCAGGGTCGACCTTTGAGAATAGGCCGACTTCTAATCCCACTAAAACCCGGTTCCTTCTTGCACATTTGCAGCCCCTCCCCTCTGCGGGACTGCCCTATGGTATTACTTCGAGGAGGTTCTTGGCCATTTGGCTACAATAGATTCATTTAGCTCCTACACCTTGCCACAGCCTTTTTGCTCTCACCTAACTTAGATAAGTAACGAGAGATGAGCTCCCTAACGCTATTCTACTCCAACGGAGGATTGTGTGTACACATTCTGTAGACGACGTTAACTGGGCTGGTATCTGCCACCTGTTCGGGGAGTGGCCTTCCTCTAGACATATCTGTAGCACATCCCTGAACATTTCCGGGTATACCTGAATTGCCACTTTCAGAGCAACATTAGGAATTCCATTCGTTCTGGGGGCCTTCGCCACTGCCAGGCGCTCCTCGTTCGAGACTTGCATGCCCTCAACATGACTTTTATCTTCCTTACCGTTCAGTGACGTGGCCACCTCGTGCGTCGAGAAAAGTCGATCTACGATAACCTTCAGTTTCACTGGACATAGCTCTGCAGCCATTGATGGGCCTTTGATCTTCGCCATGACAATGCGCTAGGCGTCGCCTCAGGGGTTAACATCAGCCTCTAGGCACAGCTCCTTTTAGCAGTTCGTCTTGCTCAGTCTTATCTGCCGTTTTAATTCCGGCATGGCCGTTCGGAACACCACCCTATGTACCTCGCTATCTGCCGCGGTTTTAGCTCACTGGACACGTCTTCTGGCTCTGAGACAACTAGTGCGAAGGATGCTGAGTTGCTCATTCCACCAGTAAACTGGTCGCCACTTGTTCCTCGGTTCCAGTTTCCTCGGCATGGTTGCGTCGCATGCCCTTTCTAACATATTCGTCAGCTCGTCCGCGTTGCGGTTCGAGAGTTCGTTGACAAACCGAAGTGCCTCAACAAAGAGTTCCTTGTCAAAGACTTTCGTCTTCCACTTCCGCTCGGAACTATTTGTCCTTCGTATTGTGACAGGATTTCGTTGGTCGATGCTATACCGGATCGCCAGATGGTCGATATGGGTATACTCCTCACACACTCTCCAGTTCATAGTTATCATCAGCGAAGGACTACAGAAGGTAACATCGATCAACACCCACATGTCTATGTGTATTTATGTATGTGGGTATGTATATGTTGCCACTCAGAGGCATAAATTGGTCTTCACAACGCTTTACTTCTTACATTGTATGTACAAATGGTTTTAAAAGAATCCTGTCCTTCAGGACGAAGCAAATGAATTTACCAATTTATCGGATGTTCCGGCTATTCCATGGATCATAAAGTGGCCATGTCTCGGTAGCATGGCCTTATACGACAATTATAATAGCATATTCAAAATCAGCGGCCCAAAATAACTTGGAAACACATAACTTTTCTTTGTAAAATTCATTTTGTGCCTTTTTCCCGCCTTTTGTATGTAATGGAATCACTATGTGGCGTGCTGAAGGGTTAGGATATTTCAAATAAAGACTCGCTAGTGGTAGTGCGATTAGTTAGAATGTTTCTAAATGTGACAAAGTAGATCAGATGGGCATGATTGCAACCCTTTATCGATCAAAGCAGATATAAATACGATAGCACATTTTTACACAGTTTCAAGTTCTGCTTTTGTAACGAACGATTTTGTCTTAACCGCGATTGAAGGTTTCTCTCAGTCCAAATTCTTCATCGTAGCCAATCATTTCAACCATTAATCCATCAGCAGCACTTGCGCATTCATTGTATCGTGATATCGTTTTTCTTTTGTAACGTTTACTTTTTCTTTTCATAGGATCTCGACAAGATTTCCATAGCAGCCTATTTGGATCCACTGTCATCCCATCAATCGTAGAAGAAACCCAAGATGACGAAGTGGTCCTGCGACCTTCAAGAGCCCTAATCGAAGCATCAGCATCTTTCAGCGGATCAACCAGTTTAATCAACAAGAACCTTTCCCACCTTCAAGCTGAGCAGCCTTACTTTTCAACCCGGCCAGCTAGTGAAAATGATATTTTCACCATTGCATCCGCTAGCAACTACAATGCCATAAGCATGACCCCAGAGGTACCAGCCATTTCGTATTCCAATTTACCGAAGAACTACTTAGAAACTCCGACGGTGGAAAAGTACCGCGAATCGGTCAGCTTGTATTCCATTCAAACGGCAGGAATGCTGTCCGCTAACGTTGACCTTTCAATGCCAAGGTACTATGGTAAATCAGACCTGATCATGCACAGTGCAAACGAAACCAAGAGCACCAGAAATTTAAATTCTTCCGACATCAGTATGGCCGGGTCGAGCACTCCGGTTTCCAGCAATTCGATCAGACAGATAGAAAAGAGCAAGCGCCTAAAGAACATTCGGACGGCTCTTCCTCCGCTAAACTTGCAGCTGATTAGAGGAAGCTCGTCCTCTAATATCAAGGAAAAAGAAAAGGAGAAGGATAAACTCAAAGCTAAAGACAGTATTAAACTGTAGGATTTAGGAGAAGATACTTAAATTCCTTCCAGTGCCAGCATATCAGTTAAATAAGTACATAATTTGAAACGGTGGAGGGATTCGTTTACATACGTATAACAACTAGAAGATGATCTAGTTGTATGTATAATTCACTTAACATAGCTTAAGACTAGGTATACTTCTTCCAAGTGAATTTTAGGAAATTTAGAATTATGGAAATAAAAAGAATTGAAATTAAAAGTTACTGCTCTATGCGCTGGAGTAATACGTCCTTTTTGTTTCATTTGAAAAGAACTCCCCATTCTCAAGATAAGGTAATATTAGTAATAGATGTCAAGGGTATGCGCTATAAAGTGTTTTTTAATCGTTACGAAATTTATGTTAATACACTAAGGTTTTTTTTGCACGGGGGATACTTTCCACTTTTAGTATGGAACCGTGTAAAAATAGACTTTTTATATTGCATCGATTTTTTTCTATGTTTTACCATTCCATGTAACGGTCAAAATACAGTTTTTAAAATTTTAAGTATTCACACCAAAAATTGTGATTTTTTTGAAAAACTGCCATATGATTACTTTTGGCCCAAAACGTAAAATGTGATTTGAATTAGGTCGATAAGTTGTTCCGTTCTGGAATTATCGCCGAAAACAACCCGTGTAAAAAAAAATGTGCAAAAAAAAAACTTAATGTACACAAAAGGATATATGGAGCGGATCTTCATGAAATTTTACCCCGAAAAATAATTCATGAAATTTAAAAAATCAACTTTTCGTCACATTAAAAAAAATATGTTAGGAAACTCATAGGCCACAGAGAAAAAGAATGGGCAATTGAGGGGGTGACCCCGACGTAGTGGTTAACATCCATACCTTTCACGCCAAAGTCACGAGTTCGAATCTCAGCCATCCCCCACCCACAAGTTACGAAAATACCCAAAAGGTATTTGAATGACTACGACATAGAAATTCCAATGAAACTAATTCTTTAACTTGGAAAATCGAATTAGGCTTCCTGAAACGTGTGTGGTACCAACAACCCTCAGACAGAAGTCTTGGTTGCTTGCTATAAAACCCGAAGTCAGTACGGTCACAACGAGCTTGTGCACACTATAAAAATGACTTTTACTGTGAGGCATGTTTTTAAGCGTCTTGTGAGAGTGATTGAGTGAACACAAAAACATGGCTCATAGTAAAAGTCATAAGACTATCCAACGACCAGCAGTGCTGTGAACCCGTCATCGTCAACTCTCTCCCTCTTGCTATTCGGACCGTCAACGTCACAAATCATATCGCCGGAATGCAAAGCTTGTACAGCTTGTAAGCTTTTACAAGGACGAACTGTTTTTGAAGAGCTGGAATTTAGGCCTTCTTCTTGGGCATCCTGAAAGTAATTTCTTTAACATTGCATCTTAATAGCTAGCTTCAGTATCTAGCACCGCAGTTAACTCAGAATTTCGTTGTTGGGTCTCCCCAGTTGACTATCAACTTATATGAGGCGGTAAGTTAGAGAAATTCCAATCAAACACACTCTTTTCCTTGGAATTTTTTCAATTGTCCAACATTATTCTCCGTGATATCTCACGACCGCGGCTTTGTACTCATGACTCAATCGATGACAGGCGTCGTCGTAGACTTCTAGTCGCCGAATCACCGGGCGTATCAACAAATGATAATAATCGATAAATCAATTGACAGTCGCGAACATTTTCAACTAATTAAAGCAATCATTTTGAAAATCTATAACGGAATGATTGAGTTATTAGCCTTCAGTTTTTCTTTTTGCAATTTTCCGTAACAGTCCACAGTTCCATTTATTAAATTTTTATTTGGCATGCTACCTTTGCCGCCTGCTGCACTTTGAATTACATAGATACTCTTTAATTTGATCAAATGATACATATTGTTAACAATATGCGACGCATTACGACCTCCGCTGCATTTAAAAAAAAATAGAAAAATAAAATGAAAATAAAATATTAGAGATATCTCAATCAAACGAACTTTTATTGGGTGAAAACGAATTGGTCGTCCTGAAAAGGACGGATGCTTAGTGGTCCGAGTTTGAATTTAAACCTTCTCGATCTTCTATAGATGCAGGATATCCCACTAATCGCCTTACTGGATGGATGAAAATTCACAGCTGGCAACAGTTGCTATGCTTTCTTATGACAATGAGGTCACAGGTGGTGAAGAGCAGGCTGTTTGTCGGTATTAGTAACGAAAAACGTGTAAACAATCCATGATTTCGGATAGCGACGTAGAACTCCAAAAACAAGCGAATGATAACAAAGCAAGTTAAGTTTTTTCCGCATCCTTTTAGTGCACAAAGAGGCAGTTTTCAGCCGAAACCTTTTAAAAACTATACCAATTACCGAAAATAAACATTCCATCTTGTGATTTGCTGCTCTTGTAAAGTGTTGTTTTTGGAGATCTACGTCACGCATGTTTACAAAAAACAGGCTGTGCATCATCTCACGAACACAATTACAGTATTTTGCATTACACGAATACAATTTAACCACTTCTTCTCCACCTGTATAGACCTCATTGGTTTTATGGCTCATTCATATGTTCGCAAATATTGTGCAACAATGCATAAGTCAGTAAGCAGCATCACATTAGCTCCTGTCATTGTATAGACTGTTCCGAAAAATGTAAATACACATTCTTTCTCAATTAAAAAAGGACCATCGTGTGATTGTTGATTATTTTTTTCTCAAACGTAGTAAATAACAACGTTTTCTTTCGATCTTCATCTCAATTTGCTTGATTTTTCGAAGGATAGACGAGTTCTCTAACTTTTCCCTTAACACTACTCATAAGCTTCTGCACAGTGCTTGCTTGCCGATTTTTTCGGTGTAAATGGCGTAGCCTTTCACTGCTCCAGGAACATCCTTTCCCTATGGCGAGGTATAAAACTGTGACTCCAGGTATTAACGGGTCCAAGCAATGCCATGCTGGAGGTGACTGGGTTCGATTCCCGGTCTGGTCTAGGTATTTTTCGCTAAGGAAAATTTCTCGACTCCCTGGGCATAGGGTATATGATTTTACTTGACACACAATCATAACTATGCAAAAAATGGTACCTGGCATCGAAAGCTCTCAATTAATAACTGTGGAAGTGCATTAAGAACACCAAGTTGAGAGCAAGCAATAATCTTGAAATGCTAAAAGAAGAAGAAGGCAGAGTTTTATGTTCGTATTTTATGTTGGGTTCAACGTCCATGTTAACACAGCCCGAGTTTTTTGGTCAGCAGTTTGTCGTACAGCTTTCGAGCCCTCAGTTTCACAAATTTAGCCTGTTTCGTGCTTCGTTTTGGCTGCATTTGTTTCGGACAACTCTGCAGGCCCATTCTCTCCTTGGCACGCACATCTCGGACTGATGCTGAAGGATGACGCTTGAAATAGTCCCTTACCTTTCAATTCTGTAAGGTCCGTGGGATTGGGTTTTCTACCCCGTCTCGGGAATCTACGAAAGAGCACTGTTGTTGCACCAGTTTTATGATCGAAAGACCACTGACGGTACACCGTTTGTGCACAATCCGTTCTCTTTTTTTCTTTTTTTTTCTTTCTTTATTATAGTGCCTTTCAGCCTTTGGCGGGTTCGGCACTTTCCGTTCTCTTTACTCGGAAGAAAGACCAAGCGTTTTATTACTTTCGTGCGAGTAACAGGTAACTGGTAACATTCATGTCAAAATTGCAGTCACTGGACTTTATCAACCTGCTGGCTCACACCGTTTATTCCACTCCTCACCTTAAGATGGCTATCAATTTTATCACACATACGCACTAGCACCTTATTTCGCTTCCCAAACTTGCACCTATACGGCTGGCTATAAGTCTACCACTTGTTTGATCAAAAGTCGACTATATAATAAATGGCTACCTAGCCAATGGCTTGCTAGCAGAGCCGCAACATAGCTCTGGTCCTCACAAGTTCCTACCTCATGCTTCCACGGGTCAACAGATGACAAAGACCGCCAGCTAAGGGTTGCGTACTTAGCTGGTAGTGCAGCCTGGGCACTGTTGTCCTTCTGACTTCAGCTAGATTGAAGAGGTGCGTGCCGAGCGTCTGTCCACCAAGGAGGTGCGGCTCATACAGCGGCTGAGTAAAAAACGCTGTATCTCGTCAGCTATACCTTAGGAGTCAGTCCCACCAACGCAATGTAGCCAGCGCGGTAAGATCATAGACTAACTCTAAGACCAGTAGGTCCCATACAAAAACGATTTTTTTCTTGGCTCAGTCAGTACTAGAACATCGGTCCCAAGCTCGGTCCCATGCTTAGTAATGCGCCCCTTATAATGAACTCACACGAACACACTCTCAAATATTCTGTCAAAATCACACAGCAAATCAAAACAAAGGCGCAAATATGTACAGCAAGGTGCTAACTTCAAGGTGTACTTCGGTCCAAGGGGTTCTACAACAGTGATCCAATTTCAAATCGCTAGTTGCATATTGATTGTTGGTAAGATAGCATGCTGAAGTCTTACCCTGCCACGAAAAATGTAAGTATTCTTTATTTTGTGAGATTTTTCCTCATTTTATTGCCCACAACTATTTTATAAGGAACAGTAGAAATTTGCAATATCCGAGTAAATTTACTAGTGCAAATAAAAACAAATATAAATGTGTTAATTGAATGTATAGTTCAGTATAGCCGTGAAATTTTCATTTTGTCTTAACATTTTATAAATCTTTTACGCTAAAAATGTCTACTGTTCCTTTAACAACTATATAACGGGGATTCCCGGGGGGGGGGGGGAGTAGCCTAAGGCAGTCGAAGGATTTGTTGACTGGACAAGGGTTCGTGGAGTCGCCAGTTCCTCGTCATGCGAAGACACGCGGCCTACTGGCCGTAGTCTTCCGAAGGTCCTCACTGAGATCGGCTGACCCTGCTACAAGAAGCCATCACGTAGGCTATTCTCTCAGAACAACCTGCTGAGAATAGTCCTGCAGCCATAGGTAATCCTTGCACTGATGGTGGGTTCTTATTACACATCACACATCACATCACATCACCTAGTCAATGGCTTGCTAGCCTGCTAAGTCATCGGCTATCTGGCTGGTTACTTGCCAGTGCTCCACAAGGGTATTTGCCGCCACCAGTTGCCTATCCTACACTGGCTCCTAGCCGCTCCGCACAGCATCAAAACTGCCAAACGAAATAGCTAATTTGCGTAGGTGTACCCTTTGCTCACATTTGAAATCTGTCATAGGAAAATATTGTAGTAAGTTTAGTAAATTTATACTTCAAAATAAAATTATATGACATCACCTTTTATAAATAATAAACATGAAACCTGACACAACACTTATGGTTCTTAGAGACGAAAAATTTACATATTATTGTCGACTGGGCTAGATGCTGCCCATCTACAGGACGATTTCCAACTTATTACACGACGAAAACGATCACAGCTTCAAACTACACTCAAAAGAAAATCCCCATTAGATTCATGTGCAAACCACTCCCACATGGATATTTGCAATGGGGATTAGCAAATGAAAAGTAAGTGTGAAATTCATGAATTCTCGTCAATGAATGTTTTCAATAAATGCACTTGGGGGTTCTACCGATCGGCTCAGACTCTTTTGATGTGTTTTCTAATCAATCTTCTTGTATCTCGATGATTTCGTATCCATTAAAACCGATTTCCTGTAATAGAATAGAAGAACACCTAAGAAAATAATGTGTAAATGATTATCTACAAGATAACTTACACATGTCTGACGCCAATTTACGATTCGCCTGTATATATTGTTGAAATTTCATGGTAAATCGTAAGCTCTAGAACCTGTGAAAATTTCCTCTAACTCATCCTTGGAAATATTCAACAGTTTGTTGAAACTGATTGCTGCATCTGTGCCCAAGTTGTAGAATTATTAAATTGTTCACTGAACATTATATTTTCTTTACCTCAGTCAAAAATTTTTTTTTTTGTTGGGGCGTAGAATCACTGCGTACACTGAGTTGAACTTTTGTGATATACCCCTGTTTACTATACTAATTCGCATCTTAAAGCTAGATCACCATTTGTCAAGTGACCAGCCTAAGACGCGTCTCCCAGTCAGGCAAAATTGAGTTTATAAAACCCACCACCTTCCCAGGAATTGCAGTCCAAATTTCTTTAGGTTGCATATAGCCACTGTACAGAAATTTAAGTCTGCTCTTGTACACAGCATCACAACTACAAAGCAGATGTTCCGAGGTTTAACGTTCCATGTTACAGAAATGACAGATATCATTCTGAACCTGGCCAATGTTTTTCAAATGATATCTACTCGGGCAATGTCCGGTTACTAGCCCAGTATAGGTACAAAGAACTCTCTTATTGAGTTCCAGAAGCTTTTTACTAATTGCAACATTTGGAATTATAAACCTTTTCGCTTGAGAACACTTTGTGGTGACCAACCAATTGGTCATCACCCTTTGCTCTTCCCAAGATTTTAATTCCATTTTTATGGCACAGTATGATATACCGCAGAATGGTTCTGGGCCAATAAACTGTGCATTTGAACCTTGTTTAGCAAGCTCGTCTGCCCTTTCATTGCCTTCAATGCCACAGTGTCCCGGAACCCAGAATAAATTTACCGAGTTCTCTTGGCACACCTTTCGCAATGAAAGAATGCTTTCCCAGACAAGTTTGGATGTACATTTATAATTACTTAACGCTTTGAGTGCCGCTTGGCTGTCTGTAAAAATACAAATATTTGCATATCTATATTTTCTCTTCAGACAAACGTTAACACATTTTATTATAGCAAAGATCTCCGCTTGGAAAACCGTTGGATAGTTTCCCATCGCCACTGAGATTTCTACCCCAGGGCCGAAGATTCCTGCTCCCGTTTTTGTTCCAATTTTTGAGCCATCTGTGAAGAATTTTATGGAGCCATGACGAACAGTGGGACCTCCGACTTCCCAATCTTTACGTGACGTTTCACATATGTTGTAAGGAATGTCATGGTTTTCCACAGGTTTCATCCAGTCTCCATTCATATACATCACTGGCCCATTTTGAAAGCTTTGTGAAATGCTCAGGTGACCGACTAAATCACCAGACATGAAAGTTTTCAACCGTTTAAGTCTAAGCATACTCTTTTCCGCTTCTAGTAGCACGTATTCGTGCAAAGGCAGCAGATTTAGCATTGCATTCAACGCATTTGATGGAGTGCTGCGCATCGCTCCCGTTATAGCAATGGATACTAGCCGTTGAAGTTTTGCAAGCTTTTTCTGTGCAGTAGCCTCTTTTGTTTTTGGCCACCACACAAGAGAAGCATACGATATTTTAGGACGTATTATGGATGTATAAATCCACATTATCATTTTTGGTCTTAGACCCCATTTTCTGCCAAATGTTTTTGAGCAAATCCAGTAAGCACTGATTGCCTTACCGATCACACACTCAAGGTGAGCATTCCAGTTCAGTTTGGCATCCAGTATCACTCCTAAGTATTTAACCTGTTCACTAAGATGGATCTTTAATCCTCCTAGCTGGAAAGCTTTTAGACTAAACTTCCTTTTCCTACACTCAAAAGAAAATGCCCATAAGATTCATGTGCAAACCCACATGGATTTTTGCAATGGGGGTTAGCACATGAAAAGTATGTGCGAACTTTATGAATTATCGTCAATGAATGTTTTCATTAAATGCATGAGGATTTGTAATACAATCCATATATTAGACACATACTTTCTATGAATTCCATTAATAGATTGCATTGGTCATGCATATCATGTAAGGGAAGTTAATTAATTGTTTCAATTAGGTTTATGGTATTTATTTAAAAAAAATGAATTAAATTGCTTTGTGAAATAAGATTTATTTAAGCGAATTTATTAAAAAAAAGTTTTTATAGTTCAATATACACTTATATCATGCTTGAAGACAGTCGTAATAGATTCTGCATATTCTCGTAACATGGCTTCCGTACCTTTTATTCCGGATACTCCGAAATAATATCCACCAATTCACGTTAACTTGCACTTGATAGGGTCCAGTGACTGCTAGAGAGAGTATCTGCTGTCCAGCAACTGTTTCATTAGCAAATTAACCAGCACATTTGAAGTGAGACTTCTTTCATTTTCCTTCGACGTTCTTGATAGCGGAATGATTGCGTCATGCGCTGGCGTTTGATCTACTGGAGTAGTCTATAAATTTGGAAACGAGATTAATGAACCGGTCGATGAAGCTTCATATTTACTTTACTTACATTCAAAAGCTGCCATGATATCAACAATAAACTTTAACTTCTTCAGCACGCGCGCATCTTTTTTCCATCTTTCTCCATCTTTGATTTGTTTGTTTTTGTAAAGCAAAGGGTTTAGTGCGTTGCAAGTAGGTGTATTTGAGTTGACACATACTTTTCATATGATGCCAAATGGCGTTCATGAGTAATATGAATTCGAAGTATAAGCACGGTTATGGTATGCATATGCTGCACATGAATTTAATGAAAACGAATATTTTAGTAAGGTATGTGAAGCCACACATGAATTTAAGGGACCATATTTTTTGAGTGTAGTGAAAGGTACAATTACTACTTTTGCTGGATTTATGCTAAGGCCCTCCTTGATACACCAAGACTGGGTAAATTTTAGGGCCCATTGCATTCTTTCTGAAATGATGTTGTCAAATTTTCCCCTCACTATAATGACTATATCGTCTGCAAAACCTACAACCTCGAAACCTTTTTCCTCTAAGCTTCTTAGAAGCTCGTCTACAACTAAGGACCACATAAGTGGTGAGAGGACTCCTCCTTGGGGACAACCTTTCGTTGCCCGTATTGTAATAGACGAACTTCCAGCTCTGAAGTGATTTCTCTTTTTGCGAGCATGGTATGAACCCAGTTAATTATGTTCATGTCAAAGTTCCTTTTCTTCATGGCACGAGCCATAGATGAGTAGGAAGCGTTGTCGAAAGCTCCTTCAATATCTAAGAAAGAACAAAGTGCTATTTCTTTTACCGATAGAGCTTTTTCTACTTTTGAAACCACACTATGCAGTGCCGTAACTTTTACTTACCAGACTGGTAAGCAAACTGGAACTCGGATAGTGGATGCTTGTTTTTGTAATTTGAATTGATATAATCATTCAAAACTTTTTCCATAGTCTTTAATAGGACTGATGAAAGACTAATGGGTCTGTATGATTTAGGATGCGCCTTGTCTCGCTTTCCTACTTTAGGTATGAAGATAACTTTTACTTGTGTCCATGAAGTTGGAATATGGTTGAGTCTTAAATTTGCCTTAAAAATCTCAATTAATGGCGAGATCAACACTGCTTCGCCATTTTGAAGTAATGCTGGAAATATCCCGTCCATTCCTGCAGATTTGTAAGGCTGAAAAGATCTCAACGCATTTTCTACCCTGGCTTTTTTAAATATTTTGTCAGCCAAGTCATTTGCAGCAATTTTCGCTCTAACAGACTTTTGAGATGTCCTTGTAGAACTTTTTTCACCTTCAAGTGATCCATTTCTGATTGGATCTACACACAAAACTGATCCAGGAAAATGTGTTTCCATAATCAGCCTTAACGTTTCACTAGGAGTTTTTGTAAAAACTCCATCCTCATTCTTCAGATTCCCAAGTTCAATCGTATGATCCTTTGCAAGAGCCCTCTGAAGTCTTGCGACTTCTGGACTATTGCTTATGTTTTCACACGTTAGAACCCAGGATCTTCGTTTAGATTTTCTAATTTCTTTATTGTACTCAGTAAGGGCATTCCTATAGGGAGTCCAATCTGAGGTTCTTTTCGCTTTATTAAACAACCTACGAGATGTTTTACGCAGACGTTCCAACATAAATTGCACTATTGCACAATGTCAAATCCAAGACTTCTTGTCCGATAGCATTTGAAAAGGTAGGTTCGTTTCCCTTATTGTATAAAATTTATATGCCAGGTATCTTCGGCATTTTGATAGTTGACAACTTACACTATATAAATGTATATAATATTTGGTTTAAGGACATAATATCAAGATGTTAGGGATCTGGAAATGTAAGTTTGAGATTCTTCATACTAATTTCCATACAAACTTTGAATAGCGTGTGCAAAGCCAAATTAAAACCAAATGTGTTAACATTTTTTGGGGACTATCAGGACCCAAATTGGCGTCGATTAAGCTTAGGGGAGCAAATATTTCAAATTTTGCATCAGCCTATTGTGCAGCTTCACATGAATTTAAAGGAGCATGTTTTTTTAGTGTAGAGCTATCTATCAGGCCAAAGTCTACGCTCCATACAAAATTTCAGAATCTTGTATGTTTCAAAATGAGTCTACGTAGTTTTTTGAACAGCCCAAATGCCTGACATCACGTCCTTTGGAACTTTGTCTTTATGGGAACACAATGCATCCTTTTGTTGGGCCGCTCTTGTAGACAGGCTCGAACATTTTCTTTCCAATTTACTGTGTAAATTTTTAAAAGCAACCAACGGTTGGAACACGAAACGGTTGGAACACGAAAAAAAATCTGCACATAATTAATGGTAAAAATCCATAAATAATTCTAATAGATTTGATTTGCCACACATAAACATAATCCCTTTAGTAGGGCACATGGAAATTATGTGTCAAATGAATAATATGTGCGGCAACACATGGCTTTTAGATGGAACCAAAAAAACTATGTGTTCTGCACATAGATTTCATTGTACAAAGCAGATTGCAAAAATCTATGTGTGGACACATAGAATATATCAGTAAAATTTTCTGAGTGAACATCGGCGCCGCCTAGTCAGGTTTCACCAAATTAAAACCGATAGACAGTTCAAGCTAAACAATGCATTAGGTCCTAAGTACCATTGAGTGCTTCTCTTCGTCGAGTTTCTCTTTAGTCTGTAGTTTGTTTATTAAACGATTTGCTGTTGTTTTTGACGTATTGAATCCTTACTTAAACTTTATATAACCATACTGTGTGTTGAAAATACTTACATGTTTTAACATAGCCGTAGAAACGTGTAGAGAAAATCGACGAAGAGAGTCTACCAATGTTACTTAGGACCTAATGGATTGTTCAGCTTGAGTTAACGACTATCAAATATCGAAGCGCGCCGGTGGCACCATTAACATACGAATCACCAAAACTAACGGAAACGAGCTGTGATTTTAAAACGGAAGATACATAAATTTACACACGGAGGGCACTCGAGCTTGGATGTCTGTTCTCTGTGCTATAATGTAACTTTAGTGCACCAAGTTCGACGTACGGATAAGGGGTTATTCATAAACCACGTAGTCTTTTGTGAGGGAGCTTTGACCAAAGTCTACGCTCCACACAAAATTTCAAAAAAATGTATGGAGAAAAGTCTACGAGGGGGGAGGTGGGGTCTGAGATTTTCAAAAATGAGTCTACGTGATTTATGAACAGGCCCTAAATTCACATAAATAAGCCAAACAAGACTGTATTACATTTACATATTACATATTACAATTCCAGCTTAATATTTGAAAACTTGAAAACTGCATCGTGATGTTCCACCAGGGCGTACTCTCTTGTGTTGTGTTTGTACTGACACACAAACACGGAAGGTGTTTCCAACAATCAATATGCAACTAGCTATTTGAAATTGGTTCACTGTTGTAGAACCCCTTGATCCGAAATACACCTTGAAGTCAGCACCTTGCTGTACATATCTGGATCAACAATAGAAAAGGGCCCATCAACATTTGTAAACAAACACTCCTGAGCCCGTTTTCTCTCAAGCCGCTGGCTACACACGCAAACCCACAGAATCATCGTGTAGGGGAAACTTTCCCCTACATGATGATGGTATTGGTTTGCGTGGGTGGCCTACGCTTTGCGAGGAAATAGGCTCAGAAGTGTTTGTTTACAAATGTTGATAGGCCCTTTTCTATTGTTGCTCCAGATATTTGCGCCTTTGTTTTGATTTGCTGTGTTATTTTGACAGAATATTTGAAAGTGTATTTGTGTGAGTTCATTATGAGGGGCGCATTATTAAGCTTGGGACCGATGTGCTAGTACTGACTGAGCCAAGAAAAAATTCGTTTTTGTATGGGACCTACTGGTCTTAGAGTTAGTCTATGGTGTTTCTGTGATTCAACTTAATAGTACCATAGACTAACTCTAAGACCAGTAGGTCCCATACAAAAACGATTTTTTTCTTGGCTCAGTCAGTACTAGAACATCGGTCCCAAGCTCGGTCCCATGCTTAGTAATGCGCCCCTTATAATGAACTCACACGAACACACTCTCAAATATTCTGTCAAAATCACACAGCAAATCAAAACAAAGGCGCAAATATGTACAGCAAGGTGCTAACTTCAAGGTGTACTTCGGTCCAAGGGGTTCTACAACAGTGATCCAATTTCAAATCGCTAGTTGCATATTGATTGTTGATAGTACGTTCACACTTTTGCTTATATTACGTGATATAGAGTATCTTGATATCAGCAACTATACATCTAGTTTTCACTGGAAATAATGTACATGTCATTTGATATCAAGATACTCTATATCAACCGACAATCAATATGCAACTAGCGATTTGAAATTGGTTCACTGTTATAGAACCCCTTTTTCCGAATTACACCTTGAAGCCAGCACCTTGCTGTACATATTTGCGCCTTTGTTTTGATTTGCTGTGTTATTTAAACATAATATTTAAGAGTGTGTTCGTGTGAGTTCATTACCAGGGGCGCATTATTAAGCTTGGGACCGATGTTCTAGTACTGACTGAGCCAAGAAAAAAGAATCGTATTTGTTCGGGACCTACTCGTCTTAGAGTTAGTCTATGCTATAACTGTCAATACTAAAATCGAAAATGTATACATAATGGCAACCACGGACCTTTATGACGCTTAATTCGCCTACACTTATGCATCTTCGCATCATCGGTGCAAGTGAGAGGGAAACAATACAGTGGGAAAACTGAGAAAACAAACAATCGATTCGTGTAAGTGGTGCCATATAGGAATTTATCTCTCATGTGGTGGCGAGTGTGTTTGAAGTGTGGCGGGTTGTATATTCTAAAGTGTTAACACATGGTGTCCGAGTAACTTACCCCCTATGTTCCACAGAAATCAGGGGCTCAATAGTTAGGAAGTACCAGTGCATCGGTCCCAAGCTCATTAATCCCAAGAGCTTAAAACATTCCTCACAACCCCTCGAATATTCTGGAAAAATAACACAGCGAATCAAACCAAAACCAAAGATTCTAGTCCGAAAAGTGGAATGAGGTATTCCATGGTTTACTTGGGACCAATGGAGTTCTAACGCAGTGATCCAAATTGTTATCGTTGGTTTTTTTTTTCAAATTAATTGTTGATAATACTTTATTTTATTGTTCCTTTGGTACAGGAGGGTACAGCACAGTCGATATTGGCAATGTTCATTAATGGAAGGCATAACGTTCAAATCTGGGCAGGAAATATATGTTTAGTGGAATTATTTAAATTTTTGATTCCACGATGATATACAGATGTAGTACCTGTTGTACAGATATAACAACATGAATTATATGGTTATTAATTAGAATTGAAAAGGCACAAACCGTATGATTTTATTTTTACATAAAGCTTTTAAATTGAGGTCAACAGCAAATTCTATTTATAGAACTTTCCAGCGACACCAATAAAAGTATTTAGGCACATTATTAGTTTGTTCAGAGCTTGAATTACGCTAAAATAGGTATGAATCAGTAATTCAGGTTCCTGAAGGGCTTATTCAATGCTTTATGTGGCTTTACTATAAAATAATTCAAACACTCTTCATCAGCTTAAGAAATCTAAAATTAGTGGAATAAATGTTAATACCAAATCATGGATAGGAAACATCGAAATCATCATTGATGTAATTAAAAAAAAAAAATGTTCTTTTTCTGCACTGTCCTGTTAAACATCTGGATGGTTTGTGCTACCGTTAAAATTTTATCAGTGTGACTGTGCACAATTTATGAAACGGACTGAAATGGTTATCGTTATGTTGCCTCATCATATGAAGTGTTTGATTTGCGTTAGATCTGTCAGAAGGCCAATCGGTTTAGTGTCACTGTCAGATGAACAAAAAACTTGCCGTCACAACTACCAGCACAAAATCGATCAGATTTATAAGGCATTGAGAGAGGAGCTACCGCGTGAGCAGAGAGAATAAAATGCTGCATCAAAACACGCAAACTCTTGCGATCAGCTTTATAAAAGCATAACAAAAAAAAGAGGCAACCAACTGACAACAATACAGCCATGGGGTGAGACAGCAAAGAGCGAGCTGTCAGAATGGACAAAAGGCCCTTGTATGAATGAAGTTGAGCATAAAAATATGAGAAATATGAGTCGAGATGGAAAGAGAAAAATAGAGAGTAAACGCATCTATGCTGCTGCTGAACACTATGCTTTAATTGCAACTGGGAAGAGAATGAGCATAAAATTATTGATTTTCTAGAAACGAAGCATAGCACGAGAGAGGGTAAATCCAGCCAGCCAGTCGAAAACATCAGCAGGCACTACACGAGATATTCAGAATCCTAACACCATATAGTGAGAGAGAAGCATCATCCGAAGTACAATGTTATTGCGCTCCTCGCCATCGCCGTCGTCGTCTTCTGCGGATTTTGTGTGATATTCAAAATGTCTACCAGTGTGGAGGACTGAAAGAATGAAAAAACTCTAGGCTTTCTGAATGGTCGCTGCATTGCCTTGGCCGAATTTTGGTGCGTTGTGCATGTTGGACAATGGCTCAAAGCCTGTTTTAAGGACGACCTAACTCAGTATCGGAGAAAGGAATAAAATCCGATTTCTACGGGAACCGCTTCCGCCGCGTCCTCCGTCGTTGTCGTGCCGTTTTTGCGTGTGTTCTGTGATTTTTCGTTTTTCGGTGTGTTCCGTGTGCGTGTGTCATAGTTTCTTGGTTGACCGGTCAGTGGTTTTGTGTGAAAAGTGAATTATCGTGGGAACCAAACCACAAACGTGATCTAGTTGTGAATCCTTCCGCAAAAGAAGTGTCCCAAACGAAGAAAGGTCTATAAGAGTACTGCTGTGAAAATGAGCAGAACCTATCGAGGCAGTTATCATTTTTTTGCTGAAGATAGCATAAATTAGCATTCTGGCAGCAGTAAGTTTAGGAGCTGTTTTTTTCCGGCGAGTTAAGGTGAATTTCCAACGAGGAATACTTACCCATTTTGGTGCATAATGTTCTTGGTCATCTGCAATTGTGTGAGTGTTCCCTGGTGATGCATTGAAATGACGAGAGAAGTCTGGTTATCCGTGTTCCGTAACATTGTTCCGGCCACATAGAACCAACCAAATCAGCATAAAACTAAGTGATATCTATGTTGCAACGAGACGGGTGTGTTATTTGAAGTAAAAATCGTATTAGAATCCCATGTGTGAGTTGCCTCTCCGTAAAAGCATGTAAATATACGAAGAAGTGAAAAACAAGAAAAAAATCAATATTTACTTCATCACAAAGCTGCAGGGAACGAGTGTCCGTAGCAAGAAGGGGAAGTTGGTCTATGGGTGAAGAGATCGAGAGGGTCGGAGACAACAAAATAGAGAAGATTGAGGAGGGAAGAAAATTCGAAAGAAGAACGGAACCAGAGAAGCAAGAAATCAAACAGGCAGGCAAGTGTCGATAAGGGGTATCTGCGCAAGGAGGAGAGGCAAGGAATGCGACAAAAGTTCTGTGATTAATGATAGTGAAAGCAGAATCAGCACAAAGAAAATTTTTGGGCTCAGCAGGTTCGGTGTTTGTGGTCGGACAAGTGAGGTTGGAATTTTGAATTCGCTCTGATTGGAAGTCTGGAAGTGTTTGTGATGCCAGTGCAAGTGTGGTCCGGTGCATAATTCCAATTGATTTGTGTAATTGTTTTATAATTCAATGGCGAAGAGAAACTGACCGTACAAGTTTTAATCCTTCCTGACACCAGTGCTGATGAGGGGCGAGATTGCAGAAACGGAAGCTTAATCCAGCAAGATTTATTGATTACCGGACGTCGAGGGATCGAAAAGGTAATAAATAGGGATTAAATCATCGAAAGGTGTTGATTATCGGTTAAGTTTGTTATTTGGTGCGAATTATAATTGTCTTGTTATGTTTTGTGTATGGGCAGGATATTTTTTTTTTTTACGAATTCATTTATTTGTACAGGCTCAACCGAATCAACTTTACAGAGCCAAGTTTTCATGTTTATATACATCAGTTATCTTAGGACTAAGGTTAAGGGGATAGAACCGATTACTCGCGGTCGTCTCGAGGTTAATAGGAATAACAATTTTAAGGATGGGAAAATTGGAACAATGGTTTTCTTATATCTAGAACTTCAAATTACAATTTTTTTAATCGAACGTTTTTAATTAAAAAAAAAATCGCTCTCTCTCACACACACACAACCACACTCTTACACACAACCGCAATCACACACTGGCACACACATTCCTCACAAATTTAACCTAAACAGGTAAGTTAATCAAACTACAATCTAAGGCTAATGTTAGTCAAAAACACATAAATGAGTTTCATAAACTCCAGATCGCGAGCAGCCAAAATATCACGAATCGGTACATTGGGTTGTCTACCTCGAGCCCTAAGGGAATCATAAAGCTCAGATCTGACTCCACGATGCTCAGTACAAAACCAAATAACGTGATCTGCGTCCTGGTAACCTTGTCCACATTCACAGAGATTGCTGTCTCCCAGCCCAACACGGAACAAATGAGCGTTTAAAGAATAATGATTAGACATGAGGCGAGACATCAAACGAATGAAGTCTCGACCCACATCCAATCCCCTGAACCAACATTTCTTAGACACCTTAGGAGTGATAGAATGTAGCCATCGCCCCAAATCTCCTTTACTCCATTTATACTGCCAGCTATCGAGTGATATCTGACGAAAAATATAGAAAAATTCATTGAAGGCGATTTGTCGGTCATAAATATCGCCTTCCATAGCGCCCACCCTTGCAAGCGAGGTCCGCTTTCTCATTGTCAGGAATCGAACAATGAGAAGGGACCCACACAAAGGTGATATTAAAAGAACGTGAAGATAAAGCACTTAGAAGACCTCGTATTTTCATAAGAAAATAGGAGGTGTGCTTTAGCGGCTTCAAGGAACGAATAGCCTCTATAGAACTAAGACTATCCGTGAAAATGAAGTATTGATCCGGTGTAAAAGAGGCAACAGTTTCTAAAGAAAAATGAATTGCTGCCAATTCCGCGACAAAAACAGAACAAGGTGCTTGAAGTTTACGAGCGACGCTATAATTTTCATTGTATACACCAAAGCCAGCGGAGTCCTCTATCAAAGACCCGTCAGTGAAAAACGTTTTAGTGGAATCAACTTGGCCGAACTTTGCAGCAAATATCACCGGAGCAATCATAGGACGATGATGCTCTGGGATTCCACGAAGCTCCTGTTTCATGGATAAATCAAAATGAACCGAGTTTCCGAAGTCGGAGAAGCAAACACGATTGGGAATATTAAGCGAAGGGCTGACATCCTGTGTTATGTACAAATGATACAATGTCATGAAGCGGGTTTGAGGATTCAGCTCAAAGAGCTTCTCAAAATTTTCGATCACCTGGGGGTTCATAACTTCACACCTGGTGAGGAGCCGGAGAGATAACTCTGAAAACCGATCCGAGAGTGGCAACATGCCAGCCAGCACTTCAAGACTCATGGTGTGAGTCGATTGCATGCAACCTAACGCGATACGAAGACACCGATACTGAATACGTTCCAGTTTGATGATGTGCGACCGAGCCGCTGACTGAAAACAAAAGCTACCGTATTCCATAACCGACAAAATCGTTGTCCGGTACAACGTTAGAAGATCTTGCGGATGCGCTCCCCACCAGGTCCCGGTAATTGTGCAGAAAAAGTTGACCCTTTGCTGGCATTTTCGCTTCAGGTACTCAATGTGAGATCTCCAGGTGCACTTGGAATCGAACCAGACCCCAAGATATTTAAATGACATGGAATGAGTTATTGGTGTACCCAAAATTTGAAGTTTCGGTTGTACAGGGTTATGCTTCTTAGAAAAAACTACCAACTCAGTTTTCTCCGTAGAGAATTCGATACCTAGCTCTAGAGCCCAAGTAGACAAATTGTCTAAGGTATCCTGTAAGGGTCCTTGCAGATCGACCCCATTGGGTCCCGTGACGAACACTACGCCGTCATCTGCAAGTTGTCTCAACGTACAGTTGTCACTTAGACAACCGTCAATGTCTTTGACATAAAAATTATACAAAGGGGGCTTAAACATGATCCCTGGGGAGACCCATGTAGCTAAATCGAAAAGCTGTAGAGTTTCCATGAGAAAAGCTCATATGTTTCTCTGACAGCAAATTGTACAAAAAATTGTTCATTAATGGTGAAAAACCACAAGCGTGGAGTTTATCTGAGAGAACTTCAACAGATACTGAATCAAAAGCCCCCTTGATATCCAAGAATACAGAAGCCATTTGCTCTTTTTTAGCAAAAGCTAACTGAATATCTGTGGAAAGCAACGCGAGACAGTCGTTCGTTCCCTTACCCCTACGGAAACCATATTGAGTATCTGAAAGCAGGTTATTCGTCTCAACCCATTTGTCCAGACGGAAAAGCATCATTTTCTCCAACAACTTTCGAATACAAGATAACATCGCGATAGGTCGATAGGAGTTGTGATCGGACGCGGGCTTACCAGGTTTTTGAATGGCAATAACTCTCACCCGTCTCCAATCATCCGGTACAATGTTGAGTTCCAGACACTGATTAAACAAGTGCAACATGCGCCTCTTAGCGACGTCTGGGAGGTTCTTAAGCAAGTTGAACTTGATCCTATCAGCCCCTGGAGCCGTATTGCCACACGAAAGGAGTGCGAGAGAGAGTTCTACCATTGAAAAGGGTTGGCTAATCTCATCTATCGAATTCGTTGTTTCGCGAGGAAACATTTGTGCTGGCACAGAATCTGGACAAACTTTTCGCGCGAACTTGAGGATCCATTGGTCCGAGTACTCCTCGGTCTCGTTGTTCGTAATTCTGTTACGCAATCTTCGCGCCGTATTCCAAAGGGTACTCATCGACGTTTCGCGCGATAACCCGTTCACGAATTGTCGCCAGTAACCGCGTTTCTTGGCCTTGATGAGGCTCTTAAATTCTCGTTCGAGAGCCGTGTACCTTTCAAAGTGCTCAGGTGTTCCACGTCTACGAAAAACTTTGAACGCGTCGGACTTTTTGCGGTAAACCTCGGTGCATTGCTGATCCCACCATGGGGAAGGAGGTTTCCTGCGAAATGACGTTCCTGGAACTGGTCGAGTTTGAGCTTGAAGCGCGCTTTCCAAAATTAGGTTGCTGAGGAAGTTATATTCCTCCAGCGGTGGAAGCCCTTCTACCGTTGTTACGGCTTCATCTACTGCTGTCTTGAACCTTGTCCAATCGATATTACGAGTTAGATCATACGTGACATTGATGGATTCCGGTGGAGTCAGCCCAGTGGCAACCGAAATTTTAATAGGCAAATGATCACTACCGTGGGGATCTTGAATCACATTCCATGTGCAGTCCAACGATAATGAATTCGAGCAAAGTGTGAGGTCTAACCTACTACCAAGTGAGGATGGACCAGCCAAGCGTGTAACTTCTCCATTGTTGAGAACTGTCATATTGAAGTTGTCACAGAGGTCATATATCAAAGAAGAACGGTTGTCATCGTACAGTTCTCCCCAGCCTGTACCGTGAGAGTTAAAATCTCCCATGATCAACCGCGGAGCAGGAAGAACCGAACAAATATCTGAAAGTTGTTTTCGGTTAATTGGTGCTCTAGGAGGAATGTACACAGAAGCAATGCAAAGGCTTTTATTTTTAATAACAGCCTGACATGCGACAACTTCAATACCTGGAATTGGAGGAAAATTCACTCTATAGAAGGAGTAGCACTTTTTGATCCCCAAAAGTACTCCTCCTCCACGTGAATCCTCACGATCAAGACGAATAATATTGAAATCGTGAATCGGAAGATCGATTTCGGGCGAAAGCCATGTTTCACAAAGAGCAAATGCATCACAACCGGTAGTGTGAGCTAAAAATTTAAATGAATCCAATTTAGGAACAAGACTTCGACAATTCCACTGCAGAACAGTGATCAAATCCCCGACCTCTTTTGGCAAATTATCCATCGAAGGAAATGATAGTTGCAATGAGGGGCCACTTTAATGTTAATTTCTTCAAAAAAGCTTTCACAGTGGGAAGCATTGCCATAACAATGCTTTTAAGAGAGTCAGACATTTCGAGGTACTTGAAAATACCTTCCACAATATCATCGAACAAGAGCAGCCCAGATGAAGGGGGGGCTTCTGTTCTTAAAATCGGGGCATCAGGGGATTTCGATGACCCCGGGAGAGATGGGAAATCCTGTGTGTAGTTGACACTACGAAAACCAGGAGGATTCGGATTATCCTTCTTTACACTGCTCTTTGGATTTTGCATGTTGATTTGGGGCTTCTGTTCAGCTGCTTTCCCTGCTCGGATGCGTCTTCGCTTCCGTGGAGCACCTCCCGGAAAACTAAAGGATGTTCCCTCTTCAACCAAACCCAAATCAGACTCGTCATCTGAAAGAGGAGCGAAAGGATTTGTATTGGTATCGGGTGGCGAAGCTTTCTTAAGCATTTCTGCAAAAGATTGCCTTGAACGTTGTTTCAGAGAACGTTCCAATTTTTCTCCGCGTTGTTTATACGCCGGGCACGACGAAAGAGCATGAGGAGGAGTTCCCTTGCAGAAAACGCATTTTAGTGTATTATCTGCACAGGGACCAGCCTCATGTTTCTCCCCGCAAGTTGAGCAGCGCGCCTTATTGCCGCAATGGGAGGCCGTATGCCCCATCTGCTGGCAGTTTTGTCAAATCATTACCCGGGGTACAAACAACCGCAAAGGTAGCCGAAGTTTGTCCAGTTCTAAAAAGTTAGGGAGGGCAGAGCCAGAAAAGGTTACCCGAAACGAGTCTGTGGGGGTAACTTTTTTGTTACCCTCGCTGTGCGATATTTTCACTAATTTTCTCACTTCCAGTATCTGAACTGGGGGGAGCAGAGGGTTCTTGAATCGGCCAACCGCCCGCTGCTCCAAAATTTCAGGGCACAGACTCGCCTCTGTGACTACTCCTACAATCTCCACATCACGAGCTGGAATATAAACGCGATATTCCAGTGTACAATGCTGGGAGGAAGCAATCTCATTAGCCTGCTTCAGGTTAGAGACGACAACACGGAGTTTATTAAATTTAACTTTCGTGATCTCTGTCACGGCTGAGAATCGCTTCGTCAAATCAGTAGTGATTTGGTACACGTTCAAAGGTTTCATTTTGGGCTGAAAGTAGACAACCCATGGACCGACCGAGTCGATTGGATACGATCGCGGTCGGAAATTTGTTTGTGCCACCCCATTATCGGGTGGCAAAGGCACTTTTTCAGCCAAACCGTCCATGTCGAAGAAACCTCTTCAACATGCACGATTTGCCTTACTCACACACACAAACACAAACAAAGATCACACAAATTAAAGCTAAACTCAAGTGGGATGAGCGACAGGGGGAAAGAAAAAAAAAACTTAACTAATATTACTGAACTGTTGCTGCTGCTGCTGCTGCTGCTGCTACTGCTGCTGACGCTCCGTATGCGCGAACGTCGCACTTCTATGCGGGGAGCGGGGAGCGGTGCGCTGATGCGATCGCCTTCGGGTGCACTCGCTCAACGCTGTCGGATGACCGTTGGCGATGTAGTAGTGTATCGCTGGTATCGCGCGTCACCACGCGGAGATGAAGCGAAAAAAGGCGGGATGATAATTCGCCAGCTAGCACTGCTTGATTTGCTAATTTCACTGGTAAACCACACTGCTTTCTTAGAAAAACAACTCACTTTCACTCTATTCACTGGAGTGAATCGATTTTGAGATAAAACTACTGGCTTAGAAGGTTCGCACTCGAATAAATCTTCCAAAATAGCGGAGCGCTGGATCAAACGAACTATCTTCTTTCGCTGAACGAAGTGGGGTGAGTATGGGCAGGATATGATTTAAAATATTATAAAAAGTTCTAACGTTCTTGTTGTGTACAAGTTCGTGATTGCGATATAAATATCTGAAAAATGTATCAGCTTTAGTCGAACGATCGAGGATTCGGAAATACACGTACGTGCTTTAAATTGATTGTTGGGAAATCCGAGGCCTCAACCTATTGAGCTGAGCTAACTATGAGAAACAGACAAATTGGACGCTGATATTTGAGCTACCATGTTAAAAACTTTTTTGAAAAAATCTTGCACTTATATTTGGTGAGATCGTTCATGTTTTATAATATGTCTAATAACCTTTGAATTATATTTTTAACGGTAGTTTAAACATTCTTGAGGCCACGGAACAGTGCCTGTTTATACTAATCTTAATGAGCATGTAGCTAATAAATATCGTTGACAAACATTCGCAAAATTGTATGATTTATAACTCAGGGGAGTGCACTCAACATAAAAATCGCATTTTTATGTTGGATAACATTAGGTTTTTGGTTGTTTTATTTTATTGTGAATATAGTATTCCAGAGGGTCTATGGTTGCCTTATGAGAATTTACTCGATATGGATGGTTGTATCAATGGAATGAAAGACAGTAAACCAGTCCTGTTAAAGTATTATCATTTGCTTATTTTAATTTGCCCAGAAAATTGACTTAATAGAAATCCAGCACCGTTAGAAACGGTTGCTGATGAAAGAAGCACAACAAGGATTTTGGTTTTTGATATAACGTTTCACGAGTGTTGAACGTTAGTTCATAAAGCAGGCAATGTGGTAAATTTTTTAAAGCGTTTCGAATATCACTTTTAAGGCCTTTCAACAATAAAAACACTTTATGTTACTAGAAATGAAAAGAAAAAATAGTATTTTTCCATTTAATTCCAACTATTTTTTGCTTATCTTGACAGATACGCGTATTGTGTCTACAATGTGCAGACTTCTTCAGTGTCGTTATCAGTACTCGACTTTATGTTGCTGATGTGCGGTTAATACTTGAACATAATATATGAAGAAAAAAAACATGAAAAACGATTAGGGTCAATCCAAAAACAGTTTTTACTTTATGCACTAGGTAGGCTAGGATGGACAGCATTACCTCTTCCAGCATAGGTCTTGTTCATAAACCACGTAGGCTCATTTTTAAAAACCTCCGTCTTCCTCCAACCTCGTAGACTTTTATCTATACATTTTTTTGAAATTTTGTATGGAGCGTAGACTTTAATCGCAAGTGGCACGCACGGACTGCACGGGGTATTCGTCCTAGATTTTGAGAATTATCATCTTGAACTGACCCAAGGCTGACATTGTATTCGTTCAGCTTTGACATCATATAGGATAAAATAATTCGAGAGCATTCAAATCAGGGTAGCTAAGTGGCCACACCATTTTGTCCAGAAAGTTAGTTAAACTGTCCCGATTCCAGGCTTTGACCACACATGCCGTCTGGGCTGATGCAGCATCCTGCTAGAAGCTTCGAATACTGGAGGCAACAACCTTCTCCAACGCTTCAGTTTTATAGTAAGCCGCGTTGATTTTGACATATTTTTCGATAAACACCAAGGGAGCTTATATGTATACTGTTTGCATACTGTCCTCCAAACTATCACCGGCGCTGTATTTTTGAGCAAGGGGATTTTTATATTGAATTCAGTGATGCTGCTCCTGGTTGGAGCTCACGCTCGGTCATTTTGCACATTCTGCGACACGAACAGTTTCTCGTCCGAAAAAATGAATTTCTGACAAGCGTGTCGAGAGAGAATCATCTTGACTCAATTCAACTGCTTTTTGCTGGTAGCCTCCGAAACGGCATAGGCTTATATCCAAAGTCCTAGATGACCATAGCGAACCAGCAACATTTTTTGTGTAAAAATTCGGGAATTTCAAAATTCATCGGGAATATTTGTCATATGGAATGAATCATACTCACATCTTTTTCGAACGATTCGAGTAGTGTTTTTGTCATCTACTTGGTACAACGATCTCATTAACGGAATGAACCAGTGTTTGACATTGGCATGTGAAACATTTCCTACTGGCTTTGTTCCAAAATTCACCGCAATGCACAGACGTTTTTTAAAACCGTCACAGGCGGCACGCACGACTTTCATCGGCATTTCGACCCAAATTCGTTTGATTACGGTTTTGAATTGGTTCATTTTAGATGCCCTGTGGTCATTTACCTTCGCCAGCCTGTATGACCATACGAAATAATCCAAGGAATTCAGATCTGGTGAACTGGGAGTCCATTTATTCTTGTCCAAAAAGTTGGTCAAATTTTCTCGGCACCAGCCCTGAACGAGATTTGCAGTATGCGATGGCGCTCCGTCCTACTGAAACACATAGTGATCATCTCCGAACACCTCTTGTACATATGACTTGACAACTTTCTCCGAAACATCCATTTTATAATATACGGCATTCACTTTAACGCCTTTTTCGATGAAAACCAGTGGTAATTTGCCTCGCTTGCAAATTCCTCCCCAAACCATCACTGACGCAGCACTTTGGAACCGTGGAATATTCCTATCACTCTCTGGAACAGTTCTCGAAGAGAGAGCCCACAATCTGTCGTTCTGGACATTGTGGGATTGTTGCAAGACGAATAATTTTTCGTCGGAAAAGATAAATTCTTCCCCACCGTGCCGCGACTAAAGCAGACTTGCTCTTTCGAGTCGTTTCAGCTTGGAAGGTTCCGTGAACCTTACGTTTCTGTATTATGCATTGACGATCTCGAAACATTCAGATCTGTGGCCATTTTACGTACAGAGCGCTGTGATTTTCGTCTAATCCGTTCCCTGGCCACTCTAACAACTCGTGCAGTCCGCACCGTACAAGTACGACCGGATCTCTTCCGGTCATCCAACGAGCAGGTGTCACGGTACCTTCGGATGATTCGGTACACAAAATCCCGCTTTACTCCGAGGTTTTTCAAATTTCTGAAAATAGCGCCTGGGTGCTCACCTTTCAAAAACTTTTTTATCACCACAGCACGAAACTCCTTCATTGCTGGTAAAAGATTAAAACCGAATGAAAACAATCGGACATAACCTAAAAGAGTTTAAATAAACATAGTACAAAACTACACCAACACATACGTGAGGCATGTTGAGTAGTTACACGACACCAATACAAGGAAAAAGTGTATGAGAATATATTGGACTCGATGTACATACTGGCCCCTAAACCATCACCGACGCTGCATGTTGGAACCAAGGGATGTTTATATTGAACTCAGTGATGCTGCTCTTCGTTGGAGCTCACGATCGCTCATTTTTCACATTCTGCTGTTGAGCAGTTTCTCGTCCAAAAACCGAATTTCTGACAAGCGTGTCTAGATAGGATGATCTTGGCTCAATCCAACTGCCTTTTGCTGGTAGCCTCCGAAACGCCATGAACCTTTCGTTTTTTGTAAGGCTTATATCCGTTGTCTTTGCTGACAATGGCTTCTCGCACGGTGATCGGCCGAGGACGTCTTCTGATGGTCGTGTAGACAATGTTCCGCCTGACCAACACGCCCAACCGTAGCGTTTGTATATAATGCTAAAGCTGACCCAATACCAATATGTACTTGACTCATATCTGAGAAATGATTAAAATTTGTATTCGAACTTATTGAACAAAACAAAAATATGTCCAACAAACTTAACCAGCAAAATTTTTGTTTACACTAAGGTTTTTTTTATTCGGAGAATACATACCGCGTATTTCCGGAATCCGTGTAAAAAAACGGTGCTAATTCCGTGTAAAAAAAAATCGTGTAAAAAAAACTGCGATGAAAAATACTTAGAAAATTTTGTGAACAGTGGAATGGATAGCCCCACAAGGTCCAAGAGGCAAGCGACTGCTCCGGTTCGGTATTTTTTTACACGGGTTAGAAAAAAAAATCCGTTTTTCTGCCAACCGTGTAAAAAAACCTTAGTGTAATTTGAAACCATGATTTCTCGCAAAACTTTTGTTCTCTTTTAATAATTACGGTGTAATTAAAATAACTACAACCGAATTCTATCCACAAATGGTACGGACCATACTATCTTTGCATAAAGTTCGATAGGTCCTTTTGAAAAGTTTTGTTCGATTTTCGTTCGGTATTCTATAATAGTTTGTACTGCAATCATTTGAAAACAACTTCAAATCTATGAAAATATGATTGTATTTTTAGGGTAGCATAGGGTTTAATGGGCTTTTCCGGACGGATCCAGGAAAGAATCAATCCTCGTTTTTTTCTCCGTAGAATATGATCGGTTTTAAAAACTTCAATCAACCATATGAATTAGGTGCAATTTTGGAAAATTTTATTCCCCATTGTTCACCAAAAATATCACAATCATCTGATTTTACTTCACAATCTTTTGCTATTTACAAAATAACAGCTATAATCTTTTATTGAATTTTTTTGCTGTTTCAGGTTTTCCAAAAATAAAAAGATTTTCGAATAAATTTTCAACAAGTTTTTTTTTCTGTCTTTAAATTGGCGCAATTGTTATTATGTTTGAATACTTCAGTTAAGATTGTTATTAAGGAAAGACAATATGTCGCATAAAGAAATCGCTTATTGTACATTGTATTTATCAAGATTATTCCTACAGACTGAAAAAATGCTTGCAGTACGATTTCATTCATAATGCCACTGCGAGCCAGTGGGAGTTAGAAAACGTTCTTTGACGTCCTATCATAGAAACGGGTTTATATGTGAAATAAATATCAATCCTTCTGAATTGCAGCTTATTTCAACAAATCAACAGCTTATTTTAACAAATAACTAAATTTTCTTATCTGTTATACAAAAATTATTGCGTGTTCTAATAAAATAGTAAAGTACGTATCAGGGAGTCTGGTTAGACGAAAATGCCCGTAAAAGGAAACATTAAGGTACCAGCGGTTCCTCTCCTAAATTTATCCATCTTCTCGCAGAACCGCAAATTCGGCACTGGGAAAGGCATTTTACACAGCAAATAAAAGCATCAACTGCAACTGCAAAATTTGAATGTACTAAGGGAATAAACTAAAATCATACAAGCATGACAGCCAAATTTACATCAACATACGTTATATTTGCAATGTTCGACGTGACACACGTTGGCGTAATTCTTCCCATATTTTTGCTGTGTATCCAAGGCGCTATAATAATTTTATAAATTTCCGGTCGATCGATAAACATATAGTAGTGCCACTCTGTTTTCTGCCAGGCGACATGTGGCGTAGTGTGATTAAATTTTCATTATCCATACAGTTCAGTAGCACTTCGTACGGCTCTTTGCATTCGCCTCAAGACGCACCGCACTGCCTGAGTTCAGTAGTAGTGGGTCACCCGAGGGACTTCGGTGAATCATAAGAGCCACCCACCACATTCACAATATGGTCTGCTATTTCTAGAGAAGAGAAGATTTCCCTACCACTACCATTCATAAATTATCAGCTGCACTCTTCTCGCTCGCACTTCCGCTGCCACTGCTGCTACTGACGTTTGTTGAATGGTTGGTGCGTAGGTGCTAGAGCTAGCTACCGATGCTCGAAGAAATCTTCTTGTGTAGGTATAATTTGTTTCTGTGGTTTTGTTCGGTAACTAGTTTGTCAACTAGGCTTTAATCCACACAGCCGAGAGACTGGAAGAAGTTCGAAAAGAGCCTAGCTAACTAAGATATTGATTGGTTTTGTGTATTGGTACAGTACCAGTTAGTCATAGCTGAGGCAGTTGTGTATATTTTCAAATTCTAACTTCACGAAAGCATTAATGTAACATGGTTAATGGTTTGTTCAAAAATCCTTTGACTAATTCTAGTAGGAAGGCAATTGTTAACGACGTTGGTTGCATTTGTTTGCCAAAAAAAAATCTTAAAAATGTGCTGATGGGAAGTGAGCTTCAAAAAAGCCCGCAACGTTTTGTCTTTGTTTTCTATACTGTGGTACAGTAAAAAAAATTGAATTGCGACCGTCACGAAAAGTGATCAGGTTTTGTATCATTTTTCCAAAAACTTCAAAATTTTTGTCCTATCGTTCGGAAATATTTTGTTGATGATTTTGGGCCACATACTATTGAAATAGTTTGAAAATGTGTTTCAATATATTATTTAAATTTTTTAAAAAGCAATCAAGTGAAGTGTTTATTTAAATTTTCCTAGTTTTTCAATAGCAACCGTACTGCTAACACCTTCTTAAATGTGTTTTTTTAAAAAGCGTTTTTTTAAAGTGGTGTGAAAATCACTGAGAATAAAATACATATCAAACTGTCATATTGCATATACGCTTGCTTCTTTACGTTCATGATAAAATTTAGCACTTGTTAGCTGGCGACATAAATGTAGTGGAAGGAATTTGAAGCAATGACTACACTCAATCATTCATCTGGTTTTAAAAAACTTTTGAATTGAAGAAGGTGGAATGCGGGACGAGACTTCAATCGAGCAATGTCTACGCATATTTCCAATTGTAACCGTTCGGAATAAGGTATGCGCATAGCAAAATCTAGCGAAAACTCGCAGAATAACATTATTTCTATTTATTTCTAAATCATCGTGACAAAGGGTTAATTTAAAACTCATTTACATCAAAATATTATTTAAATATTGTATTTGAATTATTTAAATATGATTCGAACTTGTTATATCCGTATGCTCTAGCTTTACGTTTGAAACCATCCATTAAGTTCTACACAGTAACCTCAGTCACCTTTCTGGAATCATTTTACAACTTTTCAGCAAAATCTTTCTCATTATTTGCCTCTCCTTTCGATTTCCCAAGGTTTTGCTTAGTAATGGTCCGATATCTTTCAATAGGACGAAGTTCTGGGGTATTCGGAGGATTACAGTCCATTGGTATATTGTTTTTTTCTGTATACAACTCCTGTGCCGCTTTACCGTAATGGCAAGACGCCAAATCAGGCTAAAACAACACATAACTCTTTTGGTTTTGGATGAATGGTAGTAGCCGTTTTGGAAGACACTTGTTGACGTAAACTTGTTGGTTAATCGTACCTGTAGTTATGAAAATTTTGCTCTTCAATCCACAACTACAAATAGCCTGCCAAACCAAGTACTTTTTAGAGAGCTTCGACAACTTATTGCCCTCGTCAATCGTCAACCTTGCCAAGTTGTCATGCGGTTTAAAACTTAAGACTAGGAAGCTGCTTGAAGTCTGCTTTGACGTTCGTTTCATCATCCATAACCACGCAGTAAAATTTTGTCAGTAATTCGTAGTACAGCTTACGCGCTCTTGTTTATGAACTGGTTTCCTGTCTCTCGTTCCTGTTTGGTGTTTTTATTATTTTGAACGAAAAAATACGATGTTATGACCCTGTTAGCCACATCTCGTATGGCAAGGTTCGGGTTCTGCTTAATCAGCCTAAGCACTGTTTCTGGTTTCCGATCGAGAGTCAACCGATCCCGGAAGCGTTTCAAAACGCTACTTACTGATGAACGACAGACTCCGCGTGATTTTGATATGTCATGATGCGACATAGACGGATTTTCCACACTTTCGATTCCATTTTCAATATAATGCTTTTGTGACAGCAAACCGTTTGTCAAAACGGTCACACACACAATGACATTGCGTTACCGGTATTGGTGACATCTCTATATTGACAAATAAAAAGGATGTTGCTAGTAAACCATGACTAGATTTTGCTGTGCGCATACCTTATTTTCACGAAGTTTTTCAGTTTTTCAAACAAGATAGTTTTAGCGCAACCTTTGCATGCTGGAGGCCACCTGTTATTTGAAATTTTCCAGACTTGTCAGAGACAATCACCTCAGGGGACTCGTGAACGGCTTCTAGCTCCAAGGCCTAAAAACTGTATAAAGTACCACGAACCGCCAATATTTTTTTCTTGATGTCCCCCACCGTATTGAAGAAAAAAAAACCTAACTTAAACTCGCTTAATTCGAATAAGCTTAACCGCAATGAAAGATGAGAAGCTTGATATTGAAAAAATCAACCGAATGGACAACAGAAAACGGAAAAAGAAATTTAGGAAGAGTCAATTCTATTGGAACTCCCCAAAACGGAATGTATTTCAACTCAGTGTATAAAAACCTTATTTCCCGGTTACTTATTACTCATCCGAGTTGGCGACCACGAAAACTTGAGCAATGTCGCTTTTGCAATGATGTCCAGCAATGTCAGATGAGCTCGGGGAGTATGGTCAAATTATAGATGCGAAGAAAATGGCGGCTGAAAGGAAAGCTACCGATTTAAAGTTCGCAAAGAGCATCCGGAATTGACCATCTATTTCAATACAGAAGCCCGCTTTTCCAAGTGACCAGACTTCGCGTACATTTCCGTTATGACCAAGCGGGGCTAAGGGAGACTGCTATATCTCGGGTGAGGTTTAATGTCTGACACTTGACTACGGATCACTTAAACGTTCGCTCGGTAAGCTTTCCGCGGGGGAATTACGACGGATTCGTCGTGTGAAAATTTCGCACAGTAGACTCGGATCTTCATTCCTCTCTGTTTGACTACCTCGAAAAGCGGGCCTTAGTGAACTCCCGACCTCAAATGTTCGATCCGTACTCCACGGACAAGAGATGTGATCTTTATCGCAGGATCTCCCTACACGTTTTGTTGAACTCTACTTTCAGCCCGTACACAAAAAGCGACTGATCAAAAAATAACCTTTAACTAGAAATGAGAAGAAAAATTAGTATTTTCCATTTACTACCTTTGCTTATCTTGACAGATACGGGTATCTCGTCTACAATGAGCAGACTTCTTGAGCCAAACGTCACGTTTATTAGTAGGTTATTTGCTCGATTCCAGTAGTGAATCTTTGAGCAAACTTCTTGAATTTGGAACCTGTTAGCATTTAAGCCAAATCCAGAACTAAGATAACCAAGATTCATAGAATAAATAACATAAATTTAGAAGGCAATCAGTAAAATCTAAAATTTGTACGTTTATTCGTATCATTAATATGTTGAAAATAAACATAATATGATTTTAATTTCAAACATCGGTGTCACTTGGTTTTAAACATAGAATATGTTTGAAAGAAAGCAAGTTTATGTTTGCGGCCAAAATAAACTAATTTTATGTTTGGATTTACCTGGAATATGTTTGTTATGACGATATTTTTTTCTGCGTGGAGAGTATGAATATCCGTTTTGAAGAGAGAGATATATAAGGTCTACGTTGACTTTTGGTATACCCCCCCTCATCGTGGTCAAACGTAGACTTTTTTGACCACTCCCCCCCCCCCCCATATTGTATACGTGGTTTATGAACAGCCCCAAAGCAGTTAGCGTCTCATGAATAAGAAAACATTTGTAATTCATTCAAATTCCCACACCCCTGTTTCTATCCAGAATATGTTTATTTCTACCCACCTCGAGATGAAGTAATCGTTTCTACTGCCGTAACATAAATTTTAAGATTTTTATGTACGTTGAAAATGAAAAATTGGCTCTGTAAAGTTTTCTTCTATTAAGCCTGTAAAAACACACACATACACATAAGAAATATTACAAGTAAGCAAGTAATTACAAGTAATTACAGGTAAGGTTCAATAACAATAACACCAATCTACAATACTCCATAAACAACACCAAGAATGAACACTACCGTTGGCCATTTCGTTGATATTTACCTAACTACTGGCGACATACTTCGAGCATAAATCTTGCCCCGATGAATGGTTGGATGAAGGCTAGCAATAACAACAATCCTCTACCCCACAATTTCAAAGGAAAATTTTCTTCCGAATCCGCTAATTGCAAAGTCAAAATTAATTAGGTTAAAAAGGGTTCAGCGCGAGCTGCTGCGAGGTGCTTCGAGTTCCCTGCACCGGAAAAAGCACGGATAGTGAGAATGGTGTAACATGGAGTTAACTTCAAGGAAAAATATGAATTTCTACTAATAAGCTTACACTTTCCCAAGCACCAACTGATGGGACTGTGCTAACGAAATGCTCGCACCTTTTGATTACGAATTGGTCTGGCTAAAGAATGGACGAAAGCAGCTTTCAAGAAGTTGTAAATGGGTTATTTTATGATTTAACGATACAACGATACGGCTTTCAATTAGGTATTATGGAGCAATTAGAAGCAGTACGTTGATCTTGCTGAGGCTTTTCCTAGTAGCGAGAAGCAAAATTGATTGAAGGTAATTAAATTCAAATCGGCGAAAATTACCTAACTTATTCAATTCAGATCGGAAAGGTTGATAATCGTAAACAAAAGCTACTAAGCACTTTTTCGGAATCAGTTCGGGTTTCATTTTTTCCTGCTTTTCTGTAATTCGATTAAAATTTCAATCTTGTTGCTATTACAATGAAGAAATTTAATCGGCTAGATAGATAACATAGATTTGGGTTGTGTAAGATTATAAAATAGCAAAAGACAGCTGTGAGAATCACGAGGAAGCTATGCAACTTCTAATCTTCAGCAATTACCTTATTTTGCTAAAAATTCACTCAACAACTGTTCTTTTAATATTTGATGAAGAGAGGTGGTGGCCAGTCCTAGGAACATTTTTGATGAACGTTTGGCAAACTATGATGATCTAATGTGATGTGAAATGACTTACAATTATTAACTGAAGAAATTCATCTATACCACTACTTTGAGAGTCGACAAAGACCCATGATCATGAATATTTCCTCAAAATTCATAACGAGCGAAAAAAATCGATTTGCAGTAAAACGATATTATTAAACCCTACATAACATCGAAAACACACTTGATTTGCGCTTGGTAGTTTCTGCTTAAGAAGATATTTACGACTATAAATATTCTCAATTTTTCCCACAATCTTCCTGTTACACTTTTTGACATTTTTTAAACAATTTCTACTTTCTATATCAAACTCTGAACTTAAAAACATATAAAATTACTCGAAAAATCTATTTCGTTACAAATATCTCTTTTTACAAGCCTCTCGCTGCCCAACATTGGTTTAATATAAAAATTGTTTTCTTATTAGACTTGTATTACATTAACTGAATATTTGGATTAACAGTAATTCTATGCTTCGAATATTTACCACTCATTCTGACATTTACCTATTTGAATACTGTACTTAGACTGTACTCAAAACAATGAAACACACTTAATGGTTACCAAAAATTAATTTTTTTGCTTGCGATAGATTTGTTCACTAGAACATAATAATAGCTCACTGGTAGTACATAAGCACGATCAGGCATGCACTCTTTTGCCGCTCACTTGCCTATCCTGGATTAGGTAGCTTGTAAAAAGATTGTGCTAGATCGGGTACTGCATTTAAAATAGCTCTCCGCTCATTTTCAATTACCTTTATTCAATTTCACAGCCTGCCGTACACTAAAATAACTATCAATATTTTTTTTCATATCTTCGTTCTAGCAAAAATTACTGTCCACTCCTAATTTCTTGATGATAAAATATTTCCTTCAAAAACATTGAAATTATTGACTTCACTCATGCATAAAAACATCATTAGAATGTACAACATTTTACAACATTTTTTTATATCAGTACCGACCAGCACGGATTCATGGCTGGTCGCTCCACTGCTACTAACCTGCTGTGCCTTACTTCCGACGTTACTGACAGTATGGCGAAACGCGCCCAAACGGATGTCATTTACACCGACTTGTCTGCAGCCTTCGATAAATTGAACCACCGCATAGCTATTGCCAAACTGGACTGGCTTGGGATCAACGGATACCTGCTGCAATGGTTTCAATCGTACCTCACTGCCGTCATCTGGCTGTAGTTTGTCAGTCTCACATGTTCAAAGCCACGTCTGGTATACCGCAGGGTAGTCACTTGGGACCGTTGATTTTTTTGATCTACTTCAACGACATAAATTTGGCTTTCGAAGGACCTCGATTATCATACGCAGATGACCTAAAACTCTATCTTCGAGTGCACTCACTCGACGACTGTCACTTTCTTCAACGTCAGCTAAATGCTTTTGCCGACTGGTGCACTTTGAATCGTATGGATGTCAACCCGGCCAAATGCACGGTTATCTCGTTTTCGCACAAGAAACAGACTATTTTATTCAAGTATGTCTTGTTGGGCACCGAAATTGAGCGCGTCAGTCAAGTCAAGGACTTAGGAGTAATTCTGGACACCCAACTCACCTTCAAGCAGCATATCTCGTACGCTGTCGGCAAAGCCTCCTGCGTTCTGGGATTCATCTTTCGGATTGCTAAAGTCTTCACGGACATCTACTGCCTCAAATCGTTGTACTGCTCCTTGTGTCGTTCTATATTAGAGTATTGCTCGGTTGTGTGGACTCCTCATTACAACAACGGTGTCGTTAGAGTAGAGGCTGTTCAACGACGGTTTTTGAGATTTGCGCTACGATTTACTACCGTGGACGGATCCCTATCGTTTGCCAAGCTATGAAAGCCGTTGCTGTCTAATTAACCTGGAGTCCTTGTTAGCCCGTAGAGATACAGCCAGGGCTTTGTTCATCGCAGACATCATGCAAGACCGCATCGACTGTCCTGATCTTCTGGAGCAAATCAATATCAACGTGCAGCCCCGAGCCCTGAGGAATAGTTCGATGCTGCGGTTACCTCCACAACGAATCAATTACAGTATGTTTGGCGCAATTTGCGGTTTACAAAGACTTTTTAATAGGGTTACCGCCTTGTTTGATTTTGACGTGACTCGCCAGATGCTTCGTCGTAAGTTAAGTCATTTTTTTAAAGACATGCCTAATTCGCATCGATAGTGTAATTTTTAGTTTGTTTTATGTCATGACCATAAATGTATCGTTCTAGTTTAGCTTTAAGTAACATCATTGGGATTTGTACATAATCTGTTGATGAATAGAAATTAATAAAGGTTTCTATTTCATTGGTTTATTGGATCTCCTCTCCATGACCGAATGTCCACACTTTGACCTGGGCACTCATAAAGTTTTGGGGAATAGTGGGGCGGAATTTTTGATACTTTTACCTACTGTTTCTTCAAAGACAGCTCTTTCTCGAATACTTTAGGAGTTTCACGAGGTTTGGCCTTTATGATGCCCAAAATTTACTCAATTGGATGACGTTCCGGCGAGTTCGGACGCAGTCGGATCTTCCACGACGGTGCGCATAGTTTTTGGCGGATATGCTCTTGTTCCGATGCCATATCAATTTCCGAGACAGTGTACATTCCTTCCGATATAATCAGCTGCCTAATTTTCAATATTGTGCTTGATTCATGCTTTTGACATGGGTGAACATCTTTTCTTTTTTCTGCTACAGTCATGCAAATCGACACTTCAGTTCCCTGTCCTCTCTATCCAGAAGGGCCAGCGTTGCCATACGCCTACCAATAGGGGCATAAAAATGCCAATAATTTATCATTCACCTACCTTTGAGTTAGCTTATTTCAACCAGCGAAAGATCGTGTCATAAATTATTGAACATGAAAACAAAAAAATAACGAAATGACCCCCGCGAGAATCGTTCTGAATAAGTTGTCCAATTTGACTAGCTATGTTTCAAGCTCGTAGTGGATGGACGGGCGGACCAACGCTCGACCTTCGTCTAGTAGCAACTAACAACGGGGGTGGTTGACAGGGCCAAACAATCCTCTTCTCTTGTCCGGCGTTCGTTCGAATGTAGGAAAACTTTTCAGCGATTCCAGACCGAAATGTAAAAAAAAACGAAGAATTGGTACGACCATTTCCAAATGAACATAAATAATTCGTATTAGATTCGTTGTTCCTCACATGCTCCGTCATTCAAAATATTAATGCAAATGATGTCTACCTCTTTGGCGTCGAAAAAAAGGTCAAATCCATTTTTTTAAAGTTATCTCTCACAAGTCAGAAAGTTCTTAAACTCGTCGGAACGCAACTGTACGGTGAGAAGTGAAATAAAAAAGTAAGGGCAAAAAAAAACATTTTTTTATGGTACACCCTAAGTTGATGAAGGAAAAATGCTCTAAATCGGTCAATTTTTAAGCTACAAAAAAATTCATATATGAAAATTCCATGAAATTTTCTGCGCTACAACTTTGCTCAAGAATATAAACATCTATTTCTGCAAATAAAAAAGTTAGTTTTTGTATTTCTGTGAAAATGGGGACCCCCTAATTTTAACCAACATAAAAAAATGGGCCTTAGTGATCCAAACCTTGTTGTAGAACATCACTTTGCTGTAAAGTTTCAAGTTTATGCGCTGGGAGCATGTTTCCTCGTAAATTCGTGATCTGGACCATAGTGCAATTATGCATATCATATTAGTTTATAGAATTTACCTTTTTTAAAACCGGAGTTGGCGTAGCAAAGAAGCTACCAACCTACCAGGGTAAGAACTAGTGTTTGAATCCCATGTTTGGGGTTGTAATATTTGTGTGGATATTTTTTTTAACGTAGGACTACATTCTCCTTTTCTTTACAGGGTGTCATTTCAAAATTTTGAAAAATGATAACGTTACGCAAAAGTGAAAGGTTTTTGAACGCTAATAAGTCCGAATTGACTTCATTTATACACCATTTGATCAGAAAAACTTACAAATGTTTTTGATGAAATTTTGAATTAAGTAGTTTTTGATTAATCTTTTTGATTAAATTACAATATAAGTAGTTCAACTTTTTTTCTTAATAATGGCGTACTTTTGCGCTCATGCAAATCTGTTTATGAACATGATGAAAATAAGGTTTTCCGTTCCGGGTCCTCAAAAACGAGAAACAAATTGTTCAAATTGTCTTCTTCTTCTTTCTATTTCGTTAGGTTTCATTACCTGTTCAATACAGCCCCTCCTCTCAGCTGCACATCTATTTTGCTTTGTTGCCGGTGTCTGGTTTTATGACTGAAGTCCGTCCTCATATATATGAAAATAATTTAATTTTCGTTCTCTCGTTATGAAGATTTTTCTATCTCGTCCGTTTTCTCGCGATAGCGCGTCTGGCTCGCAAATTCTCGCCTGCGCTTGCTCATCTACAAGCCAGAAGGTAGCGCTGGAGAGGTTTGGTGACAATGGTAATTTTTTTCAATTTAGGTTTTATAAGACCAACTTTTTGTGCTTTTAAGGTCATATAACGGTTTGAAATAAAGTATTATAAACTTATATTAATTACCTGTATTTGTTATTGGAAATTATTTTCAATTTGTCTATAACAAGCTGTGTGGCTTGCGTTTTATGTTAACTTTCTTTTGAAAGTGACTTTACTTTCACCAATTATTTTTTTAAGAGTTAAGTTAGCCTTAAATAGTTTTTGAAAAATTAATACTCGTGAATGCTTGAAAAACGTACAGTATTAATCACTCAATCTATTTTAGTTAAATATCCAACAGTCGATTGACTAGGTCTATACCTCTTCCTCTGCAAAAAAATAGCTAAGAGGCTTGGAAAACTTGTAATTTGATAACTGAATTTTGGACAATAAAAAGATAATAAAAAGATCCGTCAAACAGTGAAATATTAGGCAAATAATTCTTGACAGTAAAATGTTGGTTTTTGAGTAATAACAATAGATCTCCGTATTATTTTCTACACACTTGAGGTCATTATGGATTTCAAAATTGACGTGATTCACCTTTGATATAAAATGCGGAAAGTTATCAAAGAAATCATGTAAAATTATGTCTTCGAAACCGAAACATACGTAACTAAACGTGTTGGATTGAATGTATTTTCTCGTCTCTTTCAACTTATTATTATGATCTAAAGAACGCTTGCATATGCCGCTCCGACATTTACATGTATAGAAAAAAAAGATGAATTTTATCAAATTTCTCCTCACTCGACTGCTAGCCAAGGTTAACGTGAACAACGAAATTGTTTGTAGTCTTCCATACAATAGATCAGATTTGGGTGATATCTGGCATGTCTGTATGCATGTATGCCAAATCTAGTATTCCATATAAATGCGGAATTGATAACACTGAAAATTACATATTTCTCTCAAATTGTGTGACTTTTTGGTAGTGTATATACGAACATTGTTCTCAATTTATGCTCATTTAGAAGTTTACAATTTATTTCGACTGATAAAAAAGGAATTTGGAATCTATGTGTCCCACATGTGAAATATGATCAACCAATGATACCTATTTGTAACCACACATACTTTCTATGTGTACAAATAACTACTATGTGTGGTCACACATACATTTCATTTGACACATAAACTTCATTTGCGTTTCTCAGAGGGTTCTGTTACTGTTTGAACAAATGAATATTATGTGGAATATCGCATGGATTTTTGCCAATAATTAGGGTACCGTGCGGGTTTTAAGCAGTTGTTGAATACAGCACCTGGGACATTTGATGAAGCTGTATGTTAACTATAATTAGAATTGCCAATATTCACTCACTAATCTTTTGGCTTACTTCTAATCTATCGGAACATTCAGAAGCGAGCATTGAGCTCAGAAAATTTCATAGCTATGGAATAAATTTCCCAATTTCAGGAACTTCTTAAAAGCATGCGGATTGCTTTCCGATCATGAAAATGTTTTCCTCAGCTCCTCAAACTGTACATAAACTAACAATATTGTATCAGTGTGATTACGTGCATGTGTGTGAAGGCGAAATGAAATAGGCCAGTTCACGATTTGCTGTAAATGTCAATTTCCTCAACCCACTCCTTTGTTTTACCCATCCGCTCTCGAAAACAACCAACCAAAACACGTCGGTTGCTCTTATCAAACTACTAGCACTATCACTATCACTCGTCTACTAGCATGTTATTAGACAGACGTACAAGGCAAAAATTGTAATTTGTCATTAATCTTGAGATTGGCAATGTGCATTTCTTATTTCATTTACTCTCACGGAAATGTTAGCCAAAGCGACTGTGACGAAGAAACAAACAAATATAAGTGACAGCAGGCTTCACGTTACAATACCGGTGCGCTATATCCATGGTTAACAAAGAAATGACAAAACATGGGCTCTCTCAAAAGCAACAGTGATGCCATAGCTGCCGCTCAACTGCGACGATTATTAATCGTTAAGTACTATTGGACAGCTCCAAAACTTATTTTTTCATTCGTATGACAATGCCAGATGATGGACAATATAATCATATGCATAGATCATCCTCAAATAACTGGAAGAAACATGAAATTAATATTGATTTCAGATCATCTAAATATGAAATAACTTTTAAATCAATGTTCAACATCACATTCTGGCAAGAAGCCTAGATGTAAGAAAGAGCTGATGAAGACATTCCCTCTGGTGCACGCAAACAAATGCAAAATAGACGAAGGGAAAATTTGAGCAAATTTCTTCAGCAGAAAGAATTTTAAATCTTCAAAATGACAGTGAAAATGGGTAATCAAGCTTGATTTATGCATCGAATCATTAGCCCGATAGATAGAGCTTATGTTCGTATAATTAAAAGTGAAATAATTTGGAAATTGTAGGAGTTTTAGACCTATTTCCTAACAACTGCTTAAAACAGTCACCTCTGATTAAGACGTTCCCTACCCTATGTGTGAATTATTTCTCGTGTAGTATTCCTTAAGCTTGTATTGAATTATTTTATCCCCAATATTTCTACATTCCCTAACGTATTGAATTGCCAATCTTTTATTCCAGTATTCAAAAGGAACAACAAAGTGTAGAGTTCATACAATTCGAACCAGGTCGAGTCTGATCGATTTGTCATTTGGCATGTACACTCTCTCCTATTGTATGATTCAACATATATATGTATATAAATATTTTGAGTTTGATTTTATTGTGCTGCCGAGATCAACGGGCGATGGAGTGGAATATATTTTCTACGGTTATATATAGCCGAGGAGATATTTTTTGAAGAACTTCTATTTTTTCTTCTTAGTAGTGCTAATTGCTAATCAAAATTAACTTTTTGCCATACCTTATCAACAAGCCCTTACACAGCTGAGAACATTCGATTCCTGTAACATTTTTGAAATTCTATGATTTCCGCTGGTCACTTCTGGCATAGTGAAAAGTTTAGTGAAAAAACCTACACTATTTTCTGAAGCAAATATTCATGCCACAATGTGCAACAAATTGGTACTTGTCCAAAAAAACTCCTCGTCATTCGATGCACTATGGTGTAGGATATAAAGAACCCACGCTTCATTGTACATTAATCCACCGCTTCAAAAGTGGCCTGATTGTCTGAATGACCTGAACAATTAACTTTACCTATCTTAGCACTCAGAAAAGAAAGCACTCTCCTCGAATAAGCATAATGCATCGGTATTTTCATTTCGGAAAGTTCATCGTCACTTTATCGCGCAACAGTGATACAAATTTCAACGAGATGACCATCTGTTTGTGCTGCTTTTGTTGTAGTCTGTCAGCATCTGCTTTGAAAAATTAATTCATACACGTCAAGGTAAGAGCAAACACAATCTACCAGCTTGTTTTGATCCGTCTGAGAGTTTAGAGCATAAAATTCCGATTTCAGTTGAAGGAATAACATTCTACGCTACCATGCCACGCCGGGAGCCACTTGCACTCGTGGAAAATTTCTTTGTGTAAACATCGTCAGCCATGTCTACGTTGGGAATCCACTTTTTCATCCCACACGTTCGACAAACTGGTAGAAAGTTTTTATCCCACCTCACCTCGAAGCGTCCTTGAGGAGACTTTAAATGGAGGATCCACAGTTTTGGTTTCTCCCGAGTGGTTTTCACTATTTTTTCTCTATCTGATTCCATTGTGGATGCTAGTTGGTGCCCCCTTGTCGCAGTACATTTATGCTTCCCTCGTCGTAGCTTGCGCGCTCAGTTATCTCCTTCATTTTGAAGGTGACATTAATCCAGTACACCGCCAACAGAACCCACGTCAGTCTAAAGCCTCGAAATCCTATCTTTGCCGAGGGAATGAAACCAGCTTCTTACATATCAGAGAAGAGTAGGTACAAAGCTATTCAAACTAAGCCAAGGCAAGCACATAACAATAGTTAACGAGTCTCCTGGTGGCACCATATACTCCTTCATCATATCACATACCTTAATCCCTTCTGCGTCAAGCCAGTGAGAATACCGAGAGTAGAGCACAAAGGGATGATGGAAAGCCATTTTTTTTGACTATCCGTGCTCGCTGGATACTTGCCGTGTAAATTGATTGCGTCTAGTAAATGCTTTCTGCAGCAAGTTACGACGGTACGGATTTGATGATTTTAGCATTTGATCCCAACGCACGTCGAGAAGTACACCTGATGATATTTGATTACTCTAGTTTATAGACTAAGGTCTTATAGCTTCATTAGTAATTTGACGCTAATTTATGGAAAATTTATTGCAAAAATAAACTTAGTCATGTTTGTGTGGCGCTTCACACCCAACTTCCCGCTCGGTCAACGACTATTTCAAAGATATAATATAATGTTTTGACCCTTTACAAGGAGGCTTCACTTAACAAATGTTATGTTTTTCCATCATAAATGTTGTAATAGATGATATTTGTCAAAGCGTCAAACATATAAGTATTTTTTTTTTCAATATTTAACTATTGATAATTTAATTATGATTAACCCATGCAATTTGGAGCTTGATCCAGTTAAAGACTTCTGGAAAGAAACTCGCTAATCAAAATCCTAACTCGGTTGCTTTGAAATAAGAACAATTTACGGAATTTTTGTTTGAAAAAATAAAACATAAAAGATATCAAAACCAAATAAATTTCCATTGATTCCTGATTTACAAAAATGACTGTAAGGCGCTCTTACGGCAGTTGACCGGAAGTTTGGCCATAGCCGTCAAAAACAAAAATGTTGTCATATTCCTCTTATCTCTGGTCGCCTAATTGATCAATTTCTTTGTTTCAGGTTTGGCCAGACATTTTTAATTAAGCGCAGTTGACCATGTTGGGGAGGAGGTCGTTCTTGAAGACGACTGAGATCTCTACAAGCCATCTCCTGCAGTAAACACTTCGTGTAATGTGACCGTGACATCATCGTGAAGGGAAAATTTCCCTCTATCCGGTTATGCTGCTGATTTGCGTAGGTGATTGAACGCTTGGCCAGGAAAGAGCTTAAAATGTATTGTTTACAACTACTGCTAGGCCCTATTCCAATGTTGGTCTAGACTTCTGTAGCTTTGAAGTCTCAACTTGTGTGTCATTGACGATAAACGTTTCAGTACAGCAACAAATCAAATGGTCGTGCCCAAAGTCCGAATTTGGCAGGATTGAAAGTCATAATGCATAAACCCCGTCTGCTGGTGTCATTATCGGCGGTCACCAACGAGCGTAGATAAACGAATTCGTCTACTTCCTCGATTTCATCACCATCGCTCTGAATTCGTGGTGAGAGGCTACCATTTTCTTCTCGTGAGCCTCTTCCCTTCTTTAGTTAATGGCAAGCCCAATTCTTCTTGCATTAGCCTTTACTCTGATGTACGTTTCCACTATCGTTACAAAGTTGCGTACTATCAATATCAACGTCGTCGGCGAAGTCAAAAAGATCGGACGAAGTTCCTGAAGATCGTACCACTCGTGTGTATCACCGCTTTTCGAATCATACTATCCAATGTAAACACCAAAACCATAAGATTGTCGTAACCCTCGCCGAGAATGGATCGTCAGCTTTTCTGGAAACCCGTATTCGTACATAATCTGCCCCAGCTGGTCTCAATTGTTTGACACAATCGATCGAGACCAACTATGGCAGATTATGAAAAAAAAACTGATTTGAATTCGATGAAAAATTATGTGTGGGAACGTTATATTCGCGACATTTTTGTAGCACTTCCCAAATCGCGAAAATATGGCGCTGTCACCAATGAATCCCACTTGGTACTGCCCCACGAACTACTTTGCAATTGGTGACAGGGAGCAGCATTTAATTTAGGAGCGCTCAGTAGCGCGATTGCACGATAGTTGCATGAGTCCAGCTTGTAGAGCGGGTTAGTCAATGCTTCACAACTGTATTTTAATAGCTCGCTTGGGATTTGGTCAACCTCAGCAACTTTGTTGTATTTCAACCGACCAATTTCCTCATCAACTTCCTGGAGGGTTGGGATCGGAATCCTGGCCAGTGATGGTAACGGTTGACATTTTTCAGAAACGGTTTACTTCTGAAAAAAATGGTCACTAGACAAAGATAACAATTGTTGCTGACACCTCCTGCTTCAAGCTAGATGTAATGTTTTGAGACCAAAAGGCGAAAAGCAAATAGCACGAACATCCTGTATTCTTTTTTTATTATGAAAGACAAAACATTTATTTTTTCGATTCCTTTTGGTCATATTCCCCTTGCTCTCGCTTATATTAATGTAAAAAAATGTCATGACATTCAAAAAAAAAAATGTAGAAAACATTTCTTTTCAGCAAACGAACCAACTCTAACCTATCGAAAAATCTCTTCACAACATACTTTTTAACCGTTATGTGTCCAACAAAGTACAAATTCGCCTTTTTCGAATACTAGACATGAGATTTCATTATGTTTTCATAGTAGGATGTTGACACTATGTAGGAGGGAAATAATGAGTGCAAAACATGGAGCCTTCTTATTTATTTTATTACGCAAAAGGCCGAAAAAAAACATTTTTAACACGAAAACTAAAATGACCATTACTATGGAACTACCCAACCGATAAGAATTCTTTCAGCAACTTCGGATTCAGGCACTCAATCACTTTCTCAAAATTGTCTCATGGACATGAGACATGGCATGCGGCATATCAAACTTCATTTCTGACGATATATATCATATCTAACTTTATGATTTTGTAAAAACAGGTCTTTAAATCATAAAGTTTGATGTGTTGCAAGCCAGGTTTTGAAAATATTTAAATATGGCCACTTTCCGGAGGAGCTTGGATCTTGGAGGTCTACCTAAGTGGCCAATATGGTTAGAAATCCTGCAAACGTATTTTCATGACCTAGCTTTGCACAATTATGAAGTTTGATGTGTCGCAAGCCAGGTTTTGGCAATGATATACTATATGGCCACTTTTCCGGAGGAACACGGACCTGCATGAATCTTCAGAATGTCCTCCTAAGACACAGTTGCAAAATCATAAAGCTTGATATGGGAAGGTCCATTAATTATGTCACGCAGGTAGGGGGAGGGGGAGCTTGAGAGAGACATTCCTTGCAAAAAAATTTGAAGGTCCATACAAAAAACGTGACAAGGGGGGGGGGGGGGGGGTGTAAAAAGTCACTTTTTGTGTGACACATTTAATGGGCGTTTCCTATGTCGCAAGCTAGGTTTTGGAAAAGATTTGAATATGGTCAATTTCCCAGAGGAACTCGGATCTTGTAGGAGCTTCCTAAGTGGCTAGTGTGGTCAAACAACCTTTAGAATGTCCTTCGAATACAAAGTTTTGCAAAATCATGAAGTTTGATTTGTCGAAAGTCAGGTTTTGGAAAACTTTTGATTAAGGAAAGCTCGGATCCCGTAGGGTCTCTTATAGTGGCCAGTATGACCATAAATCCTCAAAATGTCTTCTGATTACCTCGTTTTGCAAAATAAAGAAGTTTTATACGCCGCATGCAATGTTTCCCATCTAAATATATTTTGCCAACCATCCCTGGACAGGTACTTACCCCAGTACTCCCACTTTGGAATTCTAAACTCCTGATATTTTCGGAATAAACAGTGCAGATTCACAAAAAATGATAATTTTGTGATCTATTGCAAAAAACCGCATCAAAATCCAAAGGCTAACGATTGAGCATTATTCATTTTAAATTTATGTTTTTCTCTCTAAGAAGGGTGGGAGAAGTTCGTTTTAGAGGTATTTTTTGTTGTTGGATACACAACGGTTGAATATGTGCGTGGTTTGGTTCTTCTTTTTCTTGTTTGTTACCATTGTAACCGTCGTGTACCACTTTCGCGATCGTGTATTAGCCGACGTGTTTTGTTTATCGTCGCGATTTGGAGTCACCACTGTCTTGTAAGTCGACAGTCCAGCTCGTTTTTTAGCTCTATCCACGGTTGAAGGCGCCACTCCCAGCTTCTTTGCGACATCTCGGACGGAGAGGTTGGGGTTCCGCTCGAAACAGCGGGCAACTCTTTTTGTCGTCGCTATGGCCTTTCGATTTCCCCCCGATCCCGCTTTCCTGGCTGTCGACAAACGTTCACCGGACACTTTTAATACGTTGACAACAGTTGATCTAGCCACATTCAACAATTTCGCCAACTTGGTGTGAGAGTAGTTTGGATTTTCGTAATACACGTGCAAAATTTTGATGCGTTCTTTTTCTTTTTCTTCAAAGACATTTTGATAACTGGACTGCTAATCTCAGAATCAAAATAGAGGAAAGATGCTGCACGCACACATCTTCAAAATGAGGGGTATGCAAAATTGTTTAATGCACGATGAAAGGAAATGCGTCACGTTCAAGTCGACCAAATTTTGATCGATACACCCTTTACTTCAATATAAGGCACTAGGTGAAGATCTTAACAAGTTACATCCTGTTTTTTTGCAAAACGAATTCAATATAAAGATCTTATGATATTTATAGATCCCTTTTTTCTAGGCCTTAAACGAATGGCATAATACACAGATAATGTATTGCTGTTATCGTAGCTTAAATCTGGTTTTATTTATGTTATCAAGGTTCCCCTTTTAAGCTTCTTTGCAACTAATCAATCTAGAAACGCCTCTACAAAACCTAACAAAAAGTGTGGCCAACCACACGGTTTGCCCCCCACGATGACGGATGGTGTGCATGAAGCTGATTGCGTCGCCGGTATTGCCGATATTATCCGTTCCCAATTCAGCAACGTTTTCTCCGACTCGCTCGCCACCAGTAATGTGCTCCGTCTTCCTGCCTCCAGAATTTATTATGCCATCACAATGACATGGTTATTGCAGCTAGCAAGGAATTGAAGTCCTCAACGGGATGTGGTCCGATCGGTATTCCATCGCTTGTACTGAAACGGTGCGTGGATTTGCTTGCGTCTCCGTTAGCAAAGGTGTTCAATCTTTCTTTGTCCACTGGAATATTTCCGAGTTGTTGGAAACAGTGTTTAAGAAAGGTTACAAGAGACTGGTCTCAAATTACCGGGGCATAGTTGCATTAAGTGCAGTATCCAAATTGTTTGAGATGATAATTCTTCGGAAGCTAGTGCAGAGCTATGCGCACTATATTTCGCCGGATCAGCATGGATTTATTCCCAAACGTTCGGCATCCACTAATTTGACGTGTTTCACCTCTTTTTTGGTCAAGCACCTTGAAAACGGTAATCAAGTAGATGCTATTTACACGGAACTTTCCGCTGCGTTCGATAAAATGGACCACCAGATAGCAATAGCCAAGTTTGATAAGTTAGGCATGAGCAACAACTTGCTTATCTGGCTGCGATCCTACCTGAGGAATCGTAGTATGTCCGTCAGAATCGGTGATCACGTTTCGTCACCATTTCTAGTTTTGTCCGGCGTGCCCCAAGGCAGCCACCTTGGGCCGTTTTTGTTCCTGCTCTACATGAACGATGTCAATCTCATCCTCAGATGGATAAAACTTTCATACGCCGATGATTTGCAGCTGTTCTACGCGATAAAGCATCCACTAGACGCCGTTTTTCTGCAACAACAGCTGGGTTCGTTCGCTGAATGGTGTCGCATCAACCGGATGACATTGAATGTGTCCAAGTGCTCGGTGATTTCATTTGGCCGTAAACGTAAACTCTACCAATTCAGTTATGCTTTGGCAGGGTTTGGGTTGCAGCGCGAAACGACGGTTAAGGACTTGGGGATTTTCATCGATTCCAAAGTGACTTTCAAAGACCACGTAGCATACGTCGTGTCTAAGGCGTCATCGCAGTTAGGCTTCCTGTTCCGTTTTGCCAAAAAATTTAAGAATTTTTATTGCTTGAAATCGCTTTACTGCGCAATCGTCCGCCCTATTCTGGAATATTGTTCTGTTGTCTGGTCTCCCTATTACCAGAATGGAATCCAGCGTGTTGAGGCCATCCAGCGGAAATTCATTCGATTTGCCCTACGTCATCTCAGGTGGAGAGACCCGTTCAATCTACCCAGCTATAGCAGTCGGTGCCAGCTCTTCAACCTGCATCTACTTGATGGAAGGCGAAACGTGGCAAAAGCCTGTTTTATTGGCGATCTCCTGCAAGGGAACATTGATTGTTCTTCACTGCTCAGAAGGTTAGACATCAACACACGCCGCCGTAATCTACGCGAACATTCGTTCCTGAGCCTTCCAGCAGCAAGAACCAACTATGGACTCCATGAGCCAATGCGCAACATGAGTCGTCTTTTTAATAGTTCGTACCTAGTATTTGATTTTAATGTACGTAGAGAAACAAATAAGTGTTGTTTTAGACGTGTTTTTTGTCAGTTTGTTTAATTTTATGATTTTAGTTTTAAGATGCCGGTCATTGCAATGCATTGGGGCAAATATTTTACCTGTTGACTTTAATAAACAATAAACCAGACGAATATGGTCTTGATGAGAATTTGGTGAATAGTATAGAAAACTGTCTAGGTCACGTTTTAAAAAATGTTGGTTTCACGGCGATTTAAACATCTTAATAAAACTTAAAATGTTGCTTGGAAATTGTGTCATGTCTCATTCATTGATTTGGCATTTCTATTGCTCAGTCTGTGCATTCATTCATATTGAGACACATGAACAAACTCATTGGAGTAACCAGTAGTGTTGTCTTTTCTTCTTCCCCAAATGCCATATTCAATTTGTAATTCAATGTTTATATTGGACAAATGCTCTCAAATCCTCACACCAGATCTCGCAGCTGGATTTGATCTATGGTACATCGGATAGCATGAGGGTCCAGCACACCGTACAAATGTCTATTCCACTTCAAGTGGAAATTCAAACCATCCAACCTCAAGACGAAATGGAAAGAATAACAAAGAATGAAGAAAGATGTTATAAATCAATCATGTTGCTCTCTAAAATATATGAGACTAGAGAGACGAGCGAACGAGCATAGAAAAACACCATAAAACAATGCAGCCCGGGCTCTGGTGTGAAAGAGATACATGGCTTACTCGGATGCTATCGGGTGCTGTTTGCTTTTTACCCGTGACTTTAAAGATCGTTAGTGCAACAATGATTCCCTCTCGCAAGGATTGGCATAGGGTAAAGGATACAGTGCTGTCATCAATAAAGTAGGTTCAAGAAAAATCGCCACAACTGAACTTGCAGCACTACCAGTGGATAAACAGAAATCAAATGCTGAACGCATCTACCGTAAACTTCTTTGGTTACCCGATTGGGTCTTAGAACAGGAGCGAAGGGATTCAATCTATCATGAATGCATTCAACGAAGCTCAGGAGATGTGAACCACAAGGATAGAAAAGGTCGTTTTCAGCTGAAAACTAATTTCCCAGAATAGCACTGAAGAAGAAAACGACATGGTTTACACATAGGTTTTCTTTGTTTTAATCGATTCGTTTTAGCAGAAGTCTGCATGTTCTGGTTAAATGTTCTAGATGATCCGGTCTTGTCTCCCATTTTTATTGTGGTCGAATTGTTGATGAAAAAAAGACCAGATTCCAAGTTCAGAATAGGGCAAAGATCTTTTTTTCCGTCCGAGCACAATTTATCCCTACTTTACACCGAAATCATCCATTTAATCGAAGTGGGTGGTTTTGCACAACTATTCATGGTCAAACGTCGATTTTCAGTGTTAAAATTCTGAGTAAAGATTATAGTCAAAAAGTTTAACCGTAGCTGGTGCGGTGTTCAAATTTTGCTAATCATTTTATTCACCTTTTAATGACTTGCCGTCTTGCGCATAAGTGCTCATGGGATGGAGAGTGGGATTCAATGAACAATATAAATGTACAGGAGAATCATTGCAGCTGGTCTTCCTGGCTTCAAGTTGCCCCGATACCATTCATTTACAGTTTTGCCTTCCTCGGAAGGCAAAGGAAAGAAAATAACTAACCGGATTTTGAGCCATTCAAGTGTCATCGTCTATTAGGGTGTGCAGAAAGACGAAATGAGTTATTCTGACATCCAGCGGCGATCATGAGGGTTTTCACTCGGTGCTGCTGTGTAAACAAGTCATGCTAGTTACGAAATTCGGTACGAACGTCATCTGTTATAAAGTGAAAAACTTGCAGTGCTTCTTGAATGAGAATAATGGCAGCCTCTTGGCACGTGGTATTGTTCCCCTTTGTTTGATGCCACGCATTATTTATGAGGCATTCCTTACTACAGTACAGTATTCTTGTTTTCATTTTTATGGTTTATTTTCCGGTATGCTTCTATTGATTTTCGAACCGCTCACAGGCAGGCTCCGTGCATATTTCATTTCTGGTCATGTGAGCGATTCGATTCGAATAACCTACATACTGACATCAGTACCGAACGCAAACCCCTTGCAAATCGAATATGGATTCGAAACATCGATTGCTCACATTCCCCCCATTCGTTAGATTACATTTTCATATTTCATTTAGGCCAAGCTCCCCTAATCAAAAAGGCTGCCTTGCATGGCAAAATATATCTAAAATATGTTACAAACCGACGGAAGCCAAACGAGGATTAATATTTCAGCGGCACTAGAGCGGATACGGATAATGGCTTTCGCTCGCTACTGCTCCTTCCTACTTCTATGCCGTTCCGTTCCCGAGCCTTGCCGTTATTGGATGATAGCAGGTTGAGGCGAAGGAATCGAGTTTTCCCAAGCATTCTTCATGTGCATAAACGTGTTCGTTCGTTACCTCCATATCTACGAATCAAGAGGTACACCTCATGCCAAGAGTTCCCCGGCTAGGTTTTGCTCTGCATCCACCACAGAGATTACCGAGTTCTGGTTAGAATTTGTTTTACATATTTATGAATTTTCCTGTCGCAGTCTTGGAAACGGTTTTCTTTGTCGTCTGTTTGAGTCTTATTTAAGCGGAGAGAATCTCTCGTCAAATTATCGAGATCAAAATAATCCGTCAAATCAAATCATCAAACATTGGCCAAATGATGATTTTTTTTTGTTCTAACGATAGCAAGCATTTCAAGTCGATGATTCTTTTGCTTCGATTGTCATTTTGTATGATTGTATTCGGCCGCTGGTAGATCACTTTCCAGTGATGTGTTACTGGGAATGAGATCTATGTCCGACCACTCTTTCTCATTAAAGTGAAAATTGCTGAAATTCCTTGAACCCGATTAATTTCCATCAAAACAAACATGCAAAATCGAAGCAAAACCGAATACCTCATTCTTTCTCAACAGTGATGAAGCAATTTGACGGGCACCATATAAAGTATGCAGAGTATAAGGATTGTATAGAAAATATTTTATCCACATATTTTCCTTTCATATTTTTCTTTCAAATCATATAACCAAATGTTTTTTATTCAAACAAATGGATGATTCTTTATTATACGGGATTGAACTTTATGAAGACCGGATGTAATTAATATTATTCTTTCTCGAATTCGAGAATTTTTGATCGAACGTTTTTCATCAAGTTCCGCACAAGTATTTCATCACATTTTTTTGGACGCCTTAGTCCATTTTTTTAACTCCTGCATATTTTCAGTTGTTTTACAAATCTTTTTGAAAATCTTCTTCACAACCGCCCAATAGCATTCGATGGGCCGAAGCTGTTGGCAATTTGGCGGATTAATGTCTTTATCAACAAAATCTATACACTTTTCCGAGCCAAATTATAGTTGTTTTGGCATAACGCGTCGACGCTAAATCCGGCCAAAACTGTAGAGGGGTACTATGCTTCCGATATAAAGACAGCAGCCTTTTCTGCAGACACTCAGATCAATAGGTCTTCGCATTGATGGGCCCGGTCGTGGAAAATATGATAGACTTCATACCGCAAGAACATATTGCTTGCCATACCAGCACGTTTTCAACAAACTTTTCCGCGCTTTTGGGCGCTGCAAAACTCGCGAATACAATTTCGAGGCCCTTGCTGCTGCGCGTTGCTTCTGTTCTGCATTTTGTCTGCTTTTTCTAGGTCTTTAAGTTGTTCCGTTTCTTGATACGTTGAATCATTCCGACGCTGGTTCCCGCTTCATTGGCCAAATCACGCATCGATATTGATTTGTTCTTCCGAATAAGAGCTATCACTTTCTGTTACAGTTTAGGGTTGGAAGATCCGGATTTTTGCCTCTTCCTGGCAGTTCATCCAAAGAACAGTGTTTTTCAAACTTGGTTATGATGCATTTTTCAAAGCGTTTTGCCAATTGTCTCATAGTAACAGCCATGAAAATGATGGATTACGAAATGTTCATCAACTCTTTTGTGGTGATCAGCTGCTCCTTGGCCTCGAAATTATTTTCGCCCAATATTTTTTAACAGGTCACAGCTGGGAGATTTAGGGAGAGGTGGAGGTCGTAGGTACACCGTTTATCTTCAATATGTTCTCCTGATCTTTCGGGATAATGGGAAGAGGTAAAGTCTGACCAAAAGATCACATCCTCCTTTTGTGATACTTCGTGAAGAAGGCGGCATTTTTCGGCATATCTCTCTGTTCATCTAAAGCTCTGAATGAAAGAACAACGACTTGGACATTCCCTTTTCGCTGGTCGTCAGCCACAGAGGGATCTTCTTCAAGAACTTGTTAGAGGATCATCAACGTTTACCTCCTTGGTAGGGGGCATGGACTACCTGGTCTCCTGCCACTTGATGCTGTCTAGCATCAAGATAAGCCCGTCATCCATCCTTGACCACGACGTTGTGCTTTGTTGGCAAGATGTTTTTCACCAACACTTTCAGCCGCACTTTCTGTGTGATTGCCTGATGTTCAAACACGGTCAGCGTCAAATAACGCTTCCGCATAATAATTTACATCTTGTCCAGGTACTACTTCACCGTTTGGCTGGTTCCACCAACCTCTCCGCCCAAGTCGTGGTACAAGGAGGCCACCTAGCCCTCGGGCTGCGCCGTCAGCTTCTGTTGTACTTCAACAGAAGTCTTCTCGTAGCTTTATCGGGTGGCCGGAACAAGGTTTCTATTTGACGCTTTCGCTTTGCTACAGCAGGGAAAGGCCGTTTTAAATGCCGGATCCGCTATATCCAGCGAACACAAAGTGCCGCTCCGGGCTGGCAGTTCAAATCATCATAGCATTGCTGGATGAGGGAGAGCTTTTCAAAGCCCCGTTTTAAAATTGTTGGAGCAGTGTTAAAGCAGCCATCAACAACGCAGGATGTAGAGGATCGGTTTCAGACGACCGGTGTTGATCGGTTTCAGACGAAAAGAATGCTGCAGCAAGGAACCCGTCAGAATGTGAAGCAATACAAACAAAAACGAAAAAAGCCAACTCATATCTTCCGGAAAATATGTGTCGCTAGGAGGAGTTGGTGTGTGAAGAAATGGAGCAACTGATGGAAATGAAAAAAAAATCGGAAAATCTACAAGAAAAAAAATAGATTTGTGCTGCGCCGCAATGGCTTAGTATTGCGAGCAAAAATATGCCGGGATAAGAATGCTGGTATCGTAACATATGAAGGTGAGGTGGTTCAAAGGTGGAAGCAGGATAATGGTTCACAGGTGGAAGCAGGAATATAAACAGGGCGAGGTGGAGCAAAACGATTGCAGGAAAAATGGCTTCATCAGCTCCAATGATCATTACCCAAGTAACTAACATCCAGCATTACTAAGTTTTATTAAAGTTTTATGAAAGCCACTAGAAATAAATTTGGTTTTATTACAGCACTAAGAGGTGCCAACATTTTCCATGTTTTAGTCAGGTTTATGAGAACTTACACAGCTTGTTTACAACAATCTCCTCGTTTTCTCAAATTCCTTTTACTTCTTTCAAAAGTTTTATATCGACTTTATGAACTCGTAAAATGCTGTTTTGAAATGCCATTTTAGGACTCATCCAATTTATCGTGTTACGGTCTGTTGAAAAAGCATTTTAAAAACATTTTTCTTCCAGTAAATGCATTAAATGGCAACTGGCATTGAGAGAAGTCAATGAGGTAAAAAACATAGTTTTATAGATGTCATTGCGAAGATAAATTGGCCTTTTAGCTAAATTGTGTTTTTTTTTCCAATAATATATAACTGAAATGTGAAAAAATAAATGCACCAAATTTTAAATTTTATTCCTTTTGATAGCCTTATTGAATTCCATTAATTTTCAGGAAGTTCGTGATCAATTCATCGAATATATTTGCTTTAACTTAGTTTATGTTGTTGTAAACCCACATAATTTTCGAGGTGCATTAATTTTCGGTTTGTATCGTGCCAATATTCATATCATATAAAAAAATAAATTTGTTTTGGATATTTTGCTCTCAAACAAATTTTCCGCAACACTAGTACTTTTTTTTAGATATTATGAATCAGAAGAGCAGACAATCCAGCAAAGCAGAACAACAAAAACCAACCACGATATCACAGTGAAGTTTAACAGCAAAGGTCACAGGAAAGAGTTTTATTATGTTAGTAGGGATGGATCAGGGTTCACCTTGATATGTGATGGGATAGTATTTATGATTCATAATATGAAACGCACGATAGTAAAATAGTGCGCAATAAAGCATCGACACAACCGTTCCCAGTTGTTGCTCAAAGCAAAGTCTTCTTTACGTAAACTTTCAATTTTTACAACTGCAATCAATCAAGCAGAAACTTCTTAAGAACAATCTATGCTAATCCATTTAAAATTGCTATTGAGCTATTTGGACAAAATAAGAGTCCGTTAATACATTTCGTGCCTTCTGTCAACTTTGTGCGCCTGTTGATGTCCAAGCTAATCGGCTTAGTACCAACCGGGGGAGACTTGGTCTTCTACCAAATGGACTTGACACTTATCTCGAGGAATTCCGAACGAGGACAATTGAGAGTAAATCGAAGTCTCCTGATCCAAGAGAAGTAGCTTGAAAACAGCTGGGAGAAAGTGTAAATACAAAGTGCTAGTAAGCCCTGCACTAGGGAAAGACTGTGTCTTTGGAAGCGTCAGACACCCATTGCCCAAACTGCAGCACGTTTGTTACCAGAAAAACCGGCAATAGCTGGCGCTGAGGAAAGGCTTTGTGTAGTTTTGTCGACTTCTATATTGCAAATTACACAGCGCATTAGGTATTGAAGACAAAGCGAGCTTCATAAATTGTACAATTAAATTTCGCTGCAGAAATCAACGAATGATGAATCGAACGATCGATTTTGTTAGTTAAAGCTGAATTTTATTCCTGGAATCAATGTTTTCATAACAAATAAGGCTGTCGACTAAACATTATACAAGGAATTGTTTACAAGTGTAATCAGTTTTTGGATTTTGGAAAGTCTGTTTTTGATTTGTGCGAAATACTTAGGGCTGTTTCTAAGTTGAAGCAGGCTACAAGTGAGGTGAAACGCCACTGTATCAAAGTAAAACCCCCAGCTATTGCTCCAATACTCATATGTATTCGCCTATAGATTGGATGTATGAATCAACCGGACAAAATGTTTAAATTTTGTTATAATTGAATTTCCCTAGACGTTAAGTCATTTATTGCCGACTGTTCTGCAGCTAATGTTATGATCAAACGAAGAAAAAAGCTATTTAGCCAGTGCGAGCTCTACTCAAACTAGCATCCAACTGGAAAATAGGGCCTAAACCAAGCACGGACAATGTAAAATGGCCCGATATCTTGAATACTGTCAAAAGCAATATATAAGATCAAGGTTTCCAGGCCCCATGGTTTCAATACAAATGGACAGTGTTTCCAACAGCTTATGTTGCCATTCAGTAAAAAAGGAAAGAGATGCTTTTCTTACAGCAGCGTCTCGTGTTTTACCTTGTTTTCGAGGTTGGAAGCTAATATTAATGTCGTTTTTCATCCTACAAGAAATTCAAAGAATTGTGCGTCAATGGTTGGGCTAGTTCGTAATGTTTATATTTGTAATTTAACTTCAGAAATTGACGTTATGTAAATTATGGAAAGGAATCGATCATTTGAATCTACATTCTCTTGATGACAGCTTAAGATGAGTATAAGATCAATGATAATATGGGAGAGGAAAACTATAGAATTGGTAACAAATGTAAATAATTTAATCAAAATCACCTGGAAGATGTTTTCTATATGTTTTAATGGTCTCACCCTGTTCTGCTATTCGATATATTTTAACTGTTCCGAGAATTATTTCTTTCGTACATCTTGAGCCGAACGTTCTTTAAGTCAGTTTAAATTTTTCTTCGAAATTGTCAATTGAAAGATTTATAATGTCTAATAAGAACGTATATGCGTGTTATTTGTATGGTTTGGTCTTGTATTCTACCTCACAAGTTTATAATGAAAAATTATATCTACCGCTGCGCGTAGCAGTTGTATTCGTTAATTATCTGATTATTATTGTTTACATGAATGCGTAACTAATATCTTCATTGAATGTACTAAATAATGATGCGCCATGATTCCTTTCTTTATAGCTTCCAGCATGCGTATTTTCGTGCACTTTCTTCCTGTTTCATAACCGGATTGCTCCGGGTAATCAACTATCAAAGAAATGTTCCATCATATCCGCAGTGGCTTTTGCGCCACTGTGCCCTCCGGTGCTTGTTCTTTTCTCATACATTCAAGTGCGCTTCTTTTCCTCCCACGTAATCGTGACATGGAATATTACTTCTGCTATCCAGGGCTACTTTCCTTCAACAGCACTCGTCGAAATGTATTCACCTAAGTTATTTCCTCTTTATCTCGGCTCACGTTTGCGGCAAATGTTGTTTTCTACCAGCTAACAAACAAAAAGCTAAAAGAAATGCTTTCGTGGCTTATGAGGGAGTAGTGTCTGTGTTTTTCTTGAGGAAATTCAGAAAAAAATATCTTTATATGCTGTTCGTCATCGATTTTCCATCTTTTGAAGTACTGCGGAGTCAGATTATTAAATTCACTGCAGTGTTTCTTGCACAGTGACACGTGTTATTTTGGTTATTTTCGAAAATGACTACAAAATGCATAGGTTTTCAACATTTTCATTACAATTTCCACCTGTAAGAAAAACATAAAGGCTAAGCTCTATAACAGTTGGATTTTTAGGAGAAGTCCTAAAAAAAACTTAGACATTTGTGCCTGAAATGCTACACTATCTTACCGTACAACATTAAAACATCGTTGAGTGGTTCCCCCAGTTGAATAGTCTCACTTAAAAAATCCATTACATCAGATACTAGCTGAACCCGGTGCGAGCCTTGCTACGCATGCAACAAAATGAATGAAAATTTAATAGAACCTGCTCATTTATGTTGTTTTTGTGAATGATGGAATCTGGTTAAAATATTTTCGTTTACTAATGTAATTTCTGAAAAAAAAAAACAAAAATTTATGTTTTTAATTAAACTTTTGGATCGGTAGTTTCTATAGGTCTTTCTTTCTGCGTAGAAGCATTTCATTGACAAAAAAATGTATCATCAAACGAAGCCGAATCCTGTCAGTTTGAATGTAACTTTCCCTTGCATAACCTTTGATCAACTTCTTGTGCATAATGTAGCACTGAGAGTAACTCAAGCATCCCCCATTCTCGGCTAAGCAGGGGTCAAACTTCTATCAGTACATGCTTCTTACCCTAAAAATACACATTTTGAGTTTTAGTTGCATGGATAATTCTCATGTTTGGTTCCAATTTCTGTTTCGTTTGTTCGAGAAGGGGAGGGGTTCCAGACTATCATAAGAACCTTCTACGACCCCAAAAATCCCACGCAAAATTTCACGCCGATCGGTTCAGTAGTTTTCGATTCTATAAGGTTCAGACAGACAGAAATTCATTGTTATACATATAATAGCTGCGTCCGGTGCGTGCGCTGCTACGCTTGCAACTAAATGAAGGGAAATTTAATATAACTGGCATCTTTATGGTTTTTTTTACCTTCAAAACCCCCCACATGCCAAATTTGATTCGATTTGCTTGTTTAGTTCTCGATTTATGAAGTAATTTGTGTCTCATTTGTATGAGAGCCTCCCTTTCTGAGAGAGTAGGGGTCTCAAACAATCATAAGAACCTTCTCCAGCCCCAAAAACCCCTTCATATAAATTTTCACGTTGGTCGGTTCAGAACTTTCCGAGTCTATAAGGGTCTGACAAACAAACAGACAGACAGAAATTCATTTTTATGCAAATAGAAATCTAGCCTCCAAAAACCTCCATATGCTAAAAGTGGTTTGATTTACTTGATTAGTTCTCCAGTTATGCAGAAATTTGCTTTTTATTTGTATGGGAGCCCCCTCCCCTTTCAAAATAGGGAGGGGTATTGAACTTCCATAGAAATATTTCTTGCCTCCAAAAACCTCAACATGCCAAATTTGGTTTCATTTGCTTCATTGGCTCTCGAGTTATGCTAAAATTTATGTTTCATTTTTATGGAAGTCTCTCCTTTCAGAAGGCGGAGGGGTCTCAAACCTCCATTTGCCAAATTTGGTTCCATTTTCTTGATTTGTTCTTGAGTTATGCAAAAATTCGTGTTTCATATATATTAGAGACCCCTCTTTCAGTGAGCGGAGGAGTCTCAAACCACAATAGAAACATTTCTTGCCTTCGAAAAACTCCACACGCCAAGTTTGGTTCCATTAACTTGATAAGTTCTCGAGTTATTCAGAAATTTGTGTTTCATTTGTATGGAAGCCCCCCCCCCCCCTTTGGCCCATTCCTGACGACAGTGGAGTCTCAAACCTCTATAGATACATTTCGGTCCTCCAGATGTCAAATTTGGTTCCATATGCTTGATTAGTTCTCGAGTTAGGCACAAATGTGTGTTTCATTTGTATGAGAGCCCCCCTCTTACAGAGGGCGGAGGGGTGAAGAGTCACCTTAGAAATATTTCTTGCCTTCAAAAATCTCTACATGCCAAATTTGGTTCCATTTGATTAGTTCTCGAGATATATAGAAACTTTTGTTTCATTTATATGACACCCCCCTCCCCCTTCCCAGAGAGAGAGGAGGAGTCTCATACTATCGTAGAAACAATCATTGCCTTTAAAATCCCCGCATGTTAAATTTGGTTCCATTTGCTTTATTAGATCTAGAGTTATGGAGAAATTTTAGTTTCATTTGTATGACAGCACCCTCCTAGGAGAGGGGAGGGGTCTCAAACCACCATAGAAAAAAAATTGTCTCCACAAAACCCCACATGCAAAATTTGGTTCCATTTGCTTGATTAGTTCTTGAGATATGCAGAAAATTATGTTTCATTTGTATGGGAGCCTCCCTTTTTAGAGAGGGGAGGGTTCTCTGACTACCATATAAACATTTATTGCCTCCAAAAACTTCCGCATGCTTAATTTGGGTTCCATTGATTGATCAGTTCTCGAGTTATGCAGAAATTTGTGCTTCATTTGTATGGGAGCCCCCCTTTCCAGAGAAGGGAGGGGTCTCAAACCATCATAAGAACCTTCCCCGGCCCCAAAACCTTTTCCATACAAAATTTCACGCTGATCGGTTCAGTAGTTTTCGAGCCTATTAGGTTCAGACAGACAGACAGACAGACAGACAGGAATCCATTTATATATATATATATATACACGGTGTTCAATAAGTTCGAATACAAGTTTTCATCATTGCGTAGGTATGCGCCATGTACATATTCTGCATTGGTATCGGTGTCAGCTTTAGCTTCATTCATACGCTACCGAATGTGCGCGGTGTTGACATTCTGTTAGTTGTTGTTCGTTTGTTACGCGCGATGAAAGAGTATCGGGACTTCGTAATTAAGCGTTTTTTGAACGGTGAGAGACCCGGCGATATATTCCGGCTGCTGAAATCGCATGGGGTCAAGCGGAACTTTGTCTACACGACCATCAGGCGATACCGGGAGACGTCCTCGACCAATGACCGTGCGAGATCCGGTCGGCCGCGTTCAGCGAGGACGCCACGGGTCATCAAGATCGTGAGGGAGCGAATTCGGCGCAAAAAGAACCGCTCAATCCGGAAAACGGCTGCAGATCTCAACGTTTCCATTGGAACCGCTCACACCATACTCACCAAGGACCTTGGTTTCAGGCCTTACAAAAAACGTAAGGTCCATGGCGTTTCGGAGGCTACCAGCAAAAAGCGGTTGGATCGAGCTAAGAGGATCCTCTCTCGGCACGCTGGTCAGGAGTTTGTTTTTCGGACGAGAAACTGTTCGTGCTGCAGCAGCCGCACAATGTGCAAAATGACCGGGTGTGGGCGCCATCGAGGGACAGCATTCCTGAATCCAATATAAACATCCCTCGGTTCCAAAGTGCCGCGTCGGTGATGGTTTGGGGGCAGTATGCAAACGTGGTAAGCTACCCTTGGTGTTTATTGAAAAAACGTCAAAATCAACGCGGCGTACTACAAAACTGAGGTTTTGGAAAAGGTTGTTGCCCCCAGTCTCCGAAGCCTCTACGGCGATGAGCACTACGTGTTCCAGCAGGACGGTGCACCAGCCCATACGGCAAATGTGGTTCAAGCCTGGTGTCGGGACAATTTAACCGACTTTCTGGACAAAACTTTGTGGCCTCCCAGCTCCCCGGACTTGAATCCTCTCGACTTTTTTGTTTGGTCCTATATGATGGCGAAGCTGAACGAATACAAGGTCAGCACTTTGGATCATTTCAAGACGGTAATTCTCAAAATCTGGGACGAAATGCCCATGCAGTCCGTGCGTGCCGCCTGCGACGCGTTCGAGAAACGTTTGAAGCTCGTTAAGGAGTACAAAGGGGGGGGTCATTCCAAGAGAAATGTTGTAAACGTTCCTTGTAAACATAGCTTTCAATAACATAAATCCAAAAAATAAAAAAACATGTTTTCATTTTTTTAACAAATTTTGAAAGTGTATCCGAACTTATTGAACACCGTGTATATATATAGATTATTTAGTTGAATGTAGGAGTGTAAGCTTGATTTGTTTCACCGATACCATATAGTTTTAATGAAATATTTGACATGCCAATCGCTATATAATGTACCAAACAAACTATTTATCAAAATCCTAGCTGCAATTTGTTTAAAATAATCGAAATATTTAAAATAATCGAAATATACAGAATAAAACATCCTTGTCGCGAACGTATAAAATTCTTATGTGCTGGCATAAAGAGTGTCCCGATCAAAATTTGGTCAAACAGTAATGTGTGTGAGTCGATCAAAGTTTTTATAAGTCAAATTCTTTTTCTTTTTCAAGTTCAGTTAATGCAGTATACAGGCGAAATATTCAGCTAAGCTTCCTTATTACCGAATGCGAATTGTCGGGTCTTTCATTTAACACCTGCCATAAGATTTTGTACAGCCTCCTTGTCCACTTTATTCGCCGCAGAACGCCAGTTTGCTTTGAACTGTTTCTCGCTCACAACAGTTGTTTGAGCATTGTTAAGGTTTCACTTGACGATGGCCCAATCTTGTTCGATTGAGTGGAGCTCTGGCGTGTTGGGAGGGTTCTTGTCCTTGGGCACCACTTGAACTCCATGGTTTTTTTTCATTAATGGCAAGATGCTAAATCCGGCCAAAATAGAACGGAACAATTGTGTCGCTTCAGGAAAGAGAGTAGACGTTTTTGTAGGCACTCTCTCAAATAAATTTCCTGGTTGACGGTTGCGGTCGCAATGTAAACGTTGCTCTTCAATCCGCAGGTACAGATGGCCTGCCACACAAGATATTTGACAGTTTAGTGTGCTTGAAAATAACTGCCACCTCTCCCCGTCAGGTTGCCGTATAAAATTCCTGTACAGGAAGCTGTTTAAAGTCTGCCTTGATGTAAGTTTCATCATCCTGTACCACGCAATCAAACTATACCACTCTAGCACGACTTTCGTGTAGTGGCATGATGCCAAATCCGGCCAGAAGATCGTCGGACCTTCGTGAGCCTTCAGGCGAGCGAAAAGCCGCTTTTGGAGACACTCTTCCAAATACACCTATTCATCCATGGTGCTTGCGATAACAAAAGGTGTACTCCGCTTTCCTCAAGAACAAATCGCTTGCCAAATTAAGAACTTCTTGGCGAACTTCGACATCTTCTGTGTCCGGAGGTTCTCGGGAACATCACAGTTATCCTTGACAGTCATATACAGGTTTCCTGGAATCTGGTTAAAGCCCGTCTTCACATATGTCTCGTCATCCATTACGCAGCAGTGTGGTTTTGTTAACTTCTGGTCGTACGACTTCCGGGCACGGATTTTTGCGACCGTATTTGGTTTCTCGTCACGGTTTGACGACTTCTGAACCATAAAGGTACGTAGTCCACCTCGAGTTTTGGTATTCTGCACAAAATTCTTGCTCACATGCAAATTTTTAGTCACTTCTCGAACTGAGGCGTTCGGGTTTCGTTTAAAGGCCCCAACCACGCGTTTGTGATCGTTGTCGTTGGACTGAAGGTATACCAGACACCGTGGATTCTCACCTTTCTTTCCGATGACATGATGTGACAGAACCTTGTTCTCAAGAACTCGTGCAAAACTTTTTCGCGCACGCACTGTTATTTCGTCGCCGTTTTGAAATTTTTTGCATACCTGAGAGAGTGCAAAAAGTGCACATTAAACTATGTCTACGCAAAATTTCAATAAATTTTACCCAACGGATCAAAAGTTAGAGCAATTGTATGTATGTGGGTTTTAAACGGTACACCCTTTATGCACTATGTTGGTACAATTTAAATTGCAATGAATCATCGGGCGCAACATTTCCTCTTTGGTGACTACAATCAACCAAATCTCATTTGGGTACGAGACGACATGGGTACCATGATTGTCGACACAAGTGAGTCATCTTTTTCGCACACGAGTAATGTTTTGTTGGACGGAATGGTATTAAACGGCATGGTTAAGATAAATGCAGCGAAGAACAAACATTGACGCATACTTGATTTAATATTCGTCAACGAAGAAGAAGAAGAAAACCTACATCTGGAAGAATCTCCTGAACCTCTTATTGCTGCTGATGTTTTACACCCTGGCCTTCAAGTAACTTGAAGGTGCAATGCATACGACGCTAACGACTATGATTTCACCAGGGTAGTCTTCGATAGCTTAGGCCAAGCTCTAGCTGTGGAGTATTGGTAGGTCCTGGAAAATGTAAACTACGTTAATGATGCAGTTTTAATCTTCACTAATACTCTTTTTCTGGTATTTCGCTTATTCGTCCCGCTTCTCCGTCGCTTATCAAAGCCACCTTGGTGACTGGAAGACTTCTCTATTTTCAAACAAGAAGAGCCGCTGCATTACGCCATTTTTCTGTTAGACGAAGCTTTGCATCAAAACAGATTTTTTTTACGTACAATACTGCTTTGGATTAAATACTGGATTAAAAATGAGCTCCCCAGGCAACATGTTTTACGGAAACGAATCTACTGATTCCTTGAACGGAATGTGTACGCTGTTTGCAATTCATTTTTCGGCCGCTTTTGAGAACAGACCTGCTCTTCAACCAAATCTTGCTTTACGCGATGTCCCAAGGAACGCCATCAATATCAATATCGTACCATATACCGAACATGTCCTCATAACTGCAACAAAAAGCCATCTTCTTTTGCTGGTTCATGCGGTGTTTCATCTATAGCCTTCAGGCAGTACATCAACTCACTTGCAAAACCTCTTGAGGACAGTGCAAGTTTCCTGAAACATTGAAGGAGTGTAAATTCTGGATTTCACCGTTTCGAACGAACTGTCGCACTTTACATGTGATCAATGCCTTCATGATCTGCACAGTCAATGTACCGGTGAAACTATTTACTACTTTACACGCATTTGCTGTGCATTTGTCACTTCTTTACCGCATCCTCGAAGTTTTCACTTGACAATTACCCAATATGTTTCGATCGGTCTGAACTCAGGGCAATTCGGAAGATTAATCCCTTTGGCGACGAAATTAACATTGTTTTCAGCATACCATTCTATTACCTCCTTAGAGTAATGGCAGCTGGCCTTTGTCTTGTGTTGCCGAATGAAGGGTAAAATCCGCTTTTTCAGACACTCTTTCATGTAAACCTTTGACGTCACAACTGCAAATTCCTTGGCAAATCATTAGTTTCCGAGCAAACTTATCAGCAAAAACAAATTTATACCTGGAAGAGACATCCCACGACCAATTGACCAATCTTCTCTTGAAAGGATGTTACGCACGGTGGAAAAGTTGGAATCATATTTCTTTGCAAATCACGTATGGAGATACCTGGGCTCCCTTTCACGTACCCCAACGCCTTTCTCCACAGCTCTTTGTCCCTAGTGCCGCTGTGCTCTATCCAAACTCAGAGTATCCTTGTAAAGTTGAATTAAAGACACACCGTTGACTTAGGGAATTTTAACCATTTTGCTATTTCTTAAGCAGACCACGAAGGATTCTCTAGATGTGTGTTCACAATTAGTTTTCTTTTCTCAAGTTCCATGATCCGTAATTTCGAGATGCGTCTGTCAATCGAGAAAAACTTTTCACCAATTTCTTTGTCAATAAAACATCAACAAATGCCTGTCAAACGTTTTTTGTTCCAACCACCAGGGACGTGGTGGTGTATTAAACCGTGCGTCCAGATTTAATTTGAATCGAGCTTTAAATTTCTACTTCGATTGCTCCTCAGCTCTTCTAACTGTATCTTTGCTGAATTTTCTCTGTGTGTTTAATAAATACTACGAAACTGCTCATTTTTAGTTGCACACGTCGTTCGATTGAGAGATACATATGGGTCTGAATTCTAGTGCAACGGTCTCATCGAATGTTGGTTTGTATTAATTCTTGACGATTTTCTTGTGTGATTTGATCGGGTTTTCCTTATCATTTTATGAGTTGCTTCCAGGGCTTGTTCGGAAAGTCTCCAATGGGTAACTTGAAAATTGATATTATGTTGGTGCTATGAATAAGCCGTTTCTGAACGATCAAGGATATGTAGTACCAACTATTAAAAGATTAATATTGATCTCTTAGTTTTTGAAACAATGTTCGGTGTTTTGAAATGTCAATATCCTCTTTTCCGCTGCCAAATACCTTAAGGGTTGTGGCAAATCTTATTATTAGACTTTTGTCAATCTCCACGATAGAAACATTTACGTGCTGTGTTACCATCATTAGGTGTACCGTATCGTGGTTTGCGCTTATCGATGATTAAACCCATTTGCACTTTGATCTGGTTCGGAATTCTTTTCTTGTGTTCTTCAAAAGTTGTCTCATCCGCTTCACCGAGAACTTACCAGGTCTTAAACGATAACCTTTGAAAAAGAAAATTTGCGCAGTTAATTTATGACTTTGAAATGATATCACCAGAACAACCGTCCAAGCTACATTTGCTAATCAATTTTGCATTTGTGGGTTAGGTTATCTGCAAGACTTCGGTTATTTCGTTTGCTGTTAGGTTAAGTAGGTTTTTTTGAAGTCATCATTAATAATAAAAACGCGTTTTTATTATTATGGTTGATTAGAGGTAAAACAAGCATACTACCCAATCTCAACCGAAGCTACTGACTTGTCATTAACTTGTTGTTCATATACGGCAGTGAGTTTCTTTCGAGTATTTGATTCTCTGAGTAAGTGTCAACAAAGAAATATGTGGCTTATGAACAGAAATACCTGTAAGTTATAGTGATTGAGAGTGTTGAATCTAAACAGTTTCTTTCCTGTCTAATTTATGTGTATGGGTTATTATGTGAGTGTGTTTAAGGTGTGCATTTCCGTCTACGTGCGATTGTATGGCCAGATCGTTCTCAGCCAACCTACTTTACCATCATGTTCTCAATTGAGTTTTCGTCACTAAATTATTATAGTTTTGACTTTAAAGCAATCAAACACGTAGTGCTGTGAAGAAATAATGGAATCGGGTAAAAACATATACAGGAAAATATAATTTTTACTTTATATACTTAAAATCGGCAACCACTTAAGGTGCGCATTATGGTATTAATACCCCTATTCCATCTTAACTCTGGGTCATCTAACTGGGTGGGTCCTGTATTATATGTAAAATGATATTTGCTTTTCTCCTACTTGCTTGGATTTTCATTTCAGCTTTTCTTTGACTCAATTATCGTACGGTCTCATAAATATGTATCCTCTACACTCAAATTCGTGAGAGCGTATTTACACTACCAGTCATATGTTTGGAATCGCTTCATATTTATGTTTATCATCTTTCTTTTTTGACAATATCAATGTTTTGGTGGCTATTTTTGATCAAAAGTGAGGATTAGCATACAATTTTTTGGAAATACAATTGGCTCAATTTGCTCTCTTTTAAATCGATTAATTTTATCAGCACCATTATCATCAGCCATTTTCTTCCCTTAAGCACCATCTTTGATTTTTAGATTTATATTTAATTGAAAATATGCAAACTAAGTGTTGCTTAACACTTTGAAATGTTTCTTTATAATCAACGGGGAAAGTATTTATATTTATCTGAGTGAACCTGTGCACAACCATAGCTTCCTTGTTTCGGTTTCCTTGTTATCTCCATGGGGAAAGTAAGAATAGGTGACCCTTGCTCATGCAAGCTTTGAATTTACACAGACAGCAAAAGCGGGTTGCAAGCAAAAGTAATAGTTGGCTTAAACATTTCTCACTTTGCATGGTAAAGTAGACATAAATATTGAATGACCCCTCCCGAATTTTGTGCAACTTGGTGTAATAACTCGTTTGAGTTGGTTGTCCCAAATTTAGTCGCTCAGCCAAAATAAAAACAGGCGATCCAGCAAATTGTCTGATTGCATTCTGCCCGGGTTATCAGGCAGAATCAATTTTTAATGCGCCAGCTTAGTGATGAGAATTTATACACTTGTTTTTGAAACATTTACCGCACAGAAAAAAGGCCATACATCACGTTTAATGACCGTTGCAATGAACCATCATTCTGCTGCAGACAACCACAAATCACCCTCGAATCAGTTCAGAAACCGTGCTGTTTCGCGAAGCATGCCCATCGGATCCTGATAGATTTTCCGTCTACCCGGAGGGACAGTCTACGCCATTCGTCGTTGTCGTAGTTTGGAATTAAAAAAAAAGATCGAAAATGTGTTCGTGAAATAGTGGCATCCGAGAAAGTGACTTTGTATTGCAGACCAAACGGAATGGAATAAATATACATATTGGAATGTACATGTTAACCACATTTTCCGCCAGTTTTTGGATTGGGTAGAGTTTGTGTACATGGGTTGTGAATTTAACCAACTGAAGTTGAAGAGAGAATCAGCTCACAGTACAAACCAGTGGATTTATGGCAAGTTATTTTTATTGTTACTACCAACAGCTATAGTTGGAAAGAGGAGGGAGACGCGTGCTCAAAGAAGTGCTGCCAGATTTAATTTTTGAGTGTTCATGGCGGTAACAGCAACAATCAATAAAAACTAGCGATTTGAAAATGGTTCACTGTTGTGCTACCCCTTAGTCCGAAGTACACCTGGCAGTCTGCACCTTGCAATACATTCTTGCGCTTTTCAGAACTAGAAACATAGATTTTTTTATTCGCTGTGTTATTTTGAAAGAATATTTTAGTGTGTGTTTGTGTGAGTAACGTTATAACGGACGAGTCATTAAGTTTGGGACAAAGCTTGACACCAATTTGAAAGTACTTCTTGAGCCAAAAAATCATCTTTTTCCTTGATTGTTCAGTCGCTGGTTGAAGTTTTTTTTAAGCCGATCATGAAAATATTGTCTTAAAAAAATTTGCTAACATGTTATTTACCAAGGGAAAAACCTTCAAACAAACTGATTATCGGCAGGATTCAGCACCCCGAAATACGTATCCACTAACGAAAATTGTACCTGCAAATGAACCAATATATGATAACAAATTTCAGCAATTGGGTGCAAAATCCGCAATGTGTATGGCAAATCGTAATTTTGCTGCTGTTTGTTTCGTTCGATGAATATGCATTAACCAATTGATTTTAAGGCTGTGTCCCAAATCGCGAATTAATTTTAATTTTCACTTAAACTTAAACTTCACACTGACGAGAAATTATGCTACAACATATACAAATTATACTATGTAAACCTGATGAGCTGTAATTTAACCCGACGAAGCATTGTCGACTCTCTTCTTCTTATTTGGCCGCGACTATGTTGTCATTTCACAGCTAGATTCGCCCGACATGATTGATGATAACTGTCACCATGGTTAGTGATGAAAACGGACTGCTATGTTTTTGTCGCATTTTTTCGTTGGTTGTGATATTAAAGGCAGCAAAAAACTGGATTCGCTCCGTTAATTTTCAAATTACTAGATGCACACTTGTACCATTCGGCCATCTGAAAATGGAGTAAAAACTTGATTGAAAGAGTATAGAGGTTGTTCACGTTAAAATTGAGACACACACACAAATACCTGTGACTTTTTTGCCTGTTTAAAACATTGAATAGTTTTAGTTCTGTAGTAATTGTTCCTGACCTGTTAGTTTTATTAAAAATTTCGCAATGATTTTGAAAATCCAAATGTTTCGCATCGTTCTATGGAAAAAGACCAGGCTAGCCCAGCTAAATGTGGTAGCAAAATCACGAATTTTTCCACAGAAATTCATGACTTGGCAAGCGATTGGTACACCCGCCATCAGATTCCGTGCAGTTTTCTCAGAAACGGTAGCTGTGACGGTTCTCCATCTTCTATTACAATGGTCGATTTAAATGTATTTTTAGTTTCAAAGAGTTTCCGCTCAACCTCGGCTCAGTATTTTTCTGTGGGGTGATGCTTTGTTTAGTTAGGCGGATTAGCTATTTTTGGCACGTATTTGACCTCGTGTGCCTTATAACATCCCAGGAAGGATTTTGCTTAGTGACAAGGGGCAAAACCAGGCTCAGAGCCGGAGAGTCGTGGCTTCTTTAAATGGTTGCAACCGCTTTTGCAGACACTCCTTCTCGTACACATCCTTGTTGATAGTGCCGATAGAAACGAGAATTTTGAATTTTCGACCACAATTGCATATGACCTGTAAAATCAATTTCTTCTTCGGGAATTTAGACACCTTTTTCCGGAAAAACTCGGCAATAACGTTTCTTTCATAATGGTATATTAAGCTAGACCCGGAAGCTGTTGAAAGTCTTCGTGCACGTATGTTTCTTTGTCCATAATGGTACAAGATTTTTTGCAAAAACTTGGCGTAAAGCTCCCTAGCTCGACTTTTTGCAGTGAACTTTTACACTTCATTACGGTTGAGCACCTTTTTCATTCTGTAAGTGCCTTTCTTCAATTTATGCCTCTGATTTTCTTTTTGTATATATGATTTTGATTTTTCATTTTTGAGAGCCACATTCCGCACAGAAAGGTTGTAATTTTTCTCAAGAATGGCTCCCACCTTCTTGTCGATTTTGCCGACGTTCGTACAAAATGTGTTTGCGCACTTCCGCTTGAATCGACGCCATTGAACCAAATTCAACAAGAATGTAAACATGGTGTACCACGAAATAATATGGAGAGTTTCAGCTATCATATAATTGAAACGTTTCAGCGATACGTGAAATAATTCAAAAACTGCACTGAAAGAAAAGAATCTGAAATTTAACGTGGATAGGTTATATGTCCAAAGACGATTGCTTTGAAGAATGAAGTTCTGTTGAGCTCGAATTTGTGAGTTTACTTGTATTAACGTCTCTTTTAGTTGTACTTCTAGTGTAGACGTTTTAAGTCCATTTGAGACGCCAAAGCTAATCAGTGTAGCAATAAAGGGATGGTGTGAGTGACGTAAGAATGAAGTACAATTTAGTTACTCGCCAACATTTATGATAGGTTGTTGTAATCTTGCCGCTTAATCTGAAATTGCGGTTTTACGCAATTATTTCAAGAGGACGGGATTACTGTGGATCTAGTCGTTAGTCAATGGCAATACCAGTGGCATAGTTAGTACAAAATGTTGATAAGCGATTGAAATGATTATGAAGGATGCTACTACTGCAAATATTGTAATTCAAAAGTGCAGTATTCAATAAAAAATAGTCGATAAAAAGAGTCGATATAAAAAAGCCGAAAAGAACTGACAATTAAAATGAATCGAAATTAAAGGAATAATAGAGTCCACAAACGGCCGGTAACGGTAACGAAATCTCAGGAATGAATCTTAAAAACCAACGCAATGGAGCAAAACCCATTAGGATCGATCAAGTATAAGGCGACCTGCGGACCCTTCGAAGACTGAGAGGCAGTCGATGTGAAGACATAGACTGAATAGAATGAAGACAACTTCGGTGTACAGAACAGCTACTCCGGCCTTAGCCGCGATTCGTGCAGGAAATTCAAATCGCTTGTACACTTGATGGCTCCAAATAGCCATGCTAATCGGCTTGATGAGCCCATTTATCAATTATTTTAACTATCATCCGGTTATAAGGGTCAATTAGAGATAGAAAAGCAAAACGAACTATCTTAAATAGTTTTTAGTTCTTAACAAATTCATTAATTTTTAGCGGCTCAATCGAATCTTTTTGCTTCCCGTTTTGTTTTTCAATATGCATCAATGTTCTTTAAATTAAGTGGATCGCAGCAAGCCGTGCTTCGAAACTGACGTGTTTTGTTTGTACTGCGTCGTTTACGCGAAACAAAATATCAAAATTAATTCGTAACTCAACTTAAACAAACAGTTGAATCATAAAAACTCCGCGTGTTTTGTGTACGACGTAGTGAATATAATCGATTCCCTCCCAAAATATGTAATGATCAGTAGCATTTCCCCATTTTAATAGAATTTTTTTTGCACCCGGAGGCAGAGTTAAATCAGCTTTGTTTTGTTTGTTGGTGCTATTAGTATTGTGCCACCAGGGTAAAAAAGGTTAAATAAGAGTATTTTTCCGCTTGGTCGCAAGTGTATTCATGATTATTAGCAGTTTTGAAGTCGATATAGAGTCGCGTTATAAGTGAAGTGAAACAAAGAAGACTAATGCAATGTAAAAAACGGCCATTTGCTGGTCAGAAGCAATGATCGAAGCTAACTCGCATGCGCGTCAGTGCGTCTGAGTTGCTGGCATATAATTTTAGATGCACTCATCACGTGGTCTACAGAGGGAGAGCTATGATTTTTTTTTCATTCATTGCCCAGTGATTGTGATTTTTCAAGATTAATTTCTACTCGAAAGTGTTTTTTACCTGCGATTTTCATTGTATTTCATTTGTGCACGAAATACAAAATAAATTCGTGCTGTTCCACGCGAAAAGGATGATGTGGAAATGTTTGCCGAATAGCGGCGAGCTTTTCCTTTAGAGACATAAATGCATCCTTAAGCATCACAGGGTGGCCGTCCAAATAAAGACTGAACATCAGAAACAATTTCCGGTGAGATCTATCCGATTATAACTAAATTTGAACGATACTACTAAATACGTGCCATCGTAAAAACAATATGACTTGATGATGGAAGTGTATGCACAATACTAATTTCCATTTGATGTTTGTATTGTGTCTATGCGGGGCTGGTTGTAAGTGAAAGTGACCTAGGAAAGGACGTGAGTAACCAGGAATTCTGAAATGGGTCACTGGAACTCAACAAAGCTTTCACCTTCCAACTCCCGGGCTAAAAATGTTTGGCGTGTCGAAAAAAGTTCGTTGAACTGCAAACATTTTACTTCCATACAAAGACTGCCGGACGGTGCACACACACACACACACACACACACACACACACACACACACACACACACACACACACACACACACACACACACACACATACCAATGTTCTTTAAATTAAACTAGAGAGAGGAAGAAAAGATTACTTGCGGTCGTTTACAGGTAACTGGAAATCAAAATTATGCGGATGGGAAAAGTAAGCGAGAATTTAAATTATGATCTACAGAACATGTGTATTTTTTACCATAATTTGTATATTTCTAACTGAATATTTTTATAATTCTTAAGAAAAAACTTAAAAACACAAATATAGAATTTTTTTTTTACCAAACATATAGGTTAAACAAACTATTACTTAAGGCTAATGTTGGACAAAAGCTCATAATTATGTTTTACAAACTCCAGATCACTTAGTGCCTAAATTTCACGAACCAACACATTTGTTAGTCTACCAAGAGCTCAAAAGGAATCACACATCTCAGATCTAACTCCACGACTCCACAGGACCAAATGACGTGATGAATTAGTTCTACTTGCCCAACCAGCAACTTCATCAAAAAGAACTAAGAAACATAAGAGCATGAATATCTGAGATTTTATGAATACCTGACAATAAAACAGTAAAACAGTTTTTCCATAATTAATCACATCACATAGGTTTCTCCGAACACACTCTCACTGTCAGATAGGTTTCAGAATTGTTTCAATTTGATTCATAAATGCTCTAGAAGATTCGTGGAGTCCCAGATTCACCTACTTGCTGCGGCAAAGTTTAACAATATTAGTCCAACTAAAGAATTCTTAAATGGCGCATCATTAGTAGAGATGTTTGCTGGTTTTGTTGGACTCTATAGCTATTTTCAACTTATAGCAAACTTATGTTGTAGTTTGAATCATCGGTTTATTTGGTACTAGCGTTTTAGTTTGGGTCATTTTCTTTAGTTTTTTAATAAAACTAAAAGTTATTTAGGATTCAGGTTTGAAGAAACACACAATTACTTGGTTCGTGGTTCATGGTTCAGCTCCTAAAATACTGCTTCTATCGATGCATATTTGGAGCATGCGTAATACTATCGTTATTTGATCTATCGGACCAAGGCATATAGCAAACCAGCGAATGTTAAATTCTATTACAGTTTTGTAAAACACTTCACCAGTTAAAAAAAACAATGTTAGATAAACAAAACCGTGATATAAAAATATTTTGCTTATGTTTTTGACGACAAAATGAACAAAAAAATAGCCAACGAGATTTGAAGCACGAACCCTAAGATCGCTCAAACTCAGTTGCTTCCTCCTTTCAGATCACATGCAGAACCTCAAATTGTAAGATAACTAGATTCCTGTCCCACCATCGTAAATCCACTCACATGCTTTGTATGAAATAAAAAGCTACCCGTATTGGTAAAAGACAGAACAGAAAACGATAGACCATTCTCAGACTTGAGGTTTCTTTACCTTTTATTATAACGCCACCTATCGGTAAAAAAACTGAAACCGTGGGTTTCTTCATATAGTTGAATAATTCTCCTCGTAAAAACTTCAACCAGGTTTGGAAACAGATAAATCTTGACCAATTTGGCTCAATCTGAACCGGTTGGCCAAGGGTAACATGAGGAACAAGTGGCTCTGTGATTCGCTTGATGCTAAAAAATTCTCCAAAATTCTGGGCACCTTAGTGTGTTAAAAAAAACTTACTTCTCTGATCATGACATTTATAATGAGACAGTATTTTCGGCGTGGTTTATGTACATCTATTTTGAAGCGATATTCATTTTTATATTTTGCCGGTTCCGTTCAGGATGAAATCAATCAGTGAACTGGTAACACTGCCAGCCATTTACATTCAACAATGGCTTTGCACTCTGGGTACCATCGACCGCGCGTGTACAGCAGTGTCCAAAATGACTGCAAGCCATTCTTTTGAAAAAAAAACAAAGTCAGAAGCGCTTCGTTTCATCCAGTTACTTATTTATATCTGTTAGTTTTATGTTTTGGTTGTTTAATTTTAATTGGATTTTTTTACAGCCTTCGTTTTTTTTATTTCCGCACTTTCCCTTCTATCACGTGTTGTACCTTTCGGCCAGTTATCATTTCTTCTTCCGAATTTCCCGCGGTCAAACAAGTATAATCTTCACGGAAATAAATTTAACAGCTCTGTCTGTATTGTCGATATACTAATTTACTGTTTGCGAGTCATTTAACGACGTCGCCTCCGTTTTGCCATCCGTCTGCTATTTGGCCGCTGGTAGAAGCTGGCAAGCCTGTGCCGATGGTTGCTCTTCCGGTATTCCTCTGCGTTTTTTTTTGTTTGTAGCAAATCATGCCTGTTTGAATGTGTTCGTGAATGAACAGAACGAGAATAGTAAATTAAACAAGAGCCTTTCGCTGAGGATGGGGGCGCACGTTGTTTATGCCCGCGAGCAATTAAATTTCTTGTTTGGAATTGTTTGTTTTAATTTGCACTCGTGTGTTAGCGTAGGCAAAGGCATTCTACTAGAGGAGGCTGAACGATGACAGGGCCTCTGGCAAATTATGAACCTAATAAACTGCCGACGAATTAAATAAATGTAGACTGAATACCAGCAGAATGTGGGACATGGGTAAATTTCTACCGATAAATTAATTATATTGAAGAACTGTCACTTGTTTATTCATTAAGAAACTACTATCATCAATTTTTCTTACCTGTTTCCTTAAATATCGAAGCTAATACTAATGTTTTCTTTTATATTTTCTACGTTACAGATGATGTTAAAACAACAGAACAAACTGATCTGATAAGCGCCGTTTCCTTACTACTAAAATACACACACACAAATCGATGTTTACGAGAGCTATATGTTGCAGATCATACGTATATTATTAAAAGGATCAGGCAAATAGCATATAACATCCATTACCAACCGGTTTGACCTACTGGAAATATGTATCTGCTTTACTAGGTAAAAAAAGGGTGCAAAAATATAATTCCGATTATATAGAGAGGTAAATCAACAGCAATCTATTAGATCCTTCCAACGGAACGGCGTAAAAGTTCATCTCGTGCACCACAGTTAAGCCAAAAAGAATTCAAACAATGACGTGCTAATTATACAAGAGCTATCTATGGATACAGTGTGAGTGTGAAACAAGTGGATTCTACCGTCTGCTGGAGGTGCTTATTATAGGAGAAGGGTGCCAAAGTTGCATCCGCAAGAAGCCTTTGCCATCATGTTGTTGTCGACCACTTCACACCAACCGCTTCAACGGCTAGTCTACCGACAGATCGTTGCATTCGTTGTTGTAACCGTGTTTGTTGTTGGAAACTTATGTGCCTGGCAGGAGAATGTCCGACCGAAGCTCTACGTATCACTAGGTGAGTGTATTTGTTTTTGTTAAATTTCTCGCCAATGTGGGCCTAAATCAAAGCCAGAGTTTTATTGCAGCCCTATTAATTAAACTCTAACCTTCAATATGTACAAATGTCAATCAATCATAGTTCATCGGACATCTTCAACATTTATTTAATCCGTGAAGTGAAACACTATTCGGAACAGTTTTTAATGAACCAAAAAAGTTACAAAATTATTGTTCCGTCTTCCCATTCATTAAATATGTCTCGAAGCCTATCCCGATTTTTTTCGGAAGGCCTACTATGTAACCCAGATGTTTCTCCATCAGATGTTTTTTTTTCTGATTTTATTTCCATCTTTGTATTTCAACTTCCACAACATTTTTTTATCAGCTACAATCCTCTTGGATTTTCGTGGAAAGCGATCACTCCGAACATGTCTGTCATATTGAATCGATAATGTTTTTCTGCAGTTTTTGGCTAATTTAATTTAAACTGGAGATTACTTCATTATAGATTAAAAATATGAAGCAAGACGGACTTACAATCTCGTTCGATTAACTTATCTTTACCAACTGTCATATGAGTAAGAAATATTGAAATTTAATCGTAAAATGGCAGCGATATTGAACAAAAATCATGGCAAAGTATTTTCGAAGTTAATCTCAGACTTGTGATGCCTTACGTTCTTTTAAATGTCACTTGTTAGTGATGCAATTAAAAAAACTTTCTTCAAAAGTGGTCTATTGACCAGGACTCTAGTTTGGCTCGATTGACCCTTTCTTACAGAGCTATTCCCTTTCGCAAATCTATTTATCAGGTATGAAGGTATGAAAGCTTAATAATAGTTTATGCAACAAGTTGCTAAAAGAACATTTTTTAAGGACGAGGAGTCATACATTTTTCAAGGACTGAGGAGTCATACATTTCTACACCCAAAATAAAAAAAGCAAGATTGTAATGCAATTTCGCATGATTTTGTTTCATTGCTTGTAATGGATCGTAACTTGGAGAAAAAATGCAACATTGGTTCCAAAAATTCAGTGTGTGCATGAGGTTGTGCAGCGTTTTAGTAGTTGTGTGTGAGATTGAAGCCATAAAATTCAATGGCTCACACAAAAAAAAACGATATTGAATAGTAACCGCGAATCGAACCGCGGCATCCAGCGTGATGGCTCCAGATAGTAACCATTCAGCCAATTTAACAAGATGAGGTGATCGGAATAAAAGCCCTACATTTGCTTCGATTGTCGAGGCAATAAGCGTTGGAGCAACGAAGCAAATGTTGCTCGCACATACCTACAGGGCTTCATTTATTTCATAAAACGCACGGTGAACTTGATGAGAGGGAGATGGGAGTGTGATGACGAGTAAAAATAAAAATAGAACACTTGACAATGAAGTAGCAACAGTGGCCAATAGCGTTGCGGCATTCTGTGGTATTGTCTCACCCATATTGAAAAGTTGTTGACGGTTGAATAAAGACATAACGGTTCCTTCGACTGTTGATTAGTGCCTCGATAAATTTGTTTAGAATAATCTATGTGCTGCCATTCGCTTGCGTGGCTTTGTTTAAAACCATGAAACGCTTTGTGGATCATGATGGGCAAAATTGCTTTTTCTGAATCATGCGGATTTCTCAAAAACTGCAATTGTATTTTTTGTCACAATTTCAACTTTTTGGTGTATAAGTGTTAAAATAATCCAGTTACAGTATAACTGTCACATATTTGTGCTCCCTAAATCTTGCTCTTCTTGGTCTAATCATTTTGCTCGTTGTGCCTCTAGTCGCTTCGTGCCAACCGAATTCCCATCGAACACTATTTCCGGTATTCCGCAAAATTTCCTACCCAGCCCATGCGTCCAGATTGCCTCTTACTGGGTTTTCCAGCGAGCTGCGTGAGCTCATGGTTCATCCTCCGCTTCCAGATTCCGTCCTCTTGCGCGTTTTTAACACCTGTCTTTAATTTTCATATATGCTTGAAACATTTCCAATATCTTCCTCCTTATGGCTTTCATCATGATCTTTAGTTTAATCACTATCTTAATTTGCGAACAACTTTCTTTCCCTCGTTTCATTCTATTTTTTTCAACATGTTCTGTTTCTCTGCCATCATCTTCCTCTCCATCTTCTTTCTTTCTGTCATGCTCTTCTTCCTTTTCTCCCTTTTCATTATCTTCCTCTTCATCATCTTCTTCTTCTCGGTATTCTTCCTTTCCGTAACCTTCCTATTTGTCATGTTTTTCTACTTGCTTCCTCTTGATCGTCTTATTCTCAATTATCTTCCTCTCCGTAATTTTCGTCACTGTTCGCAACGTTTCGAGATTCCTGAAGCAAATTTTTTTTTTATTCAAGACAGGCTCAAGTTGTAAAGTTAATTATTAGTAATGAAGGCAATTCAACTCAAAAACAAAATCACACAAAAGGCCTATGCATGCTATCTACCTCTAAAGCTTGCCTATTGCACCGGTTGGGTGATAATGTTTGGCTCATTTGTCCGAGGGGATTGCACGCAACATCCTTCCCCTAATGTTACCTCAGCTTTCGCTTCGGCGTCATCTTCCGTTTCCACATCTAGTAGTGCAAGCTTGACGACTGGTCTCCGTAGTACACCGGTCCAAGTCGCCACTTCAGCTTGTCGTACCGTTCCATCCTTTCCTGGATACGTACTGACCGCTCAACCAGCAATTCTTGACCTTCTCATCTGCTATGATTATCAACTCACCCTCTTTCACAGACCGGACATTTTGGAACCACTTAGTCCTCCTTGTCATGGTCGGCAGGTATTCGGTGATCCATCTGCGTCAGATGTAGCCTAAAGTGTACTGCAGCAAATTCCAACTGCTCCTCAGTCATTCACGTTCGCTGATTGGATTCGTAACTGGTTGCCGTACACCAGTGGAACTTATCATCAGGAAATGGTTTGGGGTTATCGCTTCTTAGTCTGATGCCTCCAGGGTAACGAAGGTCAAAGGCCGCTAGTAACTCATATTCTCGGTCTCGGCAAAGAGTGTTGCAAACGTTTCGTCATCCAGTTTACGTTCCGAAGGAATTGCTCTAAGAGAAGATTTAATGGACCGAACCGTCCGTTCACAGCAGCCTCCAATATGTGGCGCTGAGGATGGATTAAATTTCCACTGCATGTTTGTGTCAGTAAACGCACTTCTTAGTTTCGTGGTGAGTTCCTCTATTTTTTTGATCAACTCCCTGCTGAGTCCAACCAAATGGGTCCCATTATCGGAATAATTTTCTAGTGGAGCCCCACGTCGAGCGAGGAACATTTGCATTGCCTTTTTGCAAGAACCGGTAGTCAGGCTACTTGCCACCTCGATGTGTATGGCTCTTATTGTCAAGCACGTGAAGACTACTACCCAACGTTTAGCTGCGCTTTGTCCAAGCTCGACCAAGTACGGTTTAAATAATCGACTCCGACGAAAGTGAAGGCAAGAAGATACGGCGTCTTACAGCGGTAACGGACCCATTTTCGGTGCCACTGGAACAGACTTGTATACTCGGCACCACATACATCGAGTTTTCGATTTACGTACTCGTGTCCTCAACTGGGGTGTAAAACACCTTTGGCGAACTTCGTTTACCACCGTTCCATCGTTAGCATGGCGAAATTCACGGTGGTACCAATTCAGTCGAAGTTCCATCACTTGATGTTGTCGTGGCAGTATTATCAGGTACCTTGTGTCGAAAGGTAAATATTCTGCGGCTCCGATACGTTTGTCTACTCGGAGAATTCCATGGTCATCCAACATCGATGGAAGCTTCCCAATTTTACTCGAACACTCCAGTAGCTTCTCCACAGTTCCTGTTTCCATGGTACGCTTAGTGACAGTTACTTCATCCGGATAAGCAACAGAGTGTACTAGCTTCCACAAAGTCACTTCTGCCTTCTGCAGCTTTTCTCGGCTTAACTTTTTGGTTGTTTCTTGAACCACACTCAAATCACCGACTTTCTCTATCTATTGATGGACATTTTCCCCACTTTGTAGCTTCATCGGCAACGTTGATTCTCTATCTGATCCATTTTTATTCATTCATCGCTGATAAACTTATTTAATTTTTCACAACTTTTGATCTATTATGCTCTTCCTAGTCTTCCTTTTCACAATTTTTCCTCCATTATGTTCTACTACGTCTTCTTCCTCGCTGTCGTCTTTCTTTTTCGTTCCTTTTTATTTAATTTTTTCGTACGTTTTTGTTTTCTTTCTCTCCTTAGGATTCTTCCAATTCACTTCTGCTATTTTGCTATCATGTAGATACTTCAGCAGTTGCTTTTCGTTATCATCGTCTTTGCACAACTCCCTATGAATGCTTTAAGAATCAATCCCATATTTTTTCCTGGCCGCTTCAAATTTTCTGCAGTGCAGGATTATGTGCCGAACATCCATGACTTTTCCACAACACTCGCATATCGATGGGAAAGATTTCTTCAACAGGCATTCATGTATCAACATTGTATGCACGATAGTCAGTTAATATGGCCCTTGATCAGCGGAATTATTCACTTTTTTGTTTCATGTTTAAAGTTTGCATTAAAAAAAATGGACTTTTTTTGGATGGTGACAAAAAAAGCCAAGCCTGCTTTTGATAAATTTCCCATGGAAGGTAATTATTTATGCTTACTTGCAAAAATTATACGCCCTTGCGAGCGGCCTTTCGGCAGTTAACAGGAACATTCGCTATGGCGGACGAAAAGATGCGTGTAGGCTTAAGTTCTTTCTTTGTTTTATTAATCAATTCCTCCTCAGTTTTCGCTACAAAATGTTGGAGTAGATCTTACACTTCATGTTGGCCCAGAAATTCTCGATGGGACGCAGCTGGGGGACGTTGGGTGAGTTCGCCGACTTGAGTACGACATCAATATTCTGCCGCTCCATCTCCACTAACGATATCTTCGAGTAGTGGGTCGACGCCAGATCCGGCCAGAACACCGCATCTTTACACTTATGGTATTTTTTGATGAACGACGCAACCTCCGGCAAGCATTTCGTACTATACATTTCCCCGTTCACGGCCAGTCAGGAGCGAGAGAAGAGGCTTTGACGAACCCCTTCTCGCTGATTTTCAGCCACAGCAGCACGGGGAACTTGGTATGTGAAATGAACTTCACCTCGGAGCTCACTTCCTTCGTGGGGGAAGTAAAATACAAAGTGCCCTGCCAGTCGTGGCCGTCCAGGGTGAGAGAGTTGACCATCCTATTCAGCCGCTGCCGCTGCGTCATTGTCTGCAGCTCCGAAGCCAGTGGACGTGACTTCCGCTTCCTGACATGTATGTTCATGTTCACCTGGTACTTTTTCACTGTCTGGTCGGTTGAACCTCCCGACCAAGCGCACGTAGTGATGTAGCCACTTTTCCCTCGGTCTTCTTCTTCAGCATCTTGTCGCTCAGAGTCGTCGACCGGGCTTTCTTTCGATGCTCTGATTGTTGTCTAATACTGCCAAGTTGTTGTAGATACTGGAACGGGCGTATCCGGCGTCCACAAAGTGCCGCACGATGTCCTTTTTCGGTGCGGCGGGGTGCCGTTCTTTGAACGCGCACACTTATGAACGGAGTTTCTTCACTGTTTTTGCCATCACGGTTAGAGTTCGACTGATAGAGCTGTCAAATTTGACTGCTGACTCATGGGTTACTATGATTGATGCTGCATGGGTAGTTTCGTCAGTGCGGGTGAAGGTAAACCCATGCAAACCCGGCTATTTTTGTCATTTTTTTTTAATGCAAACGTTAATTTCCAGTAGTTTCACTCCTGTTAGCTGCCTCCAACGTTCTTCCCACTGCTGACGAATGGTTTGCTTTATTGCCTTGATGGCATCCTCCTTTGGGACGGTGACATTGATTGGTAAGCTATTTCTTGCTTCACCAGCGAGTCGATCTGCTTCTTCGTCGCCGTGGATGCCGGTGTGGCCGGGGATCGGAAAAAGTGGAAGATTCCGTATCAGGATTCAATTTCCTGTATCCAAGGGTCTTGTGATTTACTACATTCAATGGCCGAAAGGCAGCTAGCAGAGTCCAGAAGGATAATTAGCGTTGATGCCAATACTAATCCGGATGCCCGAATAATTCGATGTGCCAAGAATCGAATCCGCCGCCTTCGGCTTGATAATACCGTACCTCTATAGATTAAGATGTTTTAATCCCCCGGCACTCTCAACCCTGTTTTGTTCCTCACCACCAGTAAAAGTGTTGAATTCCACTTACCACTAAAACTTTTCATCTTGGTGTAGGGATCACCAAGCACAAACGTACAGAACACAGCATCAACATGTTTATGCATCAGTTGCCAACCTAGAACACTTCACCATGCATATTTATGATGATGAAAGTTTGCTCTCCTTGAACGGTATGTGCATGTTGTATCGATGAACATATACTTGCATAGAAATGGTCCAGCTTTACTATTACACTATTTAGTACCCACTGCAGAGCGTTCCAGTTTGTGTGGAAAAAGTTTGCTAGGGTGGCAGTGCAGAAAATTGAAATTAATTGACTAGAAAGCCTAAGTCTATGGCTCTGGACATAACATTTAATTTTAAAAGCTGTGTCGTCCCAATTCTCAAATTATAGCTAGAGTTTAATGCCAATGAAGCATCCTACAAAAATCGGGAAACGGTGGGTGTGGTCGAGGAAATATTCTGATATTTTACAACTGTATGCATTGGTAATGACATTAGAATTTAGAACTGCCAAAACGTATATTCTAGAGGCGTATAAAGTATAAAAATGAAATGTTCGTCAATGGAAACTATTGACTTAAGATTACTCAGCATATATTATCATTTGAAAAACTTAAAATCGTATTCTAATGCAAAGAATGCCGATATTAATAGCACACTCACTCAAACATTCACTTCAAGGTAATTAATATGAAGTTCGTGAAAAGTGTATTAGTTAAATATTCGAAAACTGAGAATTCAAAAGTAACCGACTTAGTACACATTGAATGTATCTTAAGAATTTTAAGAATATCCTAAGAAGAAAACTGGGAAAATCTAAACTGTCTTCAAAAAACAACTTCTAAAGATAATTATTACTCGTCACTGAGAAACCACCCTAACAACGTTGCACTACCAAATGCTACTTTTTCCCAAAGAACCGAACGATACAAACGAATCAAACCAACCAACCAGCCCCAAAGTCCTACCACCGAACCAAGGCCGATGTAAATCGTCCCAGTCCCTACTACAGTCGGCTGGTGGCACACTCGGGAAACGCCATAAAGTTTGCATATTGCGCATAAATTTCACTTCGAAAACCTATTGAAACTTTTCCTTCATCTCGACCACAATTGTTGAATAAACTCTCAGCTCTCAGAGCTTCTGCGCTCCCACTATGCAGTCACTCGTCGTTTGTCCGTATTCAAACGAATAAAATCCGAGCCGCGGATGCACGGTGTGGAGCACACATTTGAAATCCGACGCTCATACTCCCAGAACCTGCCGGGTGAACTCTGCAAATCCGGCCGATATGGTTTTGTACTCTACAGCTGTCCCACCACAATCCTAAGGCCACATGCTTATTTTATGGGTGAATCTCGTTGCTTTTGCCGCCTGGAATGAATTCGTGTGGGACGAAGTTTTCCTCGCATCGCTTTGGAACTAAGTGTGCGAAACAATTTTAATTTAATTATGCCACTTTACGTTTTACTGCAATCGAAGCTGCCTGGTGAAGCGTAGCGGAATTGCATGAATTGTTTCGAATCAAATTGAAAGACGAAGAACGACTTCCTTAACCTTCTTACGAAGGAAAGTGGGTCGATAAAAAGGTGAAATCGCTTCTGAAACGATGCATTTCCTGATCGGTGGGAAAAATTGATTGATTAAATATTTACAATACTTCTTGAGAGGATGGTCGAGGTATACCCAAAGCAGATACTAGGAAAATAGAAGCATAGGTCCCTGAACGTTCGGTTTTTTGATTTATAAGGTTTTCGTCGATTCGCAGAAAACACAAAAATCTCGCATTACATTGAAAAGAGCCTATCCTTGTTGATCGATACTCTTCATCGGACTTCTCTTCTGGGAATAACGTGGCTGCAAAAGTAGAGTTTACAAACCAACAATTACTTCTGTCACCAAAGTCGCACATTGATTCAGAGATTTGTTTGTTTTGCCGTAGTGAACCGAGGAGAAAGTTAATGGATAGATTCGAGTATCAAGGATAAGCCCTATTCTAAAATTATTTCGAGAAATAAGAAAACAATCTCTTCGCGCGTAGAGCTTTTGTTTTAGAAGAATTGCGATGATTTAAAGGGAGCAGTAACCCTACAAAACGTGTGAAAAGCATAACAAATTTCCTCCGCATAAGGCTTAAACCGCATGATTTTGCCTAGGATAAATATAGAAACAATGAGATGCGGCGATGAGCTTTTTCTGAGGTGAAAAAATCTCTGTTCGGAAGGGAAGTAAAGTCGTCGATCCCGGCTCATGTGTTGATGAGTACGATATGTAGGGTGGAGCTTGAGAGCCCCAGTAGGTATTATCTAATAGTACGTTCACACTACAGCTTATATTACGTGATATAGAGTATCTTGGTATCAAATGACATGTACATTATTTCCAGTGAAAACTAGATGTATAGTTGCTGATATCAAGATACTCTAAATCACGTAATATAAGCAGTAGTGTGAACGTACTATAAGGTATCCTGCAAGGGTCTGCACCTTGTTCTACATTCATTTGACTTTCCGTCGTAGCCCTTGGAAAAACTGAACTCGGAACGCAGCATAGCAAGCACAGGAATGTCAACAGCATAATACGTACTGGAACAATCGGTGAAGACCACAGCGACGAAATAAATAGACTAATGATTGGAAATTCGGTACGTGGTAGCTGCAAATTGCGTATTATCGTCGGAAGCATCCTGTCCGATGTTGTTGAGGATTGCATGTTTGGCATCGTAACGCTGCATGAGGCGTATTGGAAAAGATCTATAGTGCGCACGTTTAGAGGTAATCATAACAATTACCAGAGCTGTGGCCGTGAGCTAAGAACAGTTTTCATAGTGATAGGTGAATATAAAAGGCTCGTGATCGAGTGGTGGCCAATCAACGAAGGAATGTGCAGGTTGAGGATCAGGAGGAGGAGTATAGACAGACTATTGGAAATTTTAGCGCTCACCAGTGCACAAACGGCATCGGCCTAAGACTTATTGAATTCGCCAACCCCCAGGAATAAATGTCATTCGTTGCATGGTCGTTGCACCTACTTCTAGCACAGCCTCCAGTATAAGTTCACTTGGAGATCCCCGCAGTAGACAGAATCGCAAATCAACGACGTTGTGATTTATGGACGGCGACACAATCGGCGTTAGAACCTGTGTCAGTAACATCGACTACCTGGTGATGGTAAAACTGGGGCCCAAACTATCAATCGGCACAACGTACGGTACCGTCGCCCGCCACAAATGACTGAAGCAACCGGAAGTAACCACTGCCTATACGCAGTGTGCTCGATTAAGCCCCTGTTTTGGACTGCTGGAATAATATTAAAGCAGACACCAACGACGACGCTGAGAACATCGTCGAGTATGTGGAACAGAGCCTATGGAACAATTGGTTCGCCGAAAAGAGTAGGGAGGTTTTAGAAGAGGAGGACGCAGCGCGGACAGTATGCAAAAACGGGAACAGCAGATTTGTCTATACTATAATCGCTATGTTTGTATGCTCCGTACGTGGAGTAACGATTATGATGCTCGCTCATCATCATGAGGCCCCAAAGTGTTTGCTAGAATGAAAGATATGAAGAGAAATTGTTGATAGTTCCGTCAGTGTACGGCAGGTTGAAAATTGAATAGAAGTACTGAAAATTGAACAAAGGGCTTGGATATAGCGGTACTCGAACCAAAGATGTTGGGATACCTTCAGGATCTCGTCGTCGGTCGCCCTTCAAACGACCTTCCGAATCTTTCGGTTGGGGAATCTGTCTCACTCACAGATTCCTAATGTTATGTGGTTTTCCTAAGGGAATGCATAGATGCACGATTCTTAGACACGAACTTCAATTCACAAACGACACTTTATTTTAATAAAAACTACGGGAAACATTCACTACATTTATTAACTTAATCTAAACAAACAATCAACAAATCGACGGAGGTTAGCCCTCGTGTACCGGTCGCGAGCAGTGGCAGTAGAAAACTAAAAACTCAACAGATCTCCTCGCAGCATCTCATCGTTCTCTCGCTATCGGGTGGTCATCGGTTTCGGCGAGATCGTTCCAGTCGTTGAGTGGTCAACTGAGTAGCCCATGTTATCTTCGCTGAGTCCGACAGAGTACCGTGTGTGGCTACGTTCTGTTAGGGCATGTACCTTGTTCGTCAGCATCCTCATCCACCCTGAAGTGACTCGGGAACTTCTGAAAATAGATAAACACACCCTTTTCTACGCACTGGATACCCTTAGTGACCATTTCCACTGCAATGCTGCATTGATGCTTAATGTTGAGCTGGCAGAAGGCAAATTTTGTTCACGGCTCGCTTCATAGTTCCTGTGGTAGTTTTAAGTGTAACTACCCTAGTCACACCATCAGCTCCTGGATGAAGTTGAATAATTCGCCCCATCTTCCATTTCATTGGTGGTTGTAGACTGTCAACAATGACACAAAGGCTACCTTCAGCTATAGCGACAGCAGGTTTCCAATTTTTGTTTCTGGCTTGTAACTGGGATAAATATTCTGTCCTCCATCGTGACCAGAAATCTTGAAGTTGACGTTGAACTAGCTGCCAACGATTTAATCGGTTGAGTTGAATAGTGCCAAGTTCTGGATCCGGCAATGTTTGTAAGGATTCACCAGTGAGAAAGTGAGCAGGTGTTAATGGCTCAAGGTCTGTTGGATCATCAGAGATGGGTGTTAAAGGTCGAGAATTTAGGCATCCTTCGACCTGGACCAGAAGCGTTCGGAAATCTTCTGCCGATACCGGATTTTCTCCTAGAACACGAAGAAGATGAAATTTTGTAGATCGCACTGCAGACTCCCACAGACCGCCAAAATGGGGGGCGCCAGGTGGGATGAAATGCCACTGAACGCCTTCTCCAGAACATTCCTTGGTAACGGCTTCACGATGTTTCTGATCTCGTAGCAAGTTGAATAATTCCTTCATTCTATTTTTAGCGCCAACAAAATTTGTACCGTTGTCCGAAAAAATATCGGTACATCGTCCCCGTCGTGCAAAGAATCGCCTTAGTGCTTGAAGAAAGCATTCAGTCGATAAATCGGATACATGCTCCAAATGGATAGCCTTCGTGGCCATACATACAAACACTGCCACATAGGACTTGATTACCGCTCGATATCTACCAGACTTGATGTAAACTGGCCCAAAATAATCTATTCCAGTTCTGGAGAACGGTCTAGCGACAGTTACCCTTGACGATGGAAGCTCTCCCATTTGTTGTTCGATGTGAGTTGGTTTTGCTCGGAAGCAACGTTGACAACGATGAACAATCTTCCTGGCGCCGTTTCGTCCACCAAGGGGCCAAAACCGTTGTCGCATCGTAGCAAGTAGAAGCTGAGGTCCGGCATGGAGCATTTTTTGATGATAAAACTGCAAGATTAGCTCGGTTAGATGATGTTTCGCTGGTAGTATGCTTGGATGTTTCGCTGATTCCGAGATGTTCGAGTGACTGAGCCTCCCACCAACGCGCAAAGTACCGTCATCCGAGATTTGGGGATAAAACCAGCGCAACGCAGAACTTCGAGCAACTGAACAGCCTTCCTTCAACGCTCTTATTTCCTTCGAAAAATGCTCTTGTTAGACCTTCCTTACCAGCAACGATTCTGCTTGTTGCAATTCTGCCGTGGTTAGAGAGCCTTCCTGGCTCATAACATCGGGACTAAGTTTTGCCATAAGTCGTAGCCAGTAAGCAGTAGCTCTAATTAGTTTATTGTAGTCCGAAAACCTTTCTACAAAATCCGAAATGAACGACGTCTCCCTTGTTGTACACGAAGCGGATGTCTTGCGCATCTCCTGAGGTGATTGATCTGGAATTGGGTCCGATCTCCATTGATCTTCTGGTGTCATCAGCCAATCAGGTCCATTCCACCAAAGTTTGTTGTTCAGGATTTCGTTTGGAAGAATTCCACGAGATATAAGGTCAGCAGGATTAGTTTTACCAGACACATGACCCCAGCTATGCCCTTCCGTTATAGCTTGAATGTTGGCGACCCTATTCGCTACGAAAGTAGTCCAGGTGCCAGGTGCACATTTTATCCATTGCAACACGCATGTTGAGTCAGTCCAGAAGTAAACCTTAGCATCCATTTTCACAGCGTTTAGCACTCTTTCCCAAAGTTGCGCAGACAAGTGTGCTCCGCACAATTCTAATCTAGGTAATGACTGGATCTTGAGAGGAGCAATCTTCGATTTTGAAGTAAGTAGATGAACGCCAACTGTGCCGTCTTGTTTTTCGCTTCGTACGTAGACTGTGGCACCATAAGCTACCATCGACGCGTCAGAGAAGCAGTGAAATTCTATCGATTTTGCTTCAGGCACAATAACGCACCGAGGAACATGAATCGTATTCAAAAGCGGAAGTTTTTCGTGAAGTTTACGCCACTCCTCATCCACCGTTTGCGGTAATTGTTCATCCCAGACTAGTTTTTGATTCCTTTCGTTTTCCAAAGTCCATAAGCGCTGCATAAAAACCTTCGCGGTTGTGATAGTTGCACCCAACAGCCCCAATGGATCAAATAGTCTAGCGATGATGCTCAGAACGTTTCGTTTCGTGAAATGCTGTCCTTCAACGATAGGCGGAATATTGAATTGAAATTTCAAACAATCTGTATTGGGAAGCCAAGTTAGTCCCAAGGTTTTAACCTCAGCATTTCGGTCCCAGTCAATTCCAGCTGTAGTAGGTAGAGCCAAATCCTCCCTTGGAATGTCCTTCAAAACGTCTGGACAATTCGAAGCCCATTTCCTTAAGCGGAACCCTCCGCTCAAAAGCATTGCATCGACTTGGCATCGTAGATCGATAGCAGATTCTACATCCTTTGCCCCGGAAATCACATCATCCATGTAAACATCTTCGTCAATGGCCTTCGCAGCCAATGGAAAATTCTCTCGCTCATCGTCAGCCAACTGTTTTAGTGTACGGGTAGCTAAAAATGGCGCTGATTTTGTACCATACGTTATCGTTTTTAGTTCGTAGGAAGCAATTTCGTTATCCGGTCCAAACCAATGAATACACTGTAGAGGTGTGTCGTGTTTGTTCAGCCAGATTTGTCGAAACATCTTTTCTACATCCGAAACCACCATTACCAGCCGGAATCGACTTCGAAGTATGATTGACCTCAAATCCTGTTGTACTATAGGTCCTGCAAGCAGCGCATCGTTTAGTGAGATGCCTATAGAGGTCTTGCAAGAGGCATCAAACACCACCCTGACCTTGGTCGTAGTGCTTGAATCCTTTATTACAGGATGATGAGGCAAGAATACTCGCCGTACTGTCTCGTCGCTCGTTTCCTTAACTTCTTGCATATGACCAAGCTCCAAATATTCGGCCAAAAACTGGTTGTATTGCCTTTGAAGATCTGGATTCCTTGACAATCTCCGTTCAACGCTTCGAAGTCGTTTCTCTGCAATCTCTTTTGACTCTCCGAGATGTTGAAAAATCTGTTCATTCTTGGGAAGAGACACGATTTAGCGACCATCTGCTTCCCTTTGTACTGTGCGCCCAAACTGCTCTTCACAGCGCGTTTCCTCTGGTGAATAGATATTGACGGCTCCTACTTCCTCGCAAGACCAAAACCGTGACAATATTTCCACCAAATCATCCGAAATAGCATTGTTGCAAGAGAATCTCGAACCATCCGTTTGTGAAAGAATTTCGCCGGACACAATCCATCCAAAAACTGATTCCGTGAGTGCGGGTAGCCCCTCTCCAAGTGATATTTCCTTCCCCGACTGGAAAAAGCTGAAGAACGCTTGAATTCCCAAAACTATATCCACACTTCTTGATCGGAAGAACTCTGGGTCTGCCAGCTCGATTGCTTGTGGTAGATTCCATCCGTTTATTTTCACTGTAGTTGTAGGCAAACAAGCCGTAACATTTGGCAGGATTAGGAACTCCATGGACCTTGCATACGCAGATGTACGAGACTTGATTGTAGCTTCAAGCTTGTGTGTAACTCTTGTATTCGTTTGACCTACTCCTTGTATCGATATGTTGACCTTCTTGGTAGAGACCTTCATCAATCTACTCAGACCCTCCGAAATGAAATTACATTCCGAACCAGAGTCTAATAGTGCACGTGCTGGATAGCGTGATCCTTGGCTGTCTTCAACAAACACAATTGCAGTTGCTAGAAGAATCTGAGAGGATGACACCTTAGCCATGTTAGAGGACATTGCTCCTGATGACATCTGTGGATCTGTACTCGTTGAAGCATGCTTAGCGCCTTCATTTAAAGCTCCAGTGTCCAATAAGGTACGGTTTGAGTTACGGTCTTCAGATTTGAAGCACATCGTGGTATGGTGTCTAGCCTTACACTTTCGACAATTGTACTTCGATGAACATTCCCTAGCGATGTGACCTGCCTTCAAACAGTTGCGGCAGAGAGAATGGCTGCGCAGAAAAGATTCCCTATTGGATATCGGCATTTTCAAAAAATAGGACAGATGTGTAATCCGTGGATTTCTGAACAAGCTGCACATTTTGCATTATTCGACTGTACTGCATTGTGACTAGCTCTCTGGAAGTATGGTTTTCGTTTTTCCTGTGACGTAGAGTCACGTTTCGTCTCTGGTTGTACTGGCAATGATTCCAAAACCTGAATTCGCCTTTGGATAAAATCGAGTAAATCCTTGACAGTGTCCTTGTCCTTAGAAGACGCGTGTTCCTCCCAACCACGCCGGGTTGTAGGATCCAATCGTGCGCTAACGAGTTCCACCAACAGTAAATCCTTGTAATCAGCAGCCTCCACTACCTGATCTAGATTTTGAACTGCCCTATCGAATGCTTCTACTAGCCGTTGTAGCTCACTAACAGATTCTTTTGCAAGAGAAGGAAGTTTTAGCAACGATTGCACTTGTCGTTTCCTTAGCAGTTTACTGTTATTGTACCGTTTAAGCAACGTATCCCACGCAATTTGGTAGTTGGCCGCTGTGATCTTTAGAGGATCAAGCAGAGCCCTTGCCTTTCCGCCCAAGCAACCTTTAAGGTAGTGGAACTTCTCAACAGGTGGTAGGTCAGCCTTATGGTGAATGAGGGAAACGTAGATGTCCCTAAAACTGAGCCACTCATCGATATTTCCGTCGAAGCACTGTAGTTTTATTTGGGGCAGACGAACATGGTCCACCACACCATGTAGAGAACTATCATCACCTCGGATGGTTTGATTTTGAAAACTTGGACCCTGTAACTCGTTCACCTTGTCTAATAAAAACGATTTGACGTCGTAAAAATTTGATTCAAAGTCCGATTGTTCCTTTAGAAAACCGTCACTCTCCTCAAACTCTTCGTGTGCTTGTATCTCCCAACAAGTCTCGTTGATTGACTGCCAAAGTTCATCGAGACGCATAATCCGAACATTGATTTGACTGACAGTAGTATCTCGTTTAAAATCACTAACAAATCGTCGGATGTTGCTGAACGTCGCGCGGAGTTCTGTGAGTCTTGCCTTCAATGTTTTCAAGTCCTTGGATGTCATCGTGGAGTTTCACAAAACTTGTACAAATCCGAAAAGCGAAAAGATACGTGGATGTAGTTTCAAGAGATTGACCTGTTTCGGCTGAACATATACCGTTCACCTCACCTGTGAGAGAAATCAGTGTCACTTCCGAAGTCAATCAGATCCAAAATTGAAAAAATATCGCTCTTCCACGTGCATGCGCAATGTAGTCACGCCAGACTCCGAATCGATCCAGTGAATAACAAAAGGGCATAAAGAGCGGATGTAGTATGCAAAAGTCAACTTCGGCTGTACATATACTGTAAAGCTTACCTAGCGAAGCACAGATTACGCTATCAGCCGGACTTGCATTTACACTTGCATTCGTTCCAAACAGCAAACTCAATTCGTCTTCAAACAAGTCTTCCAGTACATCAGAGGGAGAATACAGTAATGCAGTATCGAATTGGGCTCACTCAAAGCTTCGACCAGTGAAGCGTTTGAGTATAAGGATTGCGTCCGTAAGAAAATGTAACCAGTTTTCGTCGAAAAGGGTAAATTTATTGTTGTGGAGCATCAACAGAAACCAGCTTCGGCTGGGCATATATCTAAATTTAAATTTACCTGACAGGCAGTATTATGCAGCCTTGCCCAAGCTCGAATAGCGTCGTCGTTGTCATGCAGCTCTCTCCAAATAGTATGGCATGCGTTTGGCTAGGTCGTGGCCCCATACGTCGTGCAACTCTTGTGATGATTGGCCAGCTCGCTCTTACACCGGTTGGTACATCGACAGTCGGTTGATGTTCGTCAGCAGAAAGGTGAAAACAAGATCGAAATGTTGGTGTTAGACAACTGAAAAAACGCTTCGGCCGGACATATACGTGTTCAAACCTACCTGAGTGGTGGTAGAACAGCACTATGGCCGTCTACGTAGTTTTGCAGAGTCTCGTTGACCGATAGGCAGCACACAGGATCCAAAACCACAGAAAATCGATGACAAGGTTCGATGTTAATTTGCTCAAGTATAGCACAACCATCAGCTAATCGATGCTTGCAAACTAATGACCAGTTGTCTTCCTGAATCTTCCTATAGTTGACCGAAGGACAAAGCCTTGCTGTGTATACAACCAGTAGCGATGGCGGTATGGATAATCACACCGTCTTATGATGGCGCAGATCCTTTATGTCGAGTAAAGGACTTCTTACGATGGCGACTATGCTTTCAATCGATAATAATTTCTCGATGGCGCAAGCCCATTCAGCTCATACAAAGGATGATCTTCGAGCTTAGCGTAATGGTTGAATTGGCTACCAGATTTGCCTCGATGCGCATCCCAACCAACGACTCACCGGTAGATAGTATCTGGCTCGAAGGACCAGTTTATGTTGGGATACCTTCAGGATCTCGTCGTCGGTCGCCCTTCAAACGACCTTCCGAATCTTTCGGTTGGGGAATCTGTCTCACTCACAGATTCCTAATGTTATGTGGTTTTCCCTTATTGCATAGATGCACGATTCTTAGACACGAACTTCAATTCACAAACGACACTTTATTTTAATAAAAACTACGGGAAACATTCACTACATTTATTAACTTAATCTAAACAAACAATCAACAAATCGACGGAGGTTAGCCCTCGTGTACCGGTCGCGAGCAGTGGCAGTAGAAAACTAAAAACTCAACAGATCTCCTCGCAGCATCTCATCGTTCTCTCGCTATCGGGTGGTCATCGGTTTCGGCGAGATCGTTCCAGTCGTTGAGTGGTCAACTGAGTAGCCCATGTTATCTTCGCTGAGTCCGACAGAGTACCGTGTGTGGCTACGTTCTGTTAGGGCATGTACCTTGTTCGTCAACAAAAGACGTATTCCTTTTGCCTTACATCCCCAATGCGGGGTAGGTCAAGGCACGAATGAATCTTCCACCTTGACAGGCAAAAGAAACGTTGTACTACCAATAGCTTGTTAAACTTTCTAGCGGTTGCTTGTGCACCCTCCATTTTGTTGCCTACATGGGAGAAAAACTCTTTCCTTTTGGGTTTATTTTTGTACACACCGTCTGATTTTACTGTGGTTGATCCGGGTGTCCAACTAGATTCAAAATTAACTTTTGAACCACACTTTTCCGTGATCATATCAAAAGCAACTCAACAGTTGGGCCTTATTTCCAAGGTGGCGAAGGGGGTTTCGGACCCACACTGCTGGAAGCAGGCTATTGACAAGCCTATATCAATAGCAGTGATTGACAGTAGACAGGATGTCCTGGGCCCAAACAGACAAAACGTAAACGAGCTACAACAAACACAACTTACAATGTTGACACTATTTTGACAGCTGAACTTGCTGAAATGTCGTCTACGTGAAAAAGTGGTCCTTGTCATATGCCTGGCTGGAAGTCTTCGCACTGTGCCCTAGTCCATTCAATTTTGGGAAACACTTCATGATAGCTGCCGACTACTAGGTACTAGGCCGACGTTGAAAAATACAACAGTCGTTGTTTATTGCTAAACTGTTGATTGGTGAAGCGTATGCACCCGAAACATTTTCTTTGTTGAACTTTCGTGTACCGAACAGATCCTATCGGCATGCACCTGAATGGCAAAGAGTACACCAGCGTATGAAATGACTAAAGCCTGCCCACGTTAAATTTCGGACACTCTTCTTTCAGTGTAGATATTGAATTATTTCACGGATCGCTGAAACGTTTCAGTTATATGACTGAAGCTAAAACTCTCCACTTTATTTCATGGTACAACATGTTGACATTCTTGAAACATTCAGTAAAATGGTGTAGAATCAAGCGGAAGTACGCAAACGCATTTTGTACCAAAGGCAGCAAAATCCTAATTTATCGGTAAGCGATTTTGAAACTACCAAGAAACTAAAACTACGGATAAGTATTGTGTTTTGTGTTTGTAAATCATTTAACCAGCTAGATCGGAAGGTTGGAAGTCGATCAAATCGAAAAGTATGCACCCGACAAATGGACAAGACGGTGGTAGCCATTACTGAGGAAAATCCTGGAGGGGGCGACCCTGGCGTAGTGGTTAACATCCAACCTCTCACACCAAAGTCACGTGTTCGAATCTCACCCACGGACAAGTTTTGGAAATACCCAAAAGGTATTTAAGAAGAAGGCAAATGGTACCGATGATTATCTGAGGATACCGTATGGAACCTGGTGTGGCGGGTGTACCACAGAAAGTTCGAGAATTTTACAGAAAAAAGGATTGACAACCCAGTCAACTGTTTCTTATGTAGATATAACACTATTATTGTGAAATAAACAATCGACTTTGTTGAATTTTGTGTTATTTTTTTGCTGCTTTTATTTTGGTATCCGAAATTTATCGTGAACAGGCTTAACCTCAGCACGGCTGACGATGAAAACGAACTATCTCTTATGCTGGGAGAAGTTAAGGGTGCTATCCAACAGCCCAAGGTTAACAAAGTGGCTACCAAGGATGGTTCAGAACTGAACTCAGAGAAGCTGTCCATCTGTCTGCATCGGCTGATAGTTCGAGTTTAGTAAACCAAACAGCTACTGATGGAGTGGAAGCATGCCGTTATAAGCCCCATCTAAGAAAAGGGAGACAAGTTAGAGTGTGAGAACTATCGCGAAATGCCGCCTACAAAGTGCTAACCTAGATTCTCTTCCGTCATCTGGCACCAACAGTAAATTATTTCAGATCGGGTTCCTCGACGGACAACAATGCACCAGATCTTCATTGAACGGCCAATCTTCTGAAAATGTCAGTAATAGCAGGTCTCGACTCACCACCATCGACCCCAAGAGCTATGGAAAATTATTAACTATTTTTTCGGAAAGGTGATGGACTTCAAGCCTGTTGTTCAACATTACGGTTTCCACACTTCTTCTTATTTAGAATGTCGAGCTTATTGCTTGCTCTCGACTTTCCTGATTTCCTGATTTCCACACAATCCAGTCAATTTGTTTGGTTCGCGAATAATATGAATGTTGTATGCAGAAATTTTAAAACTGTGACAGAATTGTACAGGACCCGGCAATAGAAGTGCTACATTGAAACAGACAGATAAATTGAAAAAGTCCAACAAAAAAACCAAAAAATCAATACAAAACCAAAACATTCAATTTCACTAAAAAACAAATCACTTTTTAAAAATTCACTGGTCAAGTTCAAATTGTTCGCCCTGGAGTTTAACCTTTCGCCAAAGATGATCGAGGAAGACGTCGTTCGAGGCCCGCAGGTGCTCTTGTAGTATTTTATCTCAAAGCTGCCGCCAGATGTCACTTCAGGACATCCAAACCTTCGTGTTTTTTAGAGCAGACTGTAGCCTCCAACATATTCCAAAGAGTACCAGCACATATTCCAGAGGGGAGTGCCGGCAAGCATTTGGTGTGTTCGAACATTGCGTGCTTAGGACGCTCAACTCTACGGTGGACCCAGCATTGAGATTAGAGAGAACCAAGTACTCTGGTAGTAAATTTGCCACTGCAATAGGTCGAGCGAAGAAATTTGCAAACCTTTGCAGCGCTTCCCTCTGGCTTAAAGATGAGCAAGCGCAGGCGATCATTTATGAGCCAGACGCGCAATCGCGAGAAAACGGACGAGATCTTCGCAATCGCAATCGCGATAAATCTTCGTAACAAGAATGCGAAAAACAGCATTGATAGCATTGCCTCGAAAGAAGAGAGGCACGAAAATGCAGTAGGAAGCAAATTTCATGAGAGAGGACAGGCTTCAGTTATAAAACAAGACGTCGGCAACAAAGCAAAATCGAATTGCTGCTGAGTGGGGGGGGGGGGGGGGAATGAAAAGAAGAAGACAATTTGAACAATTTGTCACCCGTTTTTGAGGACCCGGAAAGGGAAAACCATATTTTCAACCTGTTCATATGCAGATTTGAATGGGTGCAAAAGTAGGTCATATTTAAGTAAAAAGTTGAACAACTCATACTAATAACACTTGATTGAAAATTTAATTAAAAGCATTCGTAAGTTTTCTTCTTCAAATGCTGACTTCATTCTGTTCAGCCAAACGAGAGCTTTAAGCGTTCAAAAACCTTTCACTTTTTAGTAACGCTCTCATTTTACAAAATTTTGAAATATTACACCCGGTCCAGAAAAGAGAAACGTAGTCCTACTTTAAAATGACTAATGATACCAACGTCTTAATTTTTGTTTAATTCGATTCTTATTTATCTGTATCTGGATGATTGTCACGGATGGCTAAGAGCCATCACCAATCGGATCAATATTGAAAATCACGAAAATTAAATGCGCTTATTTTGCAGGTGTTACTGATTGGTTTACCTAAACGATTGTATTAGTACTTGATACCCATAGTTTTCCTCTGATGGTTTTGTTTTGTTTTTAACACACACACAGGTGCCTCATACCGATTCGGCGAAAACTTTATTACTTATTCTGTCGTTCCGATTTTCGGCATAACCGTACTTGACCAGCCATGCAACTTCTTGACTATGCTTTTGATCGTTGATAGTGAAGCTCAAATTTAGAATGTCGTTGCTTGACCAATGATTGTTACTTGCCACGCGTGACAATCATTTCTGATCCACGATAGAAAAAGGGTATACTGACGACTTTCGAGTAACGTTGTGAAAATGTACGTGTGATGCAATTCAAATCTGGATTCATCTAGTTGACTAATTTCTTTATCAGACATGTGTTTGATGATTTTGATTTTCAGCTAGGAAATGTTTGTTAACGTTTAATATTTTGTTCGTATTGATTTTTCATAAATTTTACAACACAAAAAAAAATGCCAAAACTAGTTAGGTTTGTCGTGTTGATACTTTAAAACTTTTTCAACAGGCTGTTTTCACCATTTCGAAATCACTGCGAGCACTTTGCATACTTTCAATGAAGTGCTACTTGACGAAATGTAGTAGAAATTTGTTAGATAAAACAACTTCCTTTTTAGAATTTATAACCCAAAGTACGTGCATCAAACAGCAAAATTTATGTTGCATGTTTTCAAACTCAATTTGAATTTTGTTCTGCTACCTTTCCTTCTTTGCTTTTTGTTTCTTAAATTAAATTGTGACAACCATGCCTAGGTGTTCGCGCTCGCTCGATTTTAGTTCCTTTGCCGCCGCTGTACCTTGTCTCGCTGTCAAGACTTAACCACCCAACAGAGGTTTCATTCAATGTCGAGCAGTAAGAACAGCAGAAAAAAATCGATCTTATATAGTCATCATAGCTAGCAGCTTCTCATCACCGCAAAAAAAAAAAAAAGATTACCATCCTCTTCGGTCCGCTTTCAGGCGAAGGCTGTCAGCATAAAAGGATATTGGAAAGTTGCTGCCGCATTGAGAGATGAGATAACGGTTGTCGGTACCTACCGGTGGCACCAGGAAAGGCATCGGCAGCAGCTTGTGCTACCGAGAAATAGAAAATCATAAATATTTATGAATCGGAGGAAAATGTATACAGAAACAGTTTTTATTACTATTCACTGCTTGAAATGAGAAAGAGTTTTGCAAGTTGCGCAGTGAAAACAAAAATAAAAATATGATTCCACGAACAGGTTGAATCCGAAACAATCAGATGGTATTATTGGGATGGATTTTAGAACCAACGTATGAAAGTTTCAACCAATGCAGCTTTGCAAACACTGGAATGTTACCTAATTTTTTCGACCAGGTGTGCAGTGGCGAAAGTAGCAAATATTTCTACTAAAAACTTTAAAAAGTATACCTTATTTTTAGAATGTTTTCTCCCAACATTTACTCGTTTTATTTTCCGACCTAAAATAGGTCGGGCGGTATTCTAATCCTACCCTGATAAGTCCTCTACTGGTGACACACACACAACAATCCTTCACTTTCCGCAGTTTGTTGGATTGTCCCCACCCAGCAGTGAGTGCTTTCGTATCGTGATCCTCTCCTCTCCTTTGTCCTACATCCAACTGTAAAAATGGTGGGAGGTAAAATTGTATCACATCGCGTGTAAATGGCTTGGAGGCGCACGCAAATCATATCGCAAACGGGCGATAGACGTGTGCGTCTACAATACGTGAAGGGTTCGTCAAAGCACGTTTTGCTTATATATTCTGTGTACTCACGTAGATTAATTGGTTCAGTAAAATGTTATGCTCTGTTAAGTTTTATAAATTGAAATCTTAAAATAAAATGATCGCATATAGGTAAAGAAGAGAAACACATTCCTTGAAAACCAGGACGTGCTTATCAGGAAGGATTACTAAATTTTACTAATAAATATCTCCCATTTTGTATTTTATACAAATCAGAAATCTAACCGTCACAAAAGGTGTGAAAAGATAGACGGAAGCCTGGACTATCTTGTGTCGGTATATGTTAGGTTATTGACGTTTAAGATAGTTTTCAATTGCTGAGGGGCTTGGTGGATCGATAGGCAACGTGGATGTAAAGAATCTCATCCCAACAATAAGATTGAACAATTGATAAAAAAAGCGACTATCTAACATAAGGATGCTCAGTGGGTGGGAAGAAGAGCCCGTCCTCTACACATAAACTGTCTAGAATGGTGAGTTGGCATTCCCACTCTGCCCATTCAGTCGTCTTCAGCCGGGTGCCCTGATGGTCCCTCCCATTCCCTAGTATTAGAATGAAATATCAGTATAATTACGTATATATTTAGAGAGAAGAGAGAAGCATACGTAAATATAAAATATGATACCAAATATATTGATTTGGTTGATACTGAAATTAAAAAATATTGTATATTGCTTCCACCAGCCAACAGAAACCAGTAACGAATATGTTTGCAATCTTGCATGCGCTATAAAACAATGTTCGCAGTCTTTCATACAACAGACTAGATTTAGGCGTTATCTGGCTTAAATTTTGCATGAAATATCCCATTAATTATGGAAAAATCTAGCGTTCCCTTTATATGCATTAGACAACGCAAAAAATTACATTTTTTTTTTAAACTGTATGGATTGTGGAACATTTTCCAGGGTTAAATTCGAACTGGACCGGAACCCTATGGACTACGCTGTCTGGTAGAAGGTCGAAGTCTGCTCTAAAAATCGTGAAGGTGTGAAAGGCAGCCTCAAACACCCTTTGGGTATATTTGTACCTTGTGTGTGTGGGGGGGGGGGGGGGGGGTGAGAGTCCAACTCGGGACTTTGGCGTGAGAGGTATGGATGTTAACCACTACGCCAGGATCAGCCCCATCCTGTATATTCATTTTTTTATACCTAATCTAATGAGTGACACATAAGTATTTCCAGTACGTGTAATAAAGTTCTTATTGATCCGGATTTTTGAGGATATCGAAACTTAATTAGTTATAACTAGATGGGAATTTTTTTTTATTGACAGAGCCATGATTTCTTTGTGTGGTCTCAACGATGGCATTAAGAAGTACTAAGAAAATTACACACTCAGATTATTTTACAGAAATCTGTTAAGTGTTATCGACTTCTCAACAGCTGATCGTTCGGTAATCCGATTTTACGGATTTCGGTAAAATTTTACCGAAATCCGGTAATTTTTTTACAGATGTCTGTAAAATTCACAGATTTATTTACAGATTTCTGTAAAAAAAATCTCAGTGTGTAGGAAGTATGCATACTGACTAGAATCCTGTTCAATGCTGAATTAAGCAGGTTACCAGATACAAATCATTCCCGATGGCTCTATGTGAGCAGTATAAATAAGTTAAGGGCTAGAAATAGCAAAACACAAAATCTTTGTATAACTCTCGGAATGGATATAGATTAGACTGACAAAAAATTTGAAATTATCACTCCACAGTGCCTAAGCGACTGGCTCTTAATATTTGAATATTATTTTATTAGAACCTTTTATGTAAAGTCAACCCTGAAATTACTATGGGGAAAGCAGAATGTTTGTCGTTGTCCACTGGCATCCTTCTAATAAAAAGTTGTATTTCCATTGGAATAATTTGAAAAAAATCCATGAATTCCCGAATATTATATCTTTTTTTTTCCCTCATGTAGATAGTACACATGTTCTTCTCATTTTATATTATAACATCCCTTCACAATATTTTTATGCTATTTTAAGCTTCGCATTTATCCATCGTCGTTAGCTTTAGTCCACCTATCCCCCATTGAGCGAGATAAGGCGCTATAACCTAGGCAATTATTGCCAGGCTTTTGGTTCAAATGCCCAAAGTTCACACACAGGCAAAAGGAGCAAGAACTAATCTTTCTAGCATCTATGCTCCCAACGATAAAGTACAAATTATCACAATGTTTAACTCTACATGGAAGCGTTTGGTATGGGAGGTCCACGCTTTCTTACTTCCCTTGATTCAAAGTAGTAGAGCGATTTTAGATCTTTCTGGAATCGCTCTATTTCTTGGAATCCTCTCTGCGACACATACTACGCAGTTGGCCTGGCCGATGACAAGAAAAATGATGTATTCAAGAAACGATCATTTTCCAGGATGCTTTCAAGAATTGGCTGCGTTAGTGTGAGATTAGATTAGATTATTAAAAAAAATCCATGACCTTCATTAGCAGTCAGCACAGCAGATTGTATTACAAAAGGTCGGAAGAGAAAAGGTCGAGTGACAGAACGTCGAGTGAAAAAATTTTGAGGCTTGCTCGCGACAAAATCTGGACAGATTAAATTTGGAATAAAACGCTGTTACTTCAACCCAAGATGCATTTTTTATTCATTTAATTGTGCATTATTAGCCATCTTAAAACTAATTACAGTTACTAATGTAGGCTGCATGAAGAAACTACGAACTTGTGAGTGTGCTCCAGCCCGATTTAGCTGCTTTTGTCCATATTTTGTGGCTTTGTTTATATTAAGAGAGTTCTCTCTTCACGAAAGCCCAATACCGCTTGATAGGTCGTAACTTCGGGCGGTTAGGTGGATTCGGCTCTTTCGGTACAACATGGACTCCATTCGGTTTATACCATTCCAAAACAGAATAGCAAGAGAGTGTCATGGATGCGTAGGAATGGTAACAATCGCTTCTTTAGGCATTCTTCTGATGAAGCTTTGGCTTGCTTGACCACAGCTCCATGCCAAACCAATTTTTTTTTGGAAAACTTGACCTTTTTCTTCGTCCTAAAATGCTAGTCTAAGCCGTTTCCTTGCATGGCTTCCTGCACACAAGTTTCATCGGCCATTATCACGCAGGAAAACTTCGTCAAACATTCGCGATACAACTTGCGAGCCCGAGTTTTAGCCGTCACATTCTGATTGTCATTACGGTGCTGTGCAGTTTTCACCTTGAACGACTTCATACCTTGCCGGTGCTTGGATGTATGGACGAAAGTTGGGGACTTTTTTTATTTTTCTAGCCACAGTACGTACTGAAAGATCTGGTCTCTTCTTCAATTATCTCTTCACCTTCGCGTTGAAATTGTTTGCTCGCGGTCTAAGCTTTTGCAAAGGTAATTTTATGATAGTTGATAAATATAAACAAATGAAATCGCTTATTTATCTCCAGCGATAATCTGTCAAAAGAATACACTCAAAATGGGTATAATCAATTCCGCAGTTAAAATTACCCAGCTGAAATAAACCAAGACTGAAAAAGGTGACAAATATTGTGAGTCACACTGTGAGCTCAAAAACAGGTGTGTAAATAAGACAATTGGCGTCCTCTGTGCACGTATGCATTACATTTTGGGTAATTACAGAGGTTGCATGACTTAATCTTAACGGTAGTTTTGAACTGCTGTTACTCTTGTTACACCGAGAATCAGAGTTCAGGATATGATAATCGGTGCTGTAAATAGTCATTTCGATCCAATGCGCTAAATTTGCCCACAACTCGATTCAGAAGCTGATTTTCACAAAAGCATTGTTGGGCTTGATTATTTTCATAAATTTGGCTCAAAATTCATTGTTCTAACTGTAAAACCTGCCAGCGTCGGTGGTGTAGTGGTAAGTGTGACTGCTACTGGCACCCCAGTGAGTCTGGGTTCAATCCCAGTCGACGTCGGTGGTTTTTCTGAGGCGAAAAAATCTTGATCACGTTTTCCTTCGGAAGGGAAGTAAAGCCGTTGGTCCCGGTTCATAGTCATGAGTCGTTAGGTAGGGTCCAGGTGGTGGAGTCGTCTCTCTGGTGTCGGTGATTGTCAACATGTGAGGAAATAGGCCGACGGAAAATAAATAGGTAAAAAAATACTGTACTACCTAAGACGTGAGAGCGCAATATCTGAATATTCAAATGATTGATTCAAATTATTGAATATCATATGAATAAAAGTGAATATAACTTTCTATATACCAGTTAGGGCAAGGCACTGTTTAACAAAGTTGTAGAATTTATCAAGAGCTACAATTTTTTCGTACACCATTCAGTTGATGAAACAAGTTATAGGTAAATTTATCCAACTGCCTGAATTGACTTTTTACATCACTGATTACAGCACAATTGCTCACAACGCACAAGAACGAGCTTTCCTTTCCGGGGGATCAGCAGAAACATATTCGAATCAAGTCAAACATTGCTTTTACCTCCGCGGTGTGTAATTTTGTGTGTATTTGCCAAGTAATGGCTGCAACTCAAAGGGTACAGTTTTACGATGGAGAAAGTGCGCTTTATTATGATACTTTTTTTTTTCACGCGTGCACATAAAATATGCATTCTAGCAGATTCCCGCTCGGGATGGCAAATTTTAAGAAGTTGTTTGAACGATCGTATATATTTTGTGCAGTGAGGCATAATTTGACGCGCTGCAATTTTAAAGCACTTTCATCTGCTTTATGGCAGAGTTATATGGAAGCAGGATGCATTTATAGATACTTAAACGTCAGTTTTAAGACCTGAGCAATACATCATGTATGGGTTGGAAGAAGGAAGTTAATTTCGATATAAACCGAATCAAACAAAAAAATATGATCGGTTATTCATAACATTTAGAATTGTGGTTATAGATTTCTTTTATAACTAGATATATCATAAAATATTGATTGATTGATGATCTGCATTTTAAAAAAATAACCTATACCTTGAATACTTAGAGCAATTTGAACTAGAAAACTTAGAACAGTACGAACAGCTCGAAATCGCAAAAAATGGATGAAATTAAAAATTTCGTATTCAAACTTTTTTGAAAGAAAATAAAATTGAATTACTTGCATCTTTTTTCATACAATTTGTATACAACATTTCAAAATTAGATTATAGGTTCCCACCAAATTCGAAATATGTTTTGATTTGCAAAATTATGCTAAGCTTATGTCACATCGTAATTGTTGAATATTGCTTGATTAAACCGCGTGAAGGGAAGAGTAAGTTATCCTTTCTTTGAATGATAGTATTAAAAATTATTTTATCCATTTATATGTCTGTTACACATTAGATTTTTAACGAAATCTGTAAGTTTGCGAATTCTCAACGCTGAACGTTCGGTATCAATTTTACGGATTTCGGTAAAATTTTACAGATATCTGTAAATTTCACCGAAATCCGTAAATCTGATTACCGAACGTTCAGCTGTTGAGAAGTTAAACTTGCAGATTTCGTTAAAAATCTAGGTGTATACTATGTTTCAAGAGGAAGATTTTCAGGCTAGCAACTCGGTTAAAACCACTTGTAAAAAGTCAAAAGTCAAATACAGGGATCGAATTTATCCATTTTCCCCTCCAATATTATGTAAGCCTATCGTCAACAAGAAATGTTATAATACCGAAAAACCACACAGAATTATATTTCACTTAAACGTTTGCTTTCCACTGGATATTTCCTGTTGAATGCAAAACCGCGTTCAAATTCCGAATGCTTTGAAATCTTAAGAACCAGGTGAGTTTCGTTTCGATAAGTTTTCTTCTTCAACAGTGCTGTATCGTCATCGTCTGGTAGAGCAGTACAACCTGTCACTAGCCCTGCTGCAGCGGCACTAGTGAGAAGGACGAAAAAATAGCTCCGTTAGTTCGAACTACGAAAAAAAACTGTCGACGGCGGGTGTTGGTCGTTCGTTGGGGTGGATATTTTTCATTTTCCCTTGTTGCTATATCCGGAACCGGTTCTGTTGGTAGCAGTTTGCATGTGTGCGTGTGCATGTTGGAAATACATACGGGAACTTTTCCTCCTCGCTTGCAAGTGACCTACTTTGGGCGATAAATAATGCAAGTCAGTAGCCGCCATCTCACTCGATGAATGCATTGCATCTTCGGTCCAGGGGAGATGAAGTGTTGTCGGTGGAGAATTACTGGAAAAGGTTCTCATTTTTATCTTTCGGTTCCGTGCACACAGTATTGCGGTAGGTAGAGGTTTTGTTTTTTTTCCGGGGTATTCAGTGTTTAAAGGCTCTGTTCTTGCACTACTAGTAAGCAATGATTTCTTCCATCCACAATCGGGATGCTATTGTAAATTGCGAGGAAATTGACGTTCAAATTAAAAGAATAATATCAGAATAATCAGAGAGGCTGACTTTATTCGAGTACAACAAAATTGAGATAAATTGATTTGATCTTTCCAGTTGACCTTCGGTTGGAATGATTACTGCGATATTTTAAATATTTGAGACGTGAAGTCAGAGAGCGAAACGAACAGTGCTCGGCGGTTTTATTAATGTCTTGTTAAGTTGTCACGAGACGCAGTCATCCAACAGCAGGGTAAGAACTTTTCAACTATGCAAATTGTGTAGTTCCTATTAGATTTGAATGTTATTAATAGAAAATGTTGATTTCAGGTATATTGAATTCGGCTATGCTTATGCTATTGAATTATGCGCGAATAAAATTTACAATATTAACGTTCCAAAATTGAACTATCAGTTTTTAGATCATTTCTTGATAGCGTTTCTTTATATGTTGGCGTCATATATAAACTATTTTCCTTCCGGGGTGCTAGAACTTAATAATTAAGTCATATCCATCTAGAAAGTTCTCATTTAAATGGAGCCGGAATAGTTTTTTTGTTTTGTTTTTAAATGTATTAGCCCGTGAAAATTAAGTCACTTACAAAGTTGTACTTGTTTTTTATAAATGACAGTTAGAATTTTAATATTGGTTTTGATGAGAAACTGATCATTTCTTTAGAAATCCTTTAGCCGACTATTTCTGATTTCGAAACTTACACCGTTAGAAATTTTGTTTACTGCTACCAAAAAGGGATAAATTTCACTTTCGAAAAAAATTAAATGTCTCAAAATACTCATATTTTTTAATTTATATTTCGAGGAAATATCATAACAATGAGAAATTACGAAATACAACATATGGAAATGCCTTGGAAAAAAGATACACGAGCTCTCAAAATTTAATAATAACTAGTAGTTTTGTTCTTTATCGAATAATATGCGACTCGCATTTTTTATTCTGACACTAGCTGAACTCGGTGCGAGCCTTGCTACGCTTGAAACTAAATGAATGAAAATATAATAGATCTGGTGTTTTATTTAGGAATGCCTTTTGTTAAAATATTTTCGTTCGCTAGTGTGTGTAATTTCTGCAAAATTAAACGTAAGTGTGTATTTTTAATTATACCGACAGATCTTTAGTTTCTATCATGGTTTTTCTTTCTGTGTAGAAGCATTTCATTGACTAAACATTTATCTTCAAACTACGCTGTATCCTGTCAGTTTGAACGTCATTTTCTCTTGCATAAAATTGGATTACTTCTTGTGCATATGTAGCAGTGAGAGTAACTCAAGCAAACTTCTATCAGAACATGCTGCTTTCTCCGCGAAATACACATTTTGTGTTTAAGTTGCCTGAATAATGCTCAAGCTCCCTTGCGCTGAACTGGCCGGCTTGACGTGCCGCAAGGGCTCAGTAGGGATTCCAGGACCCGAAGCTAAGAGTCAGTTCCATTGTGGTTATATCACATCAATTATTTTTTCCACTATAGCAGCAGCACATCGATATGGTAGATATACTATTCTTTGTAATTTCAGGTCATCCAAGGAACTCCTAAGTATTTTTAAATAATTTTAAATATATTTTGTTTTTTTTTTCAATGGTTATGATAATTTATCTAAGGTTAGTAGTGCATGAGCGGGCCCATCTACAATTGCAGCAGGATCACAATCTGTAGATATGTGAATTCAATTAAAATTGGTATTATCATTATAGACTATAACATCCCTTCGCTATTTTATCTATATTCTATGCCATTTTCACTGAAAAAAATGTAGGAAGTATTATGTACGACAATTTTTTCTCAAAAAAGCATTTCCCTTATACACCAAAACTATATAATTTATAATCATTGCTTTCCTGTTTCCCATTATCATTTGTAGATCCAGACCAATAAGAGTTATTGGATTTTTTTTTGTCTGGTTTTACTTAATGTACGTTTTTGGCAATATTCAATCTTATATAAAATTTATTTCTCCTAATTGTTTGCTGTTTTCAGCTTTTCCAAGACTATTAGGATATCAAAACATATCTAATTTTTTTTTCAGTTACAAACCAGTGGATTACAGATATATATTATACTCACGCTTAATATGTTATTTGACTCTAACTGTGAAAAAAAAATCTCAATAGATTTTAATTTTATCAAAGCTTCAACAGCGGAAGTCTTTCGATGACCAGCTAAGTTACGGATATATATTCTACTATAGTTTACTGGCTTGCTCATATTTTTATTTTATATTATAACGTCAGATTTGTATTTAAGTTATGATATTAAATGATATGATATTATTGCATTTAAATTCATTTGATAAAAATTGCTAGACCCACTACAAAAAGTTTTTGTGATTCAAGGAAACGGAACAGCACTTCGAAATGTTTGGTTAACTGTTCTTCATATGCTATATAATTTCAGATCATCCATGGATATTCCAAGTATTGTAAGATATGTTTGAATCGAATTTTTTTCTTATAGCTACTATATCGTTTTAACTTTCAGGTTTACAAATGGAATTGTTACTATCATTCTTACATTTACTATATTAAATATCATTATAATAATCATTCACTATATTTTTTATCAGTTTAATATAAACTATATTTTATATATTACTACATGACATTGAATATATATTGGGCAGGGAGGGAGCATCAGGGTATCATTCAAGCTGGAATTGGACAATGGAGTGGTATGACAGCCGGCGTCTAGGAGGGAATAAACAGTATTATTTTCTCATCCTACCGATTCGATTGTGATGTTGCGAATTCTACTCCAACAGTTTCAGTGAGAGTGACGCGCCCTTCTTAACAAGCCATCCCGTAGAAAGCTTAATGAGTATTGCGAATTGGGTTATTCGATTTGTTGGATCGTATCGTTGGAAGGAGAATCTTATGTTCCCGCGGGTTTCGCGTAAGTGTCTCTGCTTACGGGTCCGCCCCACCGTTTTTGGCCCCTCATACAGCGTTACTGTGAATGCAACCCGGTAACTCAATTTGATCTTGCTATTAAGTGGAGCTGCATACATGACAAGGTCGTAGAAGGGATGGTGGCTACCTTACATACATACATACAAGTTGCCTGAATAATGATCAAGCTTGGTTAACATTTCTGTTGCATTTGTATGAACCCCCCCCCCCCTCTCCGGAGAGGGGAGGAGTCTCAAACGACCATGAAAAAAAACCTGCCTCCAAAACATGCCAAATTTGGTTCCAGTTGCTTGATTAGTTTTCGACTTATGCACAAATTGGTGTTTCATTTGTATGGGAGCCTCCACCTTCGAGACAGGGAAGGAGTCTCGAACCATCATAAGAACCTTCTACGGCCCCAAAAACTCTTGCATACAAATGTTCATTACAAAAGGAAAATAATCATGATTGGTTGAAATTTGTATTTAATTTGTATGAGAGCCCCCACTTCCAAAGAACACTTTATGCTTTCAAAAACCTCAACATGCCAAAGTTGGTTTCTTTTGCTTGATTAGTTCTCAAGTTATTGCTTCATTTGTATGGTTTTTTGTTCCATTTGTATGAGAGCCATCACTTACAGATAAGGGAGGGATCTCAAACCACCATGGAAACATTTTTTGTCTCCAAAAACCCTAACATGCCATATTTGGTTCTACTGCTTGATTAGCTCTCGACTTATGCAGAAATTTGTGTTTCATTTGTATGGGAGCGCCCCCTTCCAGACGGGAGAGGAGTCTCAAACCATCATAAGAACCTTCCCCGGCCTTAAAAACCCCTACTTACCAATTTTCATAACAGTAGGAAGAACTCTCATGTTTGGTTAAAATTATTGTTTCATTTGTGTGAGAGCCCCCTGAGGGGGAAGGGGTCTTGGAGTTTCATGCCTTCAGAAACCTCCACACGCCAAATTTGTTTCCAGTTCATGAGTTACATAAACAAAATCTGTTTCATTTGTATAAGAGGCATCCCTTCCTGATAGGGAAGGGGTCGCAGACTACCATAGAAACATTTCTTGTCTGCAAAAACCCCCACATGCCAAATATGGTTCTATTTTCTCGATTAGTTCTCGAGTTATGCAGAAATTTGTGTTTCATTTGTATGGGTGTCCTCCTGCCTTTCAGACTGGAGAGGGGTCTCAAAACATCGTGAGAACATTTTCCCGTCCCATAAACCCCTGCATACAAATTTTCAAAACAGGAAGAATAGGAAGAAAAATAGGAAGAATTCTCATGATTGGTTTAAATTTGTGTTTTATTTGAATTAACCCCCCCCCCCCCCCATACAAGAAAGAGGAGGGGCCATATGCCAAATTTGGTTCCATTTGCTTTCTTAGTTCTAGATTTATGGAGAAATATCAGTTTAATTTGTATGAGAGCCCCCCTTCTACGTGAGGGGAGGGGTCTCAAACAACCATAGAAACAGTTTTCGCCTTCAGAAAACTCCGCATGCCAAATTTAGTTCCATTTGCTTGATAAGTTCCTGAGTTAAGCAGCAACTTCTCGAGTTATGCAGAAATTTGTTCTTCATTTGTATGTGAGCCTACTCTTCAAGAGATGGGAGGGGTCTCTAATTATCATAATAACATTTCCCGGCCCCAAAAACTCATGCATACAAAATTTCACGCCAATCGGTTCAGTAGTATTCGATTCCATCAGGTTAAGACAGAAATTCATTTGTATATATCTTGGGTTTTTTTTTTCATTAGGGTGAATCTTCAATTGAGAGATTCTCTCCGGGCTCGCTCTCTTTCATTCATCACAGCGCCATTATAAAACTTACGAGGCATTCTTTAGTACAGATCGAAACACAACAGTGCTGGCTAGCATACTCTACAAATAGTAGAATGAAGGTAAAGGTGATTGGTTTATGAATGAAAGAGAGCGAGCCTAGAGAGAATCTCTCAATTGTAGATTCGCCCTTATGAAAAAAAAAAACCCTAGATATGTATAGATTAGGGTGATCTGGGTTAGTGTTGTCCAATTTTTTTATTTTTTATTTTAAGCAATGCATTTTTCAAAATTCATAACTTTTGAACCACTGAGCCAATTCTAATAAGTGAATACGGAAATGAAAGATAAAGTAAATACACTTTTAAAAAAAAATGTTACAACATACTTGTATTATGAAACGACGGATTATGTTGTTTTTTGTAAAGGTTTCATGGTTCTGGGACTAAACAATCCCCTCGTTTTTAAGATTTTTCATGAAAGCTTTTACCTAATAAATCTTTTTACATTACATATCAAAAAATTATTATATCAAGTTTTGTTTTTGAGCTAAATTTTACAAAAATTATATACCTTTAGTTTTTGATAACAATCCTTCCACGCGGTTCAAAGTTACTTGCCAGCCATGCGGTCCCATTATTTCAAAAAGATTATTAAAAGTTCATTGAGTTTTTTGAGAGCTAAGGAATAGGTCATAAACGTGTTCTTAAATATGGGATTTTCAGCCCCCCCCCTCCGTTTTCTGGTTCTTACATATTTTTGGGACCATACATTTTTTTGGGGCTACCCCATATTACATAAGGTCGTTTGGCATAAGGTTATTTAGCATAAAGTCATTTGGCGTAAGATGTTGAATAATCAATGCATAATGGCGGTCTGGTTGTGAGCATTAATATCTCAATCGTTTCTCCAAACATTTTTTAAATGTTACGCCAATCGATCGGAAATATTTCTACACGTCGATTCCAATATGAAAACTTTTGATTTTTACATAAAACTATTTAAAATAACGCAAATATAAGGTGATGTCTTGTAATATCGACTACTCAGAGTAAATTTACTTTTCTAGCACAGATTTCATATTTGAGTAAGGAACGTCTCCTAGGCAGCTATGAATGTTATATAAGGAGTACCTTTGCATTTTGATTGTGTTTTTTGGCAGTCGTGGAGCTGTGCAGTGGCGGTAGGAATGCAGTTGGTGACAGCAAGCACCATGGAGGGTGCACTGGAGAGCAGTCGTTGCTCAGAGAGGCGTTGGTGCAGTTGACTGTTTTGATGCCGATGTTCCCCTCAACTTCGATGCGAGAAACATTGCTGCTGAAGCCTACGAGTTGACGGGAAAAAGCCGCCCGTGACAACGATACAAGAATCAATCACCCCACGTTATCTGCAGATGGCCACCTGCAATGACGAGGAGCTGAACCCAGAAGACCAAGAAGCCCAAGTTCAATCGCGAACCTTGTTTCTCCCCCGTAAACTAAATCCGTCCTTTTCCGGACGACCGAATCAGTTTGCCAACTAAAGAGTTTGTTTGGTTGAATTTTTCTCTTGTGCTGTTTGAATTTTCAGGTAATGCACCCCGGCTGAACATGGCATTCATTAAACGCCGCGTCCCAGAGGAAAAGGCAAAGCACGAACAACCAACCAACCAACCAACGAACAAAATTCTAGAACGGATAATTTGAGCCGAACTGCGACACGTCAGACCGACCATGTGGTTGAGTTCGTTGTAGTTCCTAGTTGTGCATAGCGGATTAGTTGCTGGGGGTGGTAAGCAAATTAGGCATATTTCTGTTAAGAAAATCATCTGTCTAGCGTGCAGTAATTAAAACTAATTATCGTGACGCATTAATTGAAGTTCGTCTCCTTTGATGCAATTTGTATCACATTGCCTTCGCTGGTACCGCCTGTATTCGCGCAATTGCATCCAACGCCATTTCTTAAAAGCTCTTAGCAAAAAATTTTGATTCAGTCTTACGGCAGTCGTAGTGCTGTTCAGGAGGGTGCACTGGCGAGCAGTCGTTATCCAGAGACGCGTTGGTGCAGTTGGCTGTTGGTGCCGATGCTCCCGTCAACCTCGCTGCGGTAAACATGGCTGCTGAAATAAAATGCCGTCCTTGACAATAATCATCCCACATCACCTGCACATTGCCACTCGCAACAACATTAGAACAATGTTCCGTTGCAATATTTCGCTACAAATCTAACAAAACCAATCAAATGGTTTAACGTAGTCTACGTCAGCACGTCTACGTCTACGTCCCTGGCCCATTCCATTTTAGTACTGATCTGTAAATAGAATGAATTAGTGAACTTACACATTAAAGATGTACACTACTCTCAAACTCCATCTATGTATGTAATTTTACGTACAATTACGCTAGTTCTGATCAGTAAAGGAGAACGCACGATCATTTCTATTCATAAAAAAAAGTTTTCAATCACAGTATTTTAATTTTCTATAGTTATTTTCATATATTCTATAAACACATTGAGAGAAGTTAGTGCCAAACTAAAAGTGTTCATATTTGTAAAAACTTCGTTTCAAATTCTTTTGCAAACGGCAGAGCAAACATTTTAAAATATGCATCAGTCAACTGACAAGGCTATCTGACACCCTCTTACTTCAAAAGGATAATTCAAACATTGATTATCAACATAATCATTTTCTATTCAATGGCCATCGTTATAAGAGTGACCGTAGCCTCACTACGAACAAGCAAAGTTTCCACATTAAAGGATTCATAATCCCCATGAAGAACATTAATCCCAGGTTGCAAAAGTTTTCCGAATAGTGCTCATTATCATGCTGAAGCTATCAAAAAACCACTCCTGCTCGTATTGTGCGTGTCGTGATGGAGGCATATTCGTGTCGCTAACTGCCTGTGGAAATACATTCCCAGGTCCCTTCAGTAACCTGAGCCTTCGAGCTAATGACTTTGAAACAAAACTTTCGCTCCAATGACTTTCGACCGTAGGAATGTTCATTTTGGCAGTTTTAACTTGACGGAAATGTATGTCTGAAACAAAGGTGGAACTCACTTCCACCTGGTAGTCAAATGGATCCAACCTTTCAATCCGACACGTGCTCACATCACTGAGAAACGGGGAACGGAAGGTTGTTTTGTAATAGCTGGGTTCCATTTGCCTTACGAAGTGTTCCACCTGAATGCTCCCATAGTTTCGTGTCCAACCTAAGCTTGTGGCATACCTTCAATATGGGGACAAATCTTGTGCTTCGTGAATGGGGATGGAATCATTTTCGTATAAAATTATACCATAACCCATCGGGAACACACGTCACGTTTGGAGCCCAGTTCAATGGCTGTATATGTAACACGGGCAGAGCTATATTTGAAGAAACGAATGTCTGATTCGCACGTGTTGGTAGCTATTTCTTTCCGGGCTGTGTTATAGAAAATAATGACCATGGAATAGGGCTTTCCTATGAACTTGAACAGAATGAATGAATCTAATAGGAACTTGTTATCCTCAGCATTTACAAGACAATTTTCGAGGTCAACATAGCGTATCGAAAGCTGGTTCGCAGGGAATCGATTGTCGTAAAGCACTGGTTTTGACATTTGTAAAACCATATATACCCACAAGCATATGTACGGACTTCTACACATTTCGTAGACTCGAAATTTTACAAAAAATACCTCTTTCGCAAAACATGTTGGAACACAATCCCATTCGCTGAGTACAGATTTGGTTGCTATCCTGTTTATCCCTACAAACGCCGACTATCTCTGAAGCGTGAATTTCCCAACAATAAATCAAAAATAACGGTCCCTTTTGCAAGTCAGCGGTACGCTCCTAGACGATAAGGGTTTGATACATTTTGAATAAGCTCCAACTATAGAGACATGTGAAAATGATGTAGGTGGCATGGTTGAGATTGTGTGCCCCCTTAAAATTTTCCATCAAGGTGGATGTTGGCTTATTTTTGTCATTGCCATTAATCGACCTTGTTTTTGTATGCCTAATTTCACTCGAAGGATTCTTCTCCTGCTAATGGGTTTAATTTTATGTGGAGAATTTACACGTGGTTATTTTTCCATCTACTCAATGCATCAAAAAATTGTTCAATATAAATCAGTTTTTTTTATTGCAACCGAGGGGATGGATAATGAAGACTGTAAATGAAAAAAAGGGGCACATTCGTTTGTTACTGGATCATTTTTTTGTATCGCCGGTAGGTGCTACATCTCAATCGGTTGAGTTGTTACTGTGATGGTGTCGGAACAAAAACAGATGCCCTTATTTATTTTATAAATTAACTTCCACAATCCACATACCAAATACCAAATGGACCGGAAAAGAGCTCATGATTCATAATATAACCGCATTTTTAATTATTTTTTTCCGAATAAAGTCTTTGATATATGGATAAGTTAAGCATAATCATGAACATAATTGACCGCCTGTGATTGCTACTTCGTTATTGCTAGATCAGCTTTTATTATTCAGAAAAAAACAACGGATGATGCTTGAGACCAACGAACATCCTCAATGTGCAAAAGCAGGTGATCGAAAACTAACAGAATACCAGCGCCGACCCTGCCCGAATGAAGGCAAAAAAAAAGGATCGGGATATTTTGACGTGATACTTGCTTTCTGGCTGTGTTCGTTTCTGGTAACGATAAACTTAATTCCCACAATGTCTAGTAAATTATTAAAACATAAGTACCGATTTCCTATTTGAACTGATTTATACCATTTTACGACGCTGCATAGTGGCACAATTCTGAAAAAAGACGGTCAAAAACATTTTCACTCTTTTCTCATCATTTTTTTGTCTTTACACTGAAAATTTATTTTCGTAAATTTGCTTTCTCTCGTTTCGTAAACATGGATTTTGTACATAGAACCAATGTCTCGTAAATTGTATGAAACATTCATATTGCTTGTCATCTAACAAAATGCTATCATTTCACCTTTTTTGTACAATGCACACAATTAATTTCGTGAAAATCAGCCAATCGCTGCTTCTCTCTGGTCGTACTCATGAATGTTCGTGTTCCTGCTGGGATGATGGGAAGCATTAATTTATCCCAAAATAGAAATGAAAGCGCTGTCGAGAGTTAGAACCTGATGCACAATAATCAACTAACTTCTCAAGAGTCAACATGGCCTAGTGAGAACAACCACGGACTCTATAACAGCTCTCTCCGTAAATGCAGGATCTAATCCCATGTCACGAACAACTTCTCGTGGATGCACTTTTTTTTTCAATTATATTGTGAGCCGATAAAGTAGACCTGTCAGTTGTTCATGCAACCACCAAAGAGACGTTTCTTTTTTATTGGTAACAAATAACTCGTAGCTCTTTATATTGTCTTCGTAGTATGCACGAATGTTCCTTCTTTGTCAACAAATGCTTAGTGCTTGTGACAGTTGCGCGTGTGGCATTAAATACGAAGGTAGCTTCTTAAAAAGTACAAATCAGTTTCGTTGCTGAAAACAACGAATAGATTTGTTAGTGCTACCATCCATTTCGTAACATAAACGAAAAATAATTTTTAGTGTAGTGTTCAGGTGTCTTTAGAAGAGTTGCTCAAAATTTTATTCCGCATCTCTGAAAAAACACGCCTAACCTAACCTAATTTTCGGGGACGAAAAATCTCTAATCGTCTTCTTTCGGAAAAGAAGTAAAGCCGTGAGTAATGACCCATGTGTTGATGGGTTCGATTCGAGAGGTGCAGGTCTGTCTGGCTACTACAGGAAACCGAAGTTGCCCAGGAATACGCACAACAGCCAGAAGCAGCCCTACCGACGGAAGAGCAGCTTGACGCAGCTACTCTTGAGGATGGCTGGAAAGATATTCGAACCGCCATTGGTAGCACTGCAATAGTGACACTAGGTACTTCTGCACCGAATCGAAAAAAAATTACTGGTTTGATGGCGAATACAAGCAGTTAGTAGAGGAGAAGAATGCAGCACGGGCGAGGATGCTGCAACGCCGTACGAGAGCGAATGTGAAACGGTATAGACAGGCACGGAACAGGCTAAATTGTATTCTTCAATGGAAAAAGCGCCAGATGGAAGATCGAGACCGCGAAGCAATTGGCGCACTGTACCGTGACGTTGACTCACGTAAGTTCTATGAGAAGTTGAACAGCTCGCGCAAGGGTTACATACCACAAGCCGATATGAGACCTGGAAGGGAATATTCTCACAGAAGAGTGTGAGGTGATTGAAAGGTGGAAGCAGTATTACGAAGAGCATCTGAACGGCAATATCACAGCGAACGAAAGTGGCACGGTAATAAATCTAGGAACACGCGCAGAAGATGCCATGATGCCGACCCCAACCCTTCAGGAAGTTGAGGGGGTTGACCAACTCCCAAGCGAGCTATTAAAACACGGTGGTGAAGCACTGGCCAGGGCGCTGCACTGGGTAATTACCAAGATTTGGGAGAAGGAATGTTTACCGGAGGACTGGATGGAAGGAATAGTGTGTCCCATTTATTAAAAGGGCGACAAGCTGGATTGTTGCAATTATCGTGCAATCACGCTACTGAGCGCCGCCTACAAGTTGCTGTCCAAAATGTTATGCGCTGAAAACAAAATACACGATGGTAAGAGGCTCATGAGAAGACAATGTTAGCTTCCTACCACGAGTTCAGATCGACGGTAATGAAATTGAAGCAGTAGATGAATTCGTGTATATGGGCTCATCGGTGACCGCCGATAACGACACCATCAGATTGATACAAAGGCGCTAGCAATCGTACCTACTTTGAATTCCAAAAGACGCTAAGATCGAACAAAGTTCCGCGAACTACAAAGTTGACCATCTACGAGTCATTAATTAGGCGAAACGACCACGGAACATGGACGTTGCTTGTGGAGGACCAACGCGCACTTGGTGCCTTCGAACGGAAGGTGCTGCGTACGATCTACGGAGGAGTGCAGATGGGAGACGAATCGTGGAGGAGGCGAATGAACCACGAATTGCATCAGATGCTGGGAGAACCTCCCACCGTTCACATCGATAAAATCGGTCGACTGCGATGGGCTAGGCATGTCGTAAGAATGTCGGACGACAGCCCTGTTAAAATGGCGAACGAGCAAGGTGGATCGATCAAGTAGAAGGCGACCTGCGACTCTCCACAGACAGCGAGGCTTGCGAGGTACAGCCATGGACCGATTACAATGGAAACAACTTCTGTGTACAGCAGAGGCCTTGACGTCTCAGCCTCAAGCTGAGAATTAGGTAAATACGAAGCAACAACAACGATTTGCATACTGTTGGATGCTTTTGAGGCCACTCAAAGAGTGTGATGGTGGTTTTTCATTGGGAAAGCTAAGTTATAGCACGGAAAATTATGAGAACAAGGAAATTTATATTATCGTCTATTTGGACTGATTTATACGAACAACATGCTGTTGAAGGCATCCACAAAATGTGATAGTGGTTAGCTTGTTCCAAGATGTGATGGCAAGGCTAAAATGACGAACCAATAGATATGATTCCCACCACCGATAAACCATAACTGTTATTACTGTGTTCACTCGATCATTGGGATCTCCAAGCAATAGATAACCGTAATAATAGACAATACGCTATGCCCGATACAAAATAGTTCGAAACAGAGCAATGGTTAGTTTAGTTTACCTTAATTAACAGCAAATTTAGTTTACCTTAATTATAGGTCATAACAAATTAGCCAATCAATCATAACTCACACTACTGGGCCACCATACTCACCCACACCATCACAATTAACTCTTTTTTTTGTTGAATATGTTGGTACGGGAAGAATGTAAACTAATAGTGTGGATCAAATTTAATTACCCAATTGTCCATGATCCACACTATTATAATGATTGTGCTAAAAAAATATGCAACGTAAAAAAATGATCATCAAAAATTAATTTGAGTTCGGACATTTTTGAAACTCCCAGGGAATGAATAAACACGTATTAGCTATGTTTTTGCAAAGTTGGTTTATTCAACCTTCCCTTGGACTTAACACTACTCATCAAATCCTGTGCAACATCTGCGCCATCTTTTTTACACACTTTTATCCACTCTTTCTTTAAATCCTTGTCGGTTTTGAAGATCTTCCCTGTTTTCCGAAGCATGCCCTTCAAAGAGGACCATAATTTTACTTAAAGGCGAAATTCTGTCAATTTTTGCGGATTTGCCTCCTTCGGCATAAAAACATCACTCCTTCGTACTACTTTACCACCGGTTTCGCGTAATTTCACGATGTCAGATCTGACTCAAACAGAGTGTCACCTTTGTGCAATCGGAGGAAGGGCAGCAAGCGCTTCGGGAGAAATTCTTCTTTATATATCCAGGCGTTGATGGTGCCGGTGCTTGCTGAATTTGCTGCACCCACAGATCACCTGCCGTACGGAGTACTTTATGGCAAATCTGTCAACCTTCTTTTTCTGGAAGACTTCTGGAACCTCCAGGTGGGACTTACCGCCTAAAAACACCAGGCCCGTGATCTGCTTGGGGTCCGCTTTGATGTACCTGTCATCGTTCATTACGATTTATTTCAGCTGCATCAACCACTCGCGCTACAGATTACTGGCGCGGGATTCGGCCACCGTATTCTAATTGAAAAACTAAGCAATTAAAATTAAAAAATTAACACTTTACTTGTTCACTTAAAAAAACTGACACACTTTTTACAACCATCACTAGTAAACGCGACCTAAATCCTTAAATTCCACCATAGAAAGCTTATCATTTGACAGATAGGCCTATTTCGTCTGCGAATTACTGACTTCTTCAGTGTCGAGTGCTTGAAGAATAGACCTTCTTGGCCACGCCTAGAAACGAATGGTTCGGATTGCGCTTAAGGTAATTCCTCACATTCTTTGCGTTCTCGGGGTCAATCGCTTTCGGTTTTCTTCCGCTGCCAGCTTGCCGGTGGGTCGCCTGGGTCTCGATTTTGCCACACGGAACACGGTCGAATTGTCGATTCACAACTGTTTTGCGATCCAGTTTGGCTTTTCCCCGACCGCGCCCATAATTTTTTGTCCAAGCACTTGGCAGATTGTGACATAGGTAGATGTAAACATTACACGCACAATTTTTGGTTTAGAAAAATGTCTCGACTCCCTGGAAGGGCCACACAATCAACTAAAGCAAAAATGGAACATGGAATTTCATATAGCTCTCATGTAATAACTGAAAGATTGAATAATGAACACTTGTTGGCTACCAGAACCAAGCAATAAGCCAATTGTGTAAACAATCAATTGTTAAAGTTAAGAGAGGATAATAAATCACAGAAGTTGTGATGCTTATTTATTATTAAAAAAAAAACGCTACATGAATATGTGCATAAGCATCATTAACAACCCTAGGTTGTTACTCCGTTATTGCCAGATTAGCTGTTATTGCACAGAGAATCAACAGATGATGTTTGCAACTTACATACATCCTCAATGTGTAAAAACTAGTCATACCAAGATATAATCGCTCACAAAATGTGATGGGGATTTTTCAAAGGCAAAATAATGAGAACCGATTTGCACCAACATGGACCAAACGTAAGAATGCTGTTAGAGCCACTCATAAAGTTGTTTAATTGATCCAAGATATAGTAAGAGGATTATCTTAATAGGGAAATCATAACATGCCAGCAATCAGCGGGATGAGAATGCAAAAAATAAGCAAACTTCAAACGACGAAATACTTCATTTAATAGTCCTATAGCACAGAACTGCATAACCAATGGCTGCCTAACAACAGCTTGCTGAGCCACCTAACTGGCCCATTGTTGCTCTGAACAGCTACGAGGCTGCCGAGCGAATGAAGCTGTCCCGCATATCCCGAAAATGTACTCCTTATATATCGTTCACTACTGCATATGAGACCTCCCCTACTTACATTTGAAATCTGTGATAGGAAAGTACTGGGCATTTTTACTCTGCATTTACTCTGCAAAACACAATCATAAGACATATTTGCGTTATTATCAATAGTTGAATGTTAAAAATCAGCAATATTAAATATTGGAATCACATCGTAGAAAATGTCCCTAACGATTGGTGTAAACAATTTTGATTATATAGTTATAAACGTTCAAAACCTAAACACGTTTCGTGACGCTCAAACTGTTTGCACCCGCAACGTTTATCCTAGTATTGAAAACACAGACGTAGTCCTTCGTCAAAACAATAAAGCTGCTTCCTAGTGAGATGTGGTGGTTCATAATAATTGTTAGTAAACCACTATCTCATGTTTGAGCGGTTTCAACACTGTTGGTATAAATCGGTCCATATTGATTCTGTAGCGTTCATATTATTTACCTTGTTTTCTTAATAAAAAAAAATATAATAACACCAACACGTTGTGTAATGTTCCAATAGCATCCTTACTGTTAGTTTAAATCGATCCATATCGGTGTTCCAGCATTATCAAAACTTATCTTGATGTTCCAATGAAAACCACTATCTGATAGAAAATCTGCATCAATCTGCATCCCACGTCCGACCTTTCCTTGTTTCCTTACATTTATTTGAAAAGTGATGATCGCTAATTTTGTAGCAATATTGTTCTGTTTAGTTGGATATTTGAGAAGCAGATTTGTCAAGCGAGTTTATTGAGTTTTGAAAACACACATTTGATGTCTTCTAATTTAATTTTCATGCAAATTTGTTACTGGTTGTGCACACTAAGTTTCGAATTAAATGCTATCTAATTTGTAACCGTTAGAGAATAGAAGAGCGAAAATTATAAAATTTGCCTCAGTGTTAGGGACACCTATAGTATATATTAACAAATCATTTGATACTGAATTTTATGGTTACTTTAAGCCGTTAGCATTCCTTTATGCAGCCTTGAAATGAATTCACCATTTTCTTCAGAATAAGTAATGAAAAAACAAATAAAATAGTATGACACAGAGGTCCAACAGTCTCCATATATAACTGTTTCATTTTAACATTCAGAGAACGTTGATTACTATTCGAGATAGGAAAATAAACTACTAAAAAAACATGCAGAATTTTTTATCTATCTCTTATACTTCGAGAATTCTTGAAATCAAAACGTAAAATAATTTAGTCTGCCAAATTTTGAAAACTGTAATTTTTCTAGATTTACGTATTTAAAGCAATTGGAAAATTAGAACTTTGATTAACTATCATGTATCCTGAATCAATCGAAATACATAAATAGAATTGAATTCGCCTGTTCATTCTTCTCAAAAACGTGTCAATTTTTTCCCCAAAAGCTAGCAAGTATATAAATGCACATCATTTCATTATTTTACGTCGAACTTACATACACTGAAAAAAATAATGGATTTTTAACAAGCGCTTAAACTTTCCCCTCGTTTACTTCCAAGCCAGAGGAGACGTAAACAACGAAATTTTGCAATCTTGCATGCGCCATACAACAATGTTCATTGTTCGCAATCTTTTATACAACAGACTAGATTAAGGAGTTACCTGAAATGACATGAAATTCATTATTTTTTTGCAAAATCTGCATTCCCTTTATGTGCATTAGGTAACGCAGAAAATCAAATGTTGCTTTCTAGCTGCAACGTTTACATGCGATAGTTTTTGGAAATCAGTTAATCCCAAATGCAATGCGAAACAATATGTAATTGCAATTTAAATACTGAAAAAAACCAGGAAGAAAAATTTTGCCTCTTTTCTGTTCTCTTATTTACTCTTGAATTCTTCTATACTAAAAAGCAGGAACTACTTAAAGGGAAAAAAATGTCGTTGCTTTTAAACCAAATCTGTAAACAAGGCGAAGCCGAGCGGTAATGGTTCAAAGTCAGTTTTTACTAAGGATTCACTTTTATAGAAGTATGACAAAATTATATGTTATCCGTGCTCCGTTGTCACGAAACATTTCATTCATCCACAAATCATTTAATCTTCCAAATGTTAAATCAAGATTGGTTGACCTCCACACCGATTTGCAAAGCAAACAAATCGAACTGGATCTTCAGGAAAGCCACCACGAGCCAGAGCAACGGAGAAGATAAATAACGGTCTATTTGCAATTTTTCTTCCTAACGCCTCAGTGGCGCATTGCAATTCTGTAGAATAATGGATCACTGAAGCAGCAGTTTGAAGAAACACGGTGGTCCATTTCCAAGTGCAACGGCTAGTGCTGGTGCCATTAGAGAGAAACTACGCAGGGGTGGATGGTATAAAGTGGCTGCCCTTGATTTTAATGTTTCAATCAATTTATTGATCCATTCTAGTATCCCCGGTACTTGTTTTAAAAGTATTACATTTTGAAATAACTCGTTACAACATAAAAATATTACGAAAGGCCGCTCAAAACCTTTCTAAGCTACCTCGTTTTATTGTATTTTAAGATGACAACATGTATTTTCCAAATTAAAACTACTTAGAGCATCCGCACCGAGGCGTTGTTTTTTTCAATTCTTTTATTGTGATTTCTAGACCAGGGCTGGTTTATCTCATTGTCACTCAAATACCTTTTGTGTATTTTTGTAACATGTATGGGCTTGTGATTCGAGCTCGTGACTTTGGCGCGAGAGGTATAGATGCTAATCACTATGCAGGGTACAGCCCCATTGAGTTGTTCGGAATGATGACCTAGGACTACGCTACTACATGTAAGCCATTTTGATTGTAAAATGGAATATTCTTGGAATTATTTTACTTTTTAACACAATGCTTAACATTTATGAGTTATTCACTAGTATGTGGCCCGAAACCAACAATGGCGTAACAATATTAAGGAATCGATGCGTAGAAATGTTTCCGATCGATCGATGCAACATTTTTGAAAATATTTGGAGAACCTACTGAGATATTAACGCTCTAAACCTTACCACTTTTCGTGCCGGTACCCCAGTATAGAAAACAAAGGCGTAGCCTTACTTAGTACGTAAAACGCATAGTAGATTTTCCAAATATCCAAATATGTTTCCAGTCCATAAGAAAGACAGTGTGTGCGATACCAAAACTATTCGAACTTTTTATCATGAAACCTCTCACTGTAAGCAGTATTTGAGCACGAATCAACATAGATTCATGATGCTACGCTCCACTACCACTAATTTATTGTGCCTCATTTTGTTTATTACGAAACGTATGCCTGAAAGAGTGCAGACGGCCGTCATCTATACTGACTAATCAGCAGCTTACGTCGAGCTCAAAAACTCGATTGCTATCGGAAAGGTACAAAAGCTTGGAGTTCACGGAACTCTATTACGATGGCTTCGTTCCTATGTTAAAAATCGTCAGCTCTCAGTTGGAGATTGGTTGTCCGATGTTTTCTCAGCGACGTCAGGGATACCGCAAGAAAGTCATTTAGGACCGTTTATCTTCTTGGTATGCCTCAGTATGCTGAATTGGACCCTCGAAGGTCTACGTCTTTGGTATACCGATGACTTCAAGATCGTTATGCGAATCCATTCAATGAGCAATTGTTAGCTTCTCCAACAGCAGTTACAGCCCAAGTAGCACACTGCGGTCATTATAAGTTGTAGTAACTTGATTATGACTAAGCAAGTAATATTTATGTTATCTCAACCAAATGGCAACAAGTGTGCTACTAGGGAAACCTTCGCTAACTAGTCCAATCTTAATCGAATGGCGAATAACCCAGACAAATGCGAGATGATTATTTTTCCTCGTATAAAAGATCCGATCCTCTTCGACTACAAGTTCCGAGACACGACAATCAAACGATCAACTTACGAGGAAGACCTTGGAGTTATTCAGGATTCCAGGTTGACGTGCAAACCACACATTTCGTACATAGTGAATAAGGCTTGCTCTAGGCTTTATATCAAGGATGAGCAAAGTCTTCTCCGATATTAATTGCTTGAAGTCTTTGTATTGCTCCCGGGTGCGGTCGACTCTGGAATAATGCAGTTTGGAGCAGATAAATAACAATGTTCGACCACGAAAATTGACAAATAAAGTATTATGTTATTGTTACACATTAACGGTGCGATTCAAGGAATGCAGCGGGTTTCAATATAGTCTCAACAATATTTGCCGGACATCTACCACGATAGACAAATCGCCGACGCTTCTGATCTTAATTTATCGGGCTTTAACATTAGTTTGGGCTCGAAATTAGTGTCTCCAAGATTGTAGTTCGAGTTTAGTTAGGTAGGTACTGATTTAGCTACAAGACAGAAAGACCGTTTCTTGTGTGTTAATTTTGATTAAAGATTGTACTCGAAAAAAACAAATACAACAGACAAAAATGATCACCAAAATTTCGTTTTAAGTCGAACATTTTTGAAACTCTCAGAGAATAAATAAAAATTTATTAATTATGTTTTTGTTGCTTTATTCAACCTCCTCTTCTATGCTGAATGCCTGCATCTTACACGTAACGCTACCCATGAAATCTTGTGAAACACTTGCGCCATCTATCTTACACACTTTCATCCACTCTTTCTTCAAATCCTTGTCGTTTTTGAAGACCTTCTCTGTTTTATAATCCCCATAATCGCCCAGAATTTTTCTATTGGGCAAAGTTCTGGCGAGTTTGGTGGATTTGCCTCCTTTGGCACAAAAACAACATCTTCGACTACAATGTCGGTAAGAAGTGGTGCGAACCACCCCATGCCCGGTTTCACGTAATGGCACGACGCCAAATCCGGCCAAAACAGAGTATCACCTTCGTGAGACCTGATGAAGGGCAGCAAGCGCTTGTGGAAGCATTCTTCTTTATATATTTGGTCATTGATGGTGCCGGTCATTATGTACGGCTTGCTGAATTTGCCGTACCCCCAGATCACCTTCAATACCAAGTAATTCTTGGTAAATTTGTCGACCTTCTTCTTCCGGAAGTTTTCCATTTCCAGACAACAAAATTCCAGGCCAAGGATCTGCTTGGCGTTCGCTTTAATGTACGTCTCGTCGGTCATTACGATGCATTTCGGCTGCACCAACCCCTCGTGGTACAGCTTCCTAGCACGGGATTTGGCCACCGTATTCTATTTATCGGTTTGGTAAGGCACTCTTCTTACCTTCAAGACATGGCCGGACTTCATTGTCTGCTGGACGAACCAGGTGAAAGAATTGACCTTCTTGGACACGTCCTAAATCGAATGGTTTGGATTGCGCTTGAAGTAATCCCTCACCTCCCTTGCGTTCACAGGGTCAGTCGTCTTCGCTTTTCTTCTAGTGTAAGCTCACCGCTGGGTCGTTCTGGACTCCTTGAACGATTTTACCACACGAATTGTCGATTCCCAACTGTCGCGATACACCTGTGGGACATGTATGGATTTTCCACGACTATGCCCATATTTTTTTGTCTAAGCACTTCTTGCTTGGAAACCATCTCAATAACCACTTGCCTGATTGTGACGAAATTTTGCACATGTAAACAATACTCTAAATTAGTTTTACTCGTAATTTCAACAATTTTTACCCTTGCAATAAACAGTTATACACAAAAGAAAGTCTTACATATTTGTTCGAGTACATCCTTTAGGCGTTTGGTTATACAATACAGATACAGAATACAGATTTATGTTACAGAATTCATAAATTGATCATCACCCATGCTTACATAAGCATGACAATTTTGTTAATGATGACCATTTACTTGAAAACACCGGGAATTCAATCCATCGGTAAATCCAAATAATCCATCTATTTGTTAACCACTGGTCTATTGGCCTGCGGGACACCAAACAACCATAATGTCCAACGTTACTGCTAGTAGCGAAACAACAATTACGCATAAGTAGGTTATCATGCCCCACTTACCCCATTCAGAAATGTGAAACTAATGCTTGGGTGTATGTGCGACGCGAGGCAGCCACACAGGACGACTGGCGACGTCGAGATGGATGGTGAGCACTACAGAGATGAATATTTTATGATAGTTTATCCGTCGCTATTTTATTTATGCTCCGTGTGCATAGTTCCACCGAGGTTATAAAGGAGCCAAGTTTATTTCAACTGTCTACAATGGAAGGCTCCCATACATCATTTCGAGGTTTTCGCTGGGTTTCGAAATATTAACAATGAACGAATTCCCCGGAATGGGATGCTTTTGTCAAAATTGCCACCCATTTACCGGGAGTCATCGAAACACACACGCACGCAATATGGGAAACAAAGGATCTTCACGACTCGTTAACGTACTGATGTGACACAAAAAGTTTAATTTGATTTTAATGAAATAGCTCTCACGGGTGGGTGTCACAAGGGATGATGTTTATGAAGGAACGTACCAAAAATTGTCTATACGTTGTGGGTGGTTTCGAAATTAATTTTGTTTAGGGTAACTGTTCCCATCACAATATCACTGTTTCCATATTCAGTCTATGCTAAATCAGGAGATGTTTGTTTACATATTATAACAAAGTGATGAAACAAGTTTAGAAAGATCTTCGTAACTATCAACCAATGTTTATTAAAGGGTGTAACAATCAAAATTGATCAAACAAAATGGCTTGTAAATTGATTAATTTTCTTTTCAATCCAAATATATATTTGCATTTTGAAGCATTATGAAATATTCAGCTAAGTTTCCGGGTGAGTTAATTTGAATTTCCAGGCCTTTAACTTTGCAACTGACATCAGATTCTGTACAGCTATGTACCTAGTCCACTCAGAATGTTTATTTTCAAGTGCTTCTTGCTGCCTAGGATTTTTTTGGGAAACACCCGAGAGTCCTTTAGTACCTTTTGTGTCAAAAAAAAAAAGATGATTCATAAATCATCAAGCAATTCTATCACAACACTTCGCTTGTTCATTTTTTTAAATGAAAAAAAGTAAACAAAGAAACACTGAAACTGAAACACAAGTCGAGCACTCGATACTGAAGAAGTCTGTAAGTCGCTGACGAAATAGGCTCGAAGGGTGTTGCAGAAAGTATATCTGATAAATGACTGTTTTCTTCGGAGTGTCGTTGCTGAAACACTTTTCTAATAATTTCAATGTCATCGTACCATTGTAACTGTTTTTAATCCCAAATATAATACAATCTTACAATCCATTTTCTAAATTCTACAAAATTGAGTAAACAAACAATCGCAGATGTACTCAATATGGCATATCTTCACAAATGGCAACCTATCAAGCTAAACATTCCATAGAATGCCGATGACAGATGTGGAGACCTAAAAAAAAACACAACTCAAATCGTGTGAGCCACACGGTGGTGAATCCGGGAGCGTTTTGATCAAGATAGTATTTTTCCGAGTGGATAAAAATATACTATTGAGGTTTTTCGATGACTGCGATGACAGGGATACTCTGAAAATTTTCTGATGTCGCTGTATGTACCTAGGGACTGCCGTTATGAAGATCAGGATAAAACAAGGAAAATGTATGTAGTTATATCACAGAGAACAGACATCCAAGCTAGAGTGCGCTCCGTGTGTAAATTTCTCTAACTGTCGTTTTAAAAATACAGCTTGTTTCCGTTAGTTTTTGTGATTCGTATGTTGATGGCGCCACCTGCGCTCTTTGGGATTTGATTGTCTGTCAATTTTAATTTGGTGAAACCTAGACTAGGCGGCGCTGATTTTTCAACGGTTTACTTTTAAAAATTTACACAGTAAATTGGGGAAAAAATGTTCGAGCCTAGATGTCTGTTCTCTGTGGTTATATACTATATAGGCAGACTCACTGTGAAAAAGTCCATATCAAGCGAGGCTGGTTCTTTTTTGGATCCTTTTGAGATCTCAAGCAAGTGCGCAACATTTGAAGACTTTGGGTTGTAACTCAGCGCAATTATAATGGTAATAATGTACTTATTTTTCGTTTTGAATTGCTATACCTCACAATAAATTATGTAAAAGTATTGTATAACACCTTAACCAAAAAAGAAATAGTTCTAGAATATCTCTAAAAATAGTTAAGGTTATTGATTTAACAAACATTAAAAATTTGGGGAAATAACGTTAAGTAAGAGAGTGAAACAACTCCGGCGTTCCCCATTTTATTATGATCCTTGCGATGATCTCCGGAACCAGTATTCAGAACCACCGGAAAATGATCAAAACCACCCTGTAGCCTCAGAGACACCCAAGATCGTCTTCATCATGGGCAATTTTTTCCGTAGTGGCAAGAAGCGAGATCTGGCCAAAACAGCACGGAACAACTTTGTTCCTTCAAGAAAGGCAATACGCGTTTTTTCAAGCATACCTTTACATAAATATCTTGGTTGACAGTGCCAGTTGTTACGTAACTTCCGCTTTTTAGCCCACAGGTGCAAATCGGCTTTCAACCCGAGTATTTTTTCGGGAACTTTGACAATTTTTTCTGCTTGAACTTATCTTGAACTCTTGACTTGGGAGCTGTTTGAAATCGGCCTTGACGTATGTTTCATCGTCTATTACGAATTTGGGCAACAAATGCGCCTACAACTTACGCGCTCTTTCTTTGGCTGTTGTGTTTAGCTTATCATCTCGATTTACTATCACTTCAACCTTATTCTTTGCACTGTTATGTGGGACTTTTCCAAAAAATTTTCGATACCTCAGATGGAAAGGTTGGGATTGCGTTTGAAAAGGCTGATCACTATTCTTCCGGTCGCTGCGGCTTCCTGGTTTCGGTTTCCTCCTGATCCCGGCTTCCTGGCAGCCGTCAGATGTTCTTCGAACACTTTTATAACATTCGTCACGGTTGATTTGGCCATGTTAAGTGATTTTGCCAGGTCGGCGTGGGAATAATTTGGATTTTTGCGCGTGCACATTTTTGATACGCTGTTCTTCTCCTTCGATGCCGTTTTGACAATTGAATAGAAAAATGGCAAAAACAAAATAGTCAATATTGCGTACGCATACACATACAAAATGAGGGGTGTTTAAGTTTTTTAAATGTACGATTTAAAAAACCACGTCATATTTGAGTCGACTAAATTTTTACCGTTCCACCATTTACCCTTATTTTTACGATGATCCCTAGGATCAAAATCCGGAACCATCGAAATTATCCCAAAATATTATGGAAGGAGCTAACGCGGCCATTGAGTTATATTGGTCGACCCCTGTGATTAGGAAATGAGAGTTGTAGCACCGTATGAATGAATAACAATGGATTCCACCTTAATTCCTTGAATGGGGAAACATTGACCGGTGACGACCCTGAAACCAATCCAGTCAGTGCTCGTCGAGATCCCTCAATGGAGTAGTTTTATTTATTGTACTAATCGAAATATACATGAATTCATACAAGAACTTTAGTTTCCCTTCAGCAACTCGGAATCGGGACCCTTAGGTACCCTAAGATAATCTGGAATAACTCCGGTGGATTTGGTCGAATCCAAAGACTTTAAATAAATAATTAATTTCAACAGACGCGTAGAATCTCCCTTCGTTCAATTGCCCCTAAGCAAGCGTTCAATTGCCCCTTCGCTGTCCCTATGTACCTATAGAACATGTAAATTTTGATGCCCTGAGACTTACGCATGCAAGCAACCTTTAGATCATAAGAACAAGTAACACATTTTTTTGGGCTGCGTTTGTTTATGTTTATGATACTTTATTTTACATGAGATCTTTGTTTATTTTTCTTGGCGGAAAGTAATATAGAATTACGTCTCGTGAAAAATAGCAATTACTAAGTGTGTAGCCAAATACCGAATGTTGAAATTTAAAAAAAAATGAGTCAGACAATTCCGTTGGCCGCAAATTTAGAATCAGTTATTCAATGTCAATCATTATCACGCACCGTCAAATAAAAGTGAAACGTTGATACGGCCCCGAAAGGCTAGTTATTTTTCTAACATTTCTAATGATTGCTACCGTCACTCAAAGCCGAGGACCGTTAGCCATCATTCACCAAAATTTCGCCTTCCTTCACTAATGTAATAAATAGTGCTGGTGTCATTTTAATCAATTTCATCCGGTTGATCAATTTGCCTTCACACCGTACCGCGTAGCCTCGACTTGTTTTGCTAAAAAAACTGGGATCAAATTTCAACTACACATGCATACACAGAACCCTATCCCTGCCGCATTCATCTCAGCATTTCAAAGAAGTGACAAAAGAATATCGACTAGCACAGATTAAGCTGTCTATTCTTCCTGCATCAGTGCCTCCGAGCGTTGGCAGGTCTTTTGTAGCATGTCTTTATCCATTTCACGAGAGTTGCAATCCATTCCACCGACGGACAGACTGGAGCACCAAACAGCAGCAGTTGTGCGGAGGTTGATGAGGGTTTTGCACATTGCATCGCACACTATCCCTCTGATGATGGTTGAAGCCCATTGTGCAGACGCTTCCACCTCACTACTCTTTTCCGGGCAGACTCGGTTCTCTTTCTTTCGAACTAGCTGGTGATATGCTCTTATCAAAGTCATAACTCCAACCTTCAGTAGAATAAGGAATGCCTTGATGGCTGCAACCGGCGGGGGTGGATGTATAAGTATTCACTACATATAGCTTTTTCGCTTCGTTTTACTTGCTTCTCTGCTCTCAGGGAAAAAGGAGGTGAAACTACAGCAGGAAAATGAGGAAAACAGGATCAAAAACCGGAACCATTTCAGCGCCGTGTCAGTGTGAAATTTAATGCATTTTATGCTCCACAGGAGATGCAGCCATGGTGTCGGGTGGACAGAAGTAGCCGTTTTCCCGTTTGGTTGATGTTGGTTATAGTGTTCGACAAAAAAAAAGATACGATACGATGTGGTAAGAAATCTAAGGAAAACTGCACAAGCACGATTGTAGTGCAGTGGTTTCTCGAAGATGCCATGCTGGTGAAGACTCCGTAAACTTGAATGCCGTGAGCTGATGCAATATAATACGATGCAAGGTCTTTATTTTTCCGAGTTTCCTACCACTCCGAACGGGTGCCATTCTACGTTATCACCGATATAGTGGGAATGCGTTTTGACGGACGTTACTTTGCCAATGCCGTCGGTGATGGTGTGGTATCAATGACTGTTCATTCCATTCACATTCGATGCCACGGCACGGGCGGTTCCCTCCCATGTCCCATGACAGAGAGTGCTACTTTAGCGTGAACTTAGACGGAAGATACAATAAAAAGTTACACACAGTAGAAGCGGGGACATTTCTCACTCGATCGCATTTTCGTTCGGGATGTGTGACTTTGCTTCGAGTGATTGATTCTCATCGTGGGGAGTTGGTATCAGGTTTCTTTTCTGCGAAAATGTTTCAGCTTGGTTTGATGAACTACTGGATAATAGCATACGTTCATTGCTGTTCGTTCTAGTCGGTGGAATATTCTCAGATTACTTTGTTTTAGAAATTGGTGTAAATTTCTGCGGATTCCGTGACAGACTTTAAATTCAAATAGTAGGTTTTGAAACAAGTTTTAAACATAATATTTTATGCAACACGAGTCAAACAGTAACGATTATTACGACCAGTACTGAAAATGTCGAGTTGCACACGACGTTCTTGTAACGACAAAGTTTAGGTTTTTATTCTCGATATATTTACACATTTATGATTCATGTACATGTGCAAGCACTGTATCGAAAACAAACTGGCAACATTTTTTTTATTATAGAAGGAAAAAAAACGAAAATTTAAACCAACTTCATCATTTCATTCAAGCCTTGCTCCTAAGTTCAAACAAAACAATATTAAATGAAAATAAAATAATTTATGAATTTTCTGATTTTTGATTTGACTCCACTCATGAGGTTTTGGACATTTCTTTTTGAACTTTTCCATGGTCTTGCACTCTTTACCACTCTTCTTGATGTTGCCCTTGGCAATAGCTCAGTAACGTTCAATTGGACAGAGCTGTGGGCAATTGAGAAGATTGATGTCTTTCTCAACGAAATGCACTGCATTTTCTTGCATCCACTGTACTGTGGTTTTGACGTAATGGGCGCCGCCAAATCAGGCCAAAATAAAAGAGGAACCTTGTGCTGCTTGTATAACGGAAGCTTCCTTTTCTGCAAACATTCACTATGCACTATGGTCCACATCACGAATTTTCGAGGAAACATGCTCCCAGCGCCTAAACTTGAAACTTTACAGCAAAGTGGTCCCCATTTTCACGGAAATACAAAAACTTACTTTTTTATTTGCAGGTTTTTCAATGTTAAAAATTGACCAATTTAGAGCAACTTTGCACTCGGCAACTTAGGGTGTACCATAAAAAAAGTTTTTCTGTCCTAACTTTTTTATTTCAATTTCCATCGTAAAATTGTATTAAGACAAGTTGTAGAGGCGCGTATTTGGATATATTAATTTTGCCGCTAGCTTTAACCAATCAATAGTTATTGAAGTTTTTCTAAACAAAATACGCCCTTTCAAATTTTGTTCAAATGGACTTTGTATACCAAAGAACGCGTCTTCGAAATTTCTAAAACTCTTCGGAACACAACTTTACGGTTGAAATATAAATAAAAAAGTAAGGGTAAAAAAACATTTTTTTATGGTACACCCAAAGGTGATGAGGAAAAATTGCTTTAAATCGGCTAATTTTCAAGCTAGAAAAAAGTTTATATATGAAAATTCCATGAAATTTTTTGCGCTTCATTTTTGCCCAAGAATGTAAACGCCTATTTTTGCAAATAAAAAAGTTAGTTTTTGTATTTCCGTGAAAATGGAAACCACTCTAATATTAATTAACATAAAAAAAATGGGCTTTATTGATACAAACCATGTTTTAGAACATTACTTTGCTGTAATTACTTGCTGCTTCAAGTTTAGGCGCTGGGCGCATGTTTCCTCGTAACTTCGTGATCTGGACCATAGTGCAATGTGGTGTAGAAAATCAATGACTTCTGGCTAAATTTTTTACCTCGAGTGTCGGTGACCTTGGTGTAAAATTGCTGTCCTGGAAGCGTTCTGGAGTCTTCTTCCATATATGTTTCGTCAACGACTAAAACGCAGACAGACGGTGATTGCAAAAGTCGGCTGCATATTTTTATGGCTCTGGTCAGCACTTTGTTTTGCTATTTTCTGCATCTTATAAGTCGTCAGGTTTTTGGGCTTCCTGATTCTTTATACCACTCCGAAGGAGGTACCAGACTTTTTGGCCAAATTACGATTCGACATCTGTTCTGAAGGATGAGGTTGGATGATGGTTTTCTTCCTCTTTTTAGCAGCTCATCTAACAAGTAGTGTTCTCCGAACATGTTGATGATAGATTTAATAGTGTCGTGATGAATTTCAAAACGTTTCGCTATTTTGTTCATCGAGACATCTTTTTCACGAAACCACGTGACAGACACATGAATTTTAACACACTTTTCCATTCGCGGCTACTCGAAAACTATCACTGTTCACCGAAAGTTCAGAAGCTGCTCATGTTGTTGACAGATAAACGCACCGGATGTAGGTAGGTTCAGACCGACAGTCTTACGCGTGTATGTGTGAGCGCATCTTAAGCGTTGCCAGTTTATTTTTGTTACAATCCCAGTACGAATGTCACGAATTCCCAAGTTTCAAAACAAGTCCTGCATTGAAAACCTAAGGTTTTGAAACTGGATGTCATTGAGTGTTGCCGAAAAGTACCTACGTTGAAAACACGTTGTAGCAGAAAAAAATGATTTCGCAGCATTCACCAGAACCAACACCACTCACAATGTTTTCTAGCAAGGCATCACAAGTCTTCAAAATAATTCTATCTCACAATGAAAACACCACGAATACAGATCTTCGTGACGAACCTGAGATGCTCATTGAGTTTGTCGAAAACTGATGGGTTTCTTTGAGTGAAATAAAAGGTAAAAGCATATTATTGAAGTAGTTGCCGATAAATGGCGCCAAATCTGATGATCATATCCCTTAAGAAATTGGTGTACCTTTCTTTTTTCCTTAAAAAAATTATCCCGTCTTATAAATGGGAAATGCCAACTGGCCTGTTTTAAATTTGAAAAAAAAAACCATTCTGTAAGCCATACGCACCCTTTAATTTGCGTTAACTAACTTTGAATAGCATATATAAATATTACTTGTTGCATCCATCCGTATCAAAGACTGTATTCGTAAAAAATGAGACACCCTAATTTATATCACCATCGGTCAAGTGGTTACAGTGATGGCGTTGAAACAAGAATAGATGTCCAAAAAAACGTCTCGAAGAGAAGTTAACAACATGCAAACAGTAATTACTCGAACATGGCTTAAATTTTTTAGTGTGTTTTGCGGTGAAATGTTTGTTATCATGTCAATAATAGTTGTGCAATCCATTGGATTTGGTACAGTGGATCGTTTCAAAGATGAGTCGAATTTATCTGGACATGCGAAAGAAAATTCTGTACATTTGGTGCTCGGAATCGCGTGTTACGCACAACCAAATTGCAGAACGGGTGAAAAAGAACCACACAAAATGTCAAAAATATAATCGAAAAGTTTGGTGAGACCCTTTCCAGGAAAGATTTGCCCCGACCAGGTAGGAAACTGGGACACAGGCAGTCCGGCCGGGACTAGTACATAAAGAAGAACCCATCGGCGTCAACGCGGGATTTGTTCAAGCAATTCAACACCAGCATCAGGATGATTCAAAAAGTTCTCTCCTGCAAGCTCGGGCCATAACAAGAGCGTGAAACGAATTCTGGAGAACAAAATCATATGAACCTTGATCGACGATGAAACCTACGCCAATGAGGATTCGCTAGCGCTGCCCGGACCGGTGGACGAAATCGATGAACCAGAAATGGACAACGCTGGCACCACGGTGGTGATAAAAAAGTTTGGTTTGATGAACTTCTTGAAAAATTTTGGAAAGAAGATGGCGATCTAGCAATCGGCAAACTTGCAATCGATTTGTACCTGTGGTTTGCGGTTGGTGATTTTTATCATGAAGGGTACAACTATTGCCAAGGTATACGAGGAAGAATGTTTGTTGAAGAGATTTCTACCACTGTACAGAAAGCAGATAGCTCCTCCTCTCTTCTGGGCGGATTTGGCTTCCGCCTACTACGCCATGGTGGTTCTACAGTGGTTCGTGTAAAAGGACATCTATCCGCCGAACTGTTCGAATCTTCAGCCAATTGAACGATATTGGGTGATTGTAGAGTAGAAGTCGGGTACAGTGTCCTTAAGCATGCAGGAGTTCCTGAAAAATGGACAGCAGCCACCAGGAAAGTGACAAGACAACTGTGCAGAATTTAATGAAAAATTTGAAGTCCAAAGTGAAGCGTTCTCTCCAATAAATCTATTTTTTATACTCTTTTATTCGAAAACCAATGTTGCTAATTACTTTTCGATACACGCCTTAGATGTTTCGAAAAACATGTCGGAACACATAGCCTGTATTCGTATCTTGTCATATATTATCCATATTTCCATTTTCAACAGAAGGTCATCGCGAAGCACGTTTTTCGTATGTTATTTCGTTTTAGTTAGATTTTTTTTGGTTCCCTGCTAATAGTTTAAATAAATGCCAAAAGTCCCTCTTGAGGACTGCTAAAGTAGTGTCAAAGTGGCCATAAGCAATGCAGTAGAAAGTGCCTGGTTCGCCGTGAAGTGCCAGACGGTTTTTGACTAGAAGAACGTAGCGTGGGCGGTGATGATCGGATAAGGCACCCATCAAAATGTGGAGTGATGCAAATGATGTGCCGCGAGACGAAATATGCCCGGATAAGGTTGGATCTTCACCGATGAATGTGAGATGATCGAAAGATGGCAGCAGCACTGCAATGAACAACTGAAAGGCGCAGAAGCGGAACATCTAGACATAAGGATAAATGACTTCGTAAGGAACGGTGAACGAGGGAGTTGTGCCAACATCGGACTACGACAGGACTTATGAAACATGCGGGCTTTAACATGCGGGCCACGATTTCCAATAACTCCTGTCAATTCATTTGCTTCGTGAACCATGTGGACGTGAACATTGTCGGAAGAACGTGCTAGCAGGAGCAACTGAGCGCGATAGAGCTCACACGGGCAGAAGAGTGATTATCGACGGAGATGAGTTCAGGTGGTAGATGAGTTTGTGTATCACGGATTATTGATGGCGTCGAATGAGAAGGGAGCGGCAAAAAAATTCAGAAACGCATTATAGCCGGAAGTAGTGCTGACACAACAAGGCCATACGGTCTGTTAAACTTAACCCTAGTACTAAGTGCACCATGTACAAGTCGCAAATAAGACCTGTGATTGTCTACAAGCAAGAAACGTGGACAATGCACGAGGAAGACCTGCATGCACTTGGAATTTTTGAATGACCTAAGCTTAGGACCATATTTGGCGATATGTGTAAAAAACAGCGTATAGAGGAACTACGAATGAATAGAATATGGAATGGACCACGAACTGGCGCTATTCTATGGCAAACTAAGTATCCTAAAAGTCGATAGAGCTGGAAGGTTACAAATCCCGGATAAATAGAGTTTGATTTAAATCCGGCCGGTACAAGATGCAGGGGAGCAGAGCGAGCTAGTTGGTTAGGCCAAGTGAAACAAGACCTAGGAAGTGTAGGACGCTGGAGAAACTGGAGACAAGCACCCCTAAACCGAGTTTCTTGGTGAAACACAGGTGCGGTCTTCGAGGGACACTGGACCAGCAAAAGTAAAGTAAAAGTAAGTTAAAAGTAACCGGAAAAGGGTACATCCATTTAATAATACCTATCATATTCGTTGGGTTTTCGTTTGTCCAAAGTGTGTATTCAATAAAAATGGAGCTCACCGAAAATCATTTGTAACTTTTATCCGTATGAGTACAAAACCTGGAAAACTAAGCAAAATTTATTATTGATAGTTATTCATACAGCAGTTCTACTCATGTCACCAAAACAAAATAGTGTCTGTGAAAAAATTTTGTGCATTTACAATCAAAGTCCAGAAGTGTCCCACCGATGGATCGTCGAAAAGCTAGGTATTGCAAATGCAACTGTGTCTCGTGTGATAAGAACTTTAAAGAAGCGTCTGAGTGCCCGAAGGAAGGAAGGGAGTGGTCGTAAAAATGGTCCAATGGACAGTATAATGACCAAAAAAGTGGTGCAATTGATCAAAACCGTCAGAACATATCAATTCGAGATGTTGCTAAAAAATGCAAGGTGTCAGTCGGTTTTGTGCAGAAAACCATGGCTTGCTCGCGACAAAATCTGGACACCCTTAAATACGTATATCTCTGGAAATACTTTATCAACGCTTGAAATATTTCACAGACTGATGAACGTTCATTGTCTGTTCATTGTGTAAATCAATTTTTGGTGATACTACAAGTTTTTAGTTAAAAGATGGCGTCGAAAGAAAAGCAAATGCGAGAAGCAATTGTGTGCGATCGTAATGAAATTCCAGATCTGTCAGTAAGAAAACTGGCAAAAAAGCTTGGTTTTTCTGCAAGCTTTTTTCATGACGTTCTTAAATCTTACACGTTTGGCCGATACACCGATACACGTTTGGCAACAACCAGGAAGGCTGGGAGCGGAACAAAAACGAATCTCAAGAACCACCAGAAGATCGCGAAGATGAAGGAAATATTCCTGAATAGACCAGATCTTTCGGTACGTACTGTGGCTAGAAAAATAAAAATGTCTCCAACTTTCGTGCATACTTGCAAGCACCGGCAAGTCGAAGTCGTATGAAGTCGTTCAAGGTGAAAAGTGTATGGTCGTTCAAGGCGAAAACTATACAGAACCGTAAACTATACAGAACCGTGAACTGATAAACAGAATGTGACGGCTAAAACTGGCTAGGTGCTGTAAGGCTTTAAGCAGCTTCCCAGAATGTCTTATTTTAATGAAATGCAACAAAACAGCGTAGATGAGCATTTCAAGGCCGAAGGAAAAGGCCAAGTTTCTCAAAAAATATTTGGTTTGGCAGGCAATATGCAGCTGTAAGCAAAGAAATGTACCGTGAAGAATGACTGAAGCAGCGATTGTTACCATTCCTACGGCACCATGACGCTCCTCGCTATTCTGGCCTGATTTGGCATCTTGTCATTACGCCAAAGCTGTTTTGGAATGGTATAAAGCGAATGGAGTCCATGTTGTACCGAAAGAGGTGAATCTACCTAACTGCCCGGAATTGTGAGTTATCGAGCGGTATTGGGCTCGAAAGAGAGAACTTTCTCAATATAAATAACAAGCTACTACTGTAGAACAATTTCGAAAATCTTGAACAAAATCAGTTAAATCGGTTGCGCAAAAGTTTGCACCAAGTCTGGGTGGAGTAAACACAATGGTTGCATGGATGGTAAACTCTGGATAGAGTAAACTCAAAGTCTGGATAGAGTAAAGTAATGGCTGTAGTAAACTCAAAAGTTTGTAGTTTCTTCATGCAGCCTAATTAAGTAACTGTGATTAGTTTCAAGATGGCTAATAATGCACAGTAAAATGAATAAAAAATGCATCTTGGATTGAACTAACAACAAATTTGTTTTATTCCAAATTTAATCTGTCCAGATTTTGTCGCGAACAAGCCTTAGAAGGTGCAAAAAGCTCCAAACCGGAATAAAAGCAAAACACACTGCGAAAACTCGCATCCGGGAACAAAGTTGCTCACCAAATCCGTATGGCATCGTGATGCAGGACGAAATTTACGTCAAGGCTGACTTCCGCCAACTTACTGGGCAAGAATAATCGAAAAAAGAAATTATTAAAATTTTCAAAGAAGTTTCTGATCTGGTAAGCGATTTGCGGATATGGTCAAATAAGCACTTCCTGCATCACTTCTGGTACAACCAATGGTGCGATTTACACGGAAGATTTTCTTAAGAAGCGTCTCTTGCCATTCATAAGAAAGCACAAAGGATCAAATAGCTGGTCATACCACTATTTACGCTCGAAACATGTTGGAGTGGTACTGAGCCAACGGAGTCAATTTTGAGCCAAAAGATATGAACTCACCAAATTCAGCGGAACTTGGCACAATTTGAACATTTTGGGCGACAAGGTTCTGACAGACGGAACTTTGCTAACATCATAAAACTATGCAAGCAGAGCTGGAGCTGAAGAAAATTTGTGTACAAACAACAAAAACGCTCGATAAAATCGAATGTAAAAAAATTAATGGCTGGAGTGAAAGGGAAGGTGCGGACATTGAGGATGGAAGCTGAAATTGCATGGAACAAATTTTAAAAATTATAACTCATTAGTAGTCTTTTATTCACTGAAAATTTCAATAAAATCCGATAATCGGTTTGATTTTAGTGAATAAATATGTGTGCCATTTTTATCGTCTCTAGTTATAACATTCGTGTTTTAGTGCGTTCAATGATGTTGCGCTTATGTTTTCTAAGATTAATTTCCTGTGTGAAGTTTTATAGTATTATTGTATGATGGGTGTTATTTATTGTGTCACAAGGAAATGATCCAAAATAACATGTCACTGCATTTGCTTTTGGATCGGGAATATAGTTTGCTTTTTGTCACTACTACTGATATTCGTGACTTACAATGGGAAGAGTTGAAGCTACAATAAAATCCAAATTTGGATAAAAACAATCAACTCTTGTTTTGTGCAGTGCTCCAACCACATTAACAAAACTCCATTCGAAAAATGGCTTATGAAATTCTCTTAACTCTGCTGCATTACGAATGAGAAGGAATTGAATGTAAAAGAACATATCATAGGTAAATATAATTGGTCGAATCGAGGTAAAACAAGTAAAACGAACGAAGGCCCTTGTTGAAAGTTATTCAATGTATAATAGACAATCAGTCGTAAAAAAGTAAGTGCGCATTACATTATATTTGGAGTCGCTCCAATTTGAACCAGCAATCATATGAATCATTTGTAGCGAATGACGAATAGCCGATCTAATCTAATCCATTGGTGCCATGTCTTTACTTCCGAATACGAATTGCTACGGAAAAGGTGAACGCGATAATCAATTCTTCACACGTCTCAAACAAGCAAAGACTCCTTGTAGGGTTTCCATTTTGATACCAAAGCGTCATCCGCTCGTCACATTTTTTTGTATGTATCAGTAATGATGATTGAAAAATAATTTTCGGATTAGGCATTCACAAACGGGTTGTTTACAAACGTGAAGGACATAATTTCAACAGCCATTGTAATACACCTTTTTCAGAATATAACTAAATAACGGAGCTTTCTGGCTTCCTCCGCTCATTGTCGGCGAAGACTTATGACATCGATTGACAATTTCCGTCAAATGAATTCCAATATCTGTATGAATGCACTAATTGGTTTCTTATTCATTTCCTTTCACAGGTAAGACGACGCACGTGGCTTTCCTACTCAGCAATTGTGTAGGCAATGGGGCCTTAGCTATTTTGGTGCTGGCAATTGCTGAAAGGTAACCAGTTTCGAGAATATTACAGGTTTTTGCGCAGGAGTTTTTGTGTGTGTGCGAATATGAAGCTCATGAATTTATCGCATACCACATTCACCAAAGGAGGACGCTGCCACCGCCGTATGCAATGTTTATGTGGACTGGGAAGAGTTACCCCTTGAGTAGCATCTCTCGAGATTGGGAAAACGTGACACCAGAGAAAAATATCGAGTTTTCTGTTATTCGGTGCTATGCTTTTCTTCGGCGCCGTGTTGTGAGCTCCTCCTGTTATTTATTTATTCTTTGGCGGTCGAGTTTTTCCTTTATCCATTCTTTACTCTGGAGTATCTCCTAAGTGCCAGCACACGTAAACACTGGGCAATACCAGGCTGCAGTATATTTTTTATTTTGGTTGAAAATTGGAAAATTTCAAGAAGATATGGTGACACCGGCATGTGTTCAAAGAGAGGCGAGGAGGAAGAGGCGGTTGATCGGGTCCCTTCAGGAGATTGTTGTTTTTTTAGTGGTTAAAGTGGTATTCAACGTATGTAAATACGCATACTGTTAGATTAACTTATGCTTTTCATTCCATACACAGGCGCATTTCAAAAATACACGTTCAATTGTAAACGCTGAATTGTAAACAACGAAATAGTTGGCAATCTTTCATACAACAAACCTGAATGAGGCGATGTTTGGCTATAATTGACATGAAATTCCCCATGAATTTATACCAAATCTAGAATTCCGTATACGTGCATAATGCAACGTAGAAAATTTCATTATTCATTAAAACTGTGAACTCAAACGATGCTAAGGTCTTCCAATACCAATTTTTCACAAATTACAACTTTAAGAACACACACATTATTAAGATGTACGAACACGTATCTTCACCTGATAATTTCTGTGGTTGGTTCGCATTTTTTGATATATTAAACATTAAAAGTACTTATTGTTGAGTACGTTGAAATATACCTGAACAGCTGAAGAACAGACTACGCATTTCACTCCGGATAATCGAATCCTTCGGATAATCGAATCAATTTTAACCAAGACCAATGCATAGCATATTGGTCTCATCGAACGCTATTCTATGTTTCTGTGATTGGTTCCGGTGAATATGAGTCACGTTGAACCCATCATGCGTTACATCAAGCGATGTGCAAATCCAATAAGAAAATCAATATTGGGCATATTGCGTGTTCAAGATCAAATTAGCCTACCCCAGGCGTGTTCAGGGAAACTCACGGGAAGTTATCAATTTCTAACAACTAAATACCAAAACCTTTGATGCGACATCGCAAATTATATGAGAATTTCAAAACATTAAGTATCCAAGACTATTTCCAATCTTGTTTCGGATACCCATGAGGAAATAACTTGTTTCGAACTTATACCAAAACTTATCAGGCGCTACATTAAATTATATGAGATTTCGATGACGAGTTAATTGGTCGCCAAAGCAACACTTTGAAAGCAAAGCAACACGCATGAACTTTTTTCGGATGATGATAAAAAAAGCTAAGACAGATAATTGCTTTTGATAAATTTCCCATTGAAGGTTTTTTAAGCTTACTTGCAAAAAAAATCTGCGCCCTTGTGAACGACCTTCCGGCAGTTAACCGGAACATTCGCCATGGCGGACGAAAACTTGCGTGTAGGCATGTTTTTGAGCTCTTTCTTTGTTTTATTTATCAATTCCTCCTCAGTTTTCGCGACAAAATTGTTGGAGTGGATCTTACGCTTAAGGTTGGCGCAGAAATTCTCGACGGGACGCAGCTGGGGGACGTTGGGCGGGTTCGCCGACTTGGGTACCACATCGATATTCAGCCGCTCCATCTCCTCCAACGATTGCTTCGAGTAGTAGCCCGACGCCAGATCCGACCAGAGCACCGCGTCTTTGGCCTTATGGTATTTCTTGATGAACGACGTAACTTCCGGCAGGCGTACTATAAATTTTCCGGGCCAGTCCGGAGTGAAAGAAGAGCGGCTTTGACATCCCTTTCTCGCTGATTGTCAGTCACAGCAGCACCTTCTTGGGGTGCGAAATGAACTTCTGCTCGGAGCTCTCTTCCTTCGTAGGGGAAGTAAAATACGAAGTGCCCTGCCAGTCGTTGCCATCCAGGGTGAGATAGGTCTCGTCGTCCATCACCACCGCCACGTCACGATTCGCCGGTAAAATCGAGCTGACCATCTTAATCAGTCCCTGCCGCTGTGTCATTGCCTGCAGCTCCGAAAACAGTGGACGCGACTACCGCTTCCTGATATATATGTTCATGTTCGCCAGGTACTTTTTCACTGTTTGGCCGGTTGAACCGACCTCCCGGCCAAGCTCACGCAGCTCCCACGGTTTTCCTCTTCAGCATCCTTTGGAGCTTCTTGTCGCTCAGGGTCATCGGCCGTCCGGAACTGGGCTTTCTTTCGATGCTCTGGTTGTTGTCTAATAGTTCCAAATTGTTGTAGAAACCGGAACGGGTGTATCCGGCGTCCACAAAGGGCCGCACTGCTGGCGTCGGTTGTGTAGTGGTAAGCGTGACTGCTACTTGGTACCCCAGTGGGTCTGGGTTCAGTCCCAGTCGACGTCGGTGGTTTTTCTGAGACGAAGAAATCTGGTCACGTCTTCTTTCGGAAGGGAAGTAAAACCGTTAGTCACGGCTCATAATCATGAATCCATATGTAGGGCCCAGGTTGGGGAGTCGTCTCTCTGGCGTCGGTGATTGTCACCTTGTGAGAAAATAAGCCGACGGAAAAATAAACATATAAAATAATAAAATAATAATAATAAAAATAATAAGTGCCGCACGATGTCCGTTTTCGACGCGGCGGGGTGCCGTTCTTTGAACGCGCACACCTCTGAAGGGACTTGCTTCACTGCTTTTGCTATCACGGTTAGAGTTCGACTAATAGAGCTGATAGAGTCAAATTTTGTCTGCTGACTCATGGGTTACTATGAAGGGTGAAGGTAAACCCTTGATTAAGGGATATTCCGTCAGTCGATATGAAACGATACTGGAAACATTTTCCATCCATTAATCCATGCTATGCAGGGTAGTTCTGAGTTTCAGATTCATCTATTTGCGATATGTATGTATGTATGTATGGTAGCCACCATCCCCTCTAGCCCTTGGCTTGGATGCAGCTCCACTTAACAGCAAGATCAAATTGGGCCACCGATCTGAATTCGCACTATCGCTGTATGAAGGGCCAAAAACGGAGGGGTGGACCCGTAAGCAGAGACACTTACACGAAATCCACGGGAAATTAAGAATCTCCTTCCAACGATATGATCCAACAAATCGAACAACACAATTCGCAATACTCATTAAGCTTTCTACAGGATGGCTTGTTAAGAAGGGCGCGTCACTCTCCCTGAAACTGTTGGAGTAGAACTCGCAGCACCACACTCGAATCGGTAGGATAAGAAATGATACTGTTTGTTCCTCTCTAGACTCAGGCAGTCAATCAAACCATCGTCCAGTTTCAGCTTGAATGATACCCTGGTGCTCCTCCCAACCCAGTATTTATTATATTTATATAAATATAGATGTAATGTAATAATAATATGTTATATATGATTATATAGTAGAGCAAAAATTATATAAGGATATTTAGTTAAATTATGTAATAGTTGGAGTTCACTAGCCTATGATAACCATGTTAAACTAAATTAATTAACCTGCTGAAATAATAATATTAAGGCAGTAATAATAATATGCAGCTTCGTACCACTTTGTATCACTGATGGGTGACTGTATCTCTGGAATGTGAAAGTCATCTTGTTATTCATTGAGGTATAAATATCAATAAAGCATTCAATTGTATATAAAACCATAATATTATATTATTACGTATTTAATCATGACACATAGATATGTAACCTTCTGGAATGAAGAGCATTTATTAATTTTGATTATTATTTGATATAATTTAATAAAATAATTATACCGGCCGGATCACCAAACTGAAGCAATTAAAATTTTATTAATTATTTTATTACTTCTTCCATAATATTATATGTATGATATGCAATTAATAATGATGAACAGCTGTGTTCCTCTGAACCGCTCAAATAGTAGTTGATGATCGTGTACTGAAATGTTAAGGTCATATTACGCCATTTAATGGAAAATATAATGAAGGAATTAAAGGTTGAGCGGTCGAGAGAGTCGTCAACATTTCTATTAATGAAAATATGCTAGAGCTTGTAAAAAACATGCATCATATAATAACACATACTAGTATCTACACATCTATATATACATCCATTGCTACTTTCGAGAAGGCCACTCCGACGGTGCTAGATACAGCTGAAAATTGATCCCCATTCTTACTGCTGCTTCTACCAGAAGATGATCATCCTATAACCGCAAGACCTCCTCTCCTAAACTGTATGGTACCTGAGAGAAATTTACCTTTCTGGCGTAATACATGTAATGAAATATACAGAATTAGGCTATGAATAAACAATGTCCTATAAGATAAAATATATAGTGAGGGTATATTGTAATATGAATTGAAAATTACATGTGTGCCGACTGCTGTTTTGTTGCAATTGTAGACAAACTTGCGCATCCATTATGAACCAGAAAATTTAGGCAATATCCGTAACGGCACCCCGCCGCGTCGAAAACGGACATCGTGCGGCACTTATTATTTTTATTATTATTATTTTATTATTTTATATGTTTATTTTTCCGTCGGCTTATTTTCTCACAAGGTGACAATCACCGACGCCAGAGAGACGACTCCCCAACCTGGGCCCTACATATGGATTCATGATTATGAGCCGTGACTATGACCGCCATGAAAAAAAAGAATTTTAAATTTTAAATTATTTTGTAATACCTGACGACCTGGAAGACCTGAAAGATATGAGAATGGAAAATTATGATATGATGTACCGGTCGCACCCCCTCACTTCGCTATTGTCGGATTGACAACATTGCCCAGGCTACGCCAACCAGCGTCTCCATGTTTCAGCTGGCAGTCTTTTGTGATCATATGACTCGTGGAGGCGTGAGGTAGGAACTTGTGAGGACCAGAGGTCGGTTGCACCCTCCTGCCAAGTTGTCAACTCACCATTTGAAGCCCCAGATTCATCTATTTGCGATATCGAAATAAAATATTTAATTAATGCCTGGTTTTTCAAGATTGAAATTTTGATATGTGTTTTATTAGTCCTTCTTCTCTAGATATTGAATTCAATCGCAAATGCTCGATCTATTATAACGTGTTTAATCCATATTTGCCGTTTTTGCGAAACAAAAACCTTTAAATCGAATGAAATCAATGTTGAGACTTTCAGTTAGTCTTCAAAGACTTATTTTAGTTCAATTTATTTTTTTCGGCAACTAGGAATGGCGTTATGTTTTGTTGCGCTCGTTATGTCCGCTCGACAAATTGACTTGTTCAGAATGAATGGAATAAATTTCAACAAGATTTGAGATTTATCTAGAACACGCATAATGACACCCAGATAAGCCATAAACATTTTTACATTTTTGTCAACGTGTGATAATTTTTCGTGTGCGATTCAAACAATTTCTGATAAACATGTGTCTACAGATACAAGTATTTGTATCAGTGTGTGTTATGGATGGTTGTGGTATGGATGTGAAGAAAGCTTGAAAGTATACATTCCAAATAAAAAAAAATATGGCGATACCTTACACACACGACACATGCGATTTTTTTAAAGTTACGTTGTGTATAAGCAACAGAGGAAGAAAATAAGCTAAAGTGTTCCTAAAATAATTAAAAATGCTAAAAAAAAGTTATTTCTTAATGTTACATTTGTGTCTTAATAAATTTCTTATTTATGGCCTTCAATATGTGAGGAAGTTCAGTCTAAATAGCGAAGACTTTTTAAAAGAATTTCTAACCTATTTTAGAAATGGCAACACTGTAAAACCCTGTTCCAAAATTTTGTTCTATTTTATTCGACTAAATAACTTGGCCAAATGTGCATTCGACCAAATGCATCATTCGATCAAATGTCATTCAACTAAATTTTCTAATGGCATTTTGTCAACACCAAGACCGATAACATAGAAAAAAATTCATCCGAAATTACAATAAACTATAAACTTATCAACCCATGTAGCTGAAACCCCGTTCGAATTTAAAACATGCTTTCTTCAGTTTCACTTCTTCCAAAATAATGATAAAATAATTGGAACAAGGTATCGTTTAAACTCTCTGACCACTTGGAACGAATATTCGATATTCAGTTTTACGTCAATCGGGTCTTATCATTGATTTAAAATTCACTGCCTGCCATTGATGATCGGCCATATACCACTGAGCATGTCTTACGCTCTGGCAACAATTTTATCATTTTGAATGAACCAAATGATGGAGCAACATTTTTGAATATACCAGGCACGTTGGGTTGTTCGCCGGTACAAAACAAGTTGTTTTTCAATTTCGCTTCAATTACTTATTCAGCTCTCAGTCTATCTGAAAACTTTTAGGTTTATTTTTATTTCCAGTGACTGCAAACTTCTTACCGGTCAATCTTATCTCCAGTTTCCATTTTGCGAGTTTCTTCTTCATGACCCTGGCGGGGCCAACCTACGGCACTGGTGGGGGTGTTTTCCGAAGGAGTGTGGAATAATCAACGCAAGCAGAAGGCGAGAACTGTTGCGAAAGCCATTTGCTTATTGAAGTTAACTTAGCTGTTATCCCACGTGGCTCGTTTCTTCCATTCGCTAGAACTACAAACTTTAACAACTTTAAACTAATTTTTATATTCTTTCTGCTGTCGACATCAGCAACTAGAGCAGAGGCGTTGATGTGACCCCGCACAGATGGTGTTGTTTGTTAGCTTGCTAACTCTGTTTCAACTAAATACCTAAGGTTCTGTAACCCTCCTAATGCAGAAAAATTTAAATTTACCATTTATCTCGGAATACATGCCCAAAGATGAAACGGCTTTTTTTTTAGAAAATTCTTTTGTGTACAGCATACTACAACGTCACGAAGATGGACACTGTACAGAACTCCAACACTCAGTCAATCAACGAAGCAGTAAAATAGACCCTTACAGTAGGTGGAAATAAAACCAAAACAACCCCCTCTCGGCGCTGAAGGATGCAAATAAGAATTCAAATGTGTGGATGGAAAACTACCAAACCTCTTCCATTGTTCCCCATGCTTCATTACCTCTTATACTGTTGTTGGAAAAAGACTAAGCCGTGGGTACAAAGGTTCAGCATAAGGAATTTATCAGAAGGAAAAAAAGGTGGTTTTGCCTAGTTTATGTCAGTGCCTCACCCATCGGCTCTCGCTTAGTTCGCGAGGGAAGACTTTGCTTTTTATGTCCTTTCAACTTGATTGTTATTCAGAGTCGGTACTTGGCAAACTTGATTGCGTGTAATGGCGAACTTTGCATTGGCGGTGAGGCTGCTTTTGTCAATTGTGTAGGAGGGAGGGGGAGAGGATTTTCTACCTAACACAATCGCAGAGCCTGGAGTATGTTCAAATACGTTTCTTTGATTTCAATTGTCAATGAATGTTTGTAGAACATTTTACATACAGCCATCTCAATATTAAGCTAGGGGTTGTACATTGTGAGGAGTGAATTTGTGTACATTACGCAACTTTTCAACAATTGCTCAGAATCTTTTGTTCGGGGCTAGTATAAATCTTTTGCGATTTAAAAAAAAAATCGTAACTATGGAATCATGATATGCTGGCGTTTCTTTGATCCGCTTTCTTAAAATCAGAAAAAAATTCTTTCAAATGATTTTTTTACTGTGTACTGCAGAAATTCCTCTGTATTTCAACAGAATCCAGCTATAAAAAAAGGTTTTCTATTTGTATGTTTTTAGGTATGTTTTATCATTGGCTTAAAGAGTAAACTTCACGGTAAAGGACGGGTCAGTCAAATTCAAGTGTCTCTGATTTGAATCAAATCCTTGAACACGCATTTGGGCAAGGAGACAGAGACTTTTACAACTAGAAAAACATTTATTTTTCTTCAAGCGTTACTTTTTGAAATGGTTGGATGCATTTTAGCAGAGATTCGGCTGCAAAATTGACACTCGAGATCCTTTGATTTAACGAAAAAAATCGTGTAAGAACAAGTTGTAGCTCTCCTTGTGAAGATTGTAAAAAATATACACTGAGAAACTATTTTTTTTCGTCTAAAATAATCACAAAATTTTAAATAACTCAAAACTAAATAATGTTTGTTTTCAGCGATCATTGCGGCTTGATGTTTTTTTCTTTCGGCTACTACCGGGAACGCGTAGGAAGTTTTTGAATATCTGTTATTTTGCCCAGAACGAGTTAACCGAGGATGTTTTGAGTCATTTTTGACTCACTTTGGAGTGGAGTGGAGTCACTCAAATTTGACAAATTTGAATAAATATAACTGGGGTTGACAAATCCACAAATCAAAAACATCAATTGACTTGTCAATACTAGTTACATTTGCTCAAATTTGAGTGACTCCACTGAAGATGAAAGTGAGTCAAAAATCACTCAAAACTGAGTTGAATATAGTAACGCATGGTTATAATGAAATTATCACACTAAAGATTCGAAAACCAAAACTATACGTTCAATATCATATGTAACGCATACCACGTTACGCGTAACAATACAAGTTATACGTGAATGTAACACAGGAAAATTTTAAAAGTATGGCATACACAGAAAAAAATAATTAATTTTAACAAGCGTGTAAAATTTCCCCTCGTGTAATTCCAAGCCAAAGGAGCGTAAACAACGATATTGTTTGCAATCTTTCATACAACAGACTCGATTCAGGCGTTATCTGGCTTAAATTTACATGAAATATCCCATTATGTTCTGCCAAATCTAGCATTCCCTTTATGTGCATTAGATAACACAGAAAATTCAGTGTTTCTTTTTATCTGTGTACAATATGAATTGGTTTGTGAAACTTACGTATACAGAATTATTTATAAGATGAATGTGCCTCGGCTTTCTTTGGCACCAATATTTTAGCATAGTAAATACCAAGTGAAAAAGGAAAATACACATGTTGATGTTGTGGTCCAAATCACTGCACAGTGGGCAAGAACTGATGAAAACTAAGGAAAAAATCTGTAACTTCGCGGCTTGTAAACAAGGCCATTTTCGCTTGGAAATTGTCTGGGTAATCGAACGGAACTTGTTTCAATTACCCCACGGATATAGCTGTGGAATTAAAGAGCTTTTTTTACCCCACTTCCCTCTATATTCTTGAATAATTTATAGACATATTTGCACGGAGAGGCCCAAGATCAACAAAATAAGGCTAGTGACATTTCCTGGAAAATCGAATAGAAGCTACCGCACGGCTCTGTGAAAGAAGATATGGCTGGTTTTACCCAACTTTCCCTTGTATTCTTGAATAATTTATAGATATCTTTGCTCGGAGTGGCTCAAGATCAACTAAATAAGGCTAGTCCTATGTAAAATTTCCTTCAGAATTGAATAGAAGTTATTTCATCTATCACACGGCTCTGTGAACAATGATATGGCTGGGTTTACCCCTTCTTCTTCTTCTTTTAGCATTTCAAGCTTATTGCTTTCACAATAAGCCTATTGCTTGCTCTCAACTTAGTGTTCTAGATGCACTTTCACAGTTATTAATTGAGAGCTTTCGATGCCAAGTACCATTTTTGCATTAGTATGATTGTGTGGCAAGTACAATCATACGCTATGCCCAGGGAGTCGAGAAATTTTGCTTGACGAAAAATTCCTAGACCAGACCGGGAATCGAACCCAGCCACCTCCAGCATGGTGTTGCTTTGTAGCTGTGCTTTTACTGACTGAGCTAAGGGAGGACCCCACTTCCCCTTAATTTCCTGGAGAATCCAACATCTTCTATTCGATTTTCCAGTAAATTTCACATTCGACTAGTCCTATTTTGTTGATCTTGAGCTTCAGACTTACCCGTTTCTATTTGGACGCGATGGAAAAGAATCAAGTTGATGCTTTTGAATATGGGTATGTTTTGGATAGTTTTGTTTAGGGAGAGAAGAAGCAATATGTTTTACAATGTTGTTTTTTTTTTTTTTCAATTTTCAATAAATTTGTTACATTTCAGATCATTTGAATACATTAAAGGGTGTCCACGATGAAATTGCCACACTATGAAATTGCTCTAACTTTTTAACCGTTGGGTAGAATTTAATGAAAATTTTGGTGGATTTAGTTCATAGTGCATTATTTACATCCTGCAAGTTTTAACTCGCGGAAATGGAGTCGAAAGAACAGCTCGTGCGTGATAAAATCTTGCGCATTCATCACGAGAACAAGGATCTCTCGCATCGTTCCATCGCTAAAACGTTGGGAATCGCGAATTCCACGGTGTCGCGAGTGATTAAGCGGTTCGAGGAACGGTTGACCACCGATCGGAAGCCCAGAAGTGAAGGAAAAAGTATTCCGTACAACACCAAAAATCACAACCGCTTAGTTGGGGCCTTCAGCCGAAATCCGAACGCCTCCGTTCGGGATGTGGCTAAGAAGCTGCACCTAAGCCGAAGTTTTGTCCAGAAGGCCAAAACTAAGGCTGGGCTTCGAACTTTCAAGGTACAAAAGGCCCCTAATCGCGACGAGAAGCAGAACAAGTCCGCCAAAACCCGTGCCAGGAAGTTGTACCTCAACATACTGACGAAAGTTGAATGCTGCATCATGGACGACGAAACATATGTGAAGGCCGACTTCAAACAGATCCCCGGCAACCTGTTTTTCACGGCCAAGGATAAGTGCGGCGTTCCGGAGCATTTCCGCACTCAGAAGATGTCCAAATTTGCGAAGAAATTCCTGGTTTGGCAAGCCATCTGCCCGTGCGGGAAGCGGAGTGCACCTTCCGTGACCCAGGACACGATGAACGGACAGGTGTACATAAAAGAGTGCCTCCAGAAGCGGCTGCTTCCTCTCCTGAAGGCCCACAACGTCCCAACCATCTTCTGGTCGGATTTGGCCTCATGCCACTACTCCAAGGACGTGCTGAAGTGGTATGCGGACAATAAGGTCAATTTCGTGCCGAAAATGTTCAACCCTCCCAACACTCAGGAGCTCCGCCCCATCGAGAAGTACTGGGCGATTATGAAGCACCACCTTCTTAAACGACCTAAGGTAGTGAAGACAGTCGAGGAACTGAAGAAAGTATGGGTTTACATGCAAAAAACGGTTGATTCACAGGTTGTGCATAATCTTATGGCCGGGGTTAAGGCCAAGGTGTGGGCATTTGCGTATGGACTGTAAATAAAATACGAGTAAAATGGTAAAATGAAGTTAAATAGTTATTTCTCAATCCCTGAAAATTTGATGGCAATCGGATGAAAACTCGAATTTTGCGAATCAATTTTGTGTGTGGCAATTTCATCGTGGACACCCTTTAAATATTTTGGGTTCATCACTAGAATTACAAAATACCTTAACTGCAATTTGGTTATTTGAAACTGGAATGATATTTTTGAGTTCCAGGAATTGGTTTTGCTTTGTTAAAAATCGGATCGAATTCCTTTTCGGACTCTTTGCATTCATCCATAGAACCATAGCAAAATGTCATTTTTGTTTCATTATTCTCTTTGCGATTATTTGCCCAGTCATAAAGTTGTCTAGCATTCGTTATAGGATGTTCGTGTTGCTTAGCTACACTTGCTCTAGTTGCCATTCTCTTAAGAGTACCTCCGATCGCATCACAAGGACTCTTGTCGCGTGAAGTTGCAAACATAATGCCATTTAATTTCAATATGACGCCTATCTCCCTAAACGTCAGACGCTTAACTCCATCCATAATTTCCTTGGTTTTTTGCTAGGGTTAGGAAGCACTTCTCATTTTCTTCGTTGAAATTGGCGATACATGAATTCTCATGATGCCATTTTTGATTGTCTCGATGTTATGACTAACTGATTTTATTAACAATAGACTCCTTTGAAGTCGAAGAAGCTAAAGACGTAACGGATGGGATGGTATTGACTATGGATTCACTTTCCATATCTACAGGTCTCGTTGATTGCACAAAACTGGTAGAAGGCACTTCATCGTCATTCAAAGGTGGTGGTTATTGTTGGGGACAATAACCTAGGGAATGACCGTTATTGCAGATGTTTCAACCTAAAGATCTTAATTTTTCAATAACACCATCTGTCAAGTTCCTAGTCTCTAAACTACACTTCTTTGATTTGGGTAGAGGTTTACAACACTTGAAAGTATTATCCATGTTTGAAAATAAACTTGCTTGTTTAACTTGAAAAGCTATGAAAGATAAACTTAATTGATGAGGTGAAGAACATTCCAATATATAGCACTGTTGACTTTGTACCTATCTTCATTTCGAATGTATGGCAGAGTTCCCTGTATTAAAATGAACCAATAAAAAAATTGTTTCAGACACGGGAATAAATAAAAATTTACCTGACTGCTGCCTTCTCACCGAGAGGCTAAAAATAAATCAATAATCTATCATGTAACATACATTTTGTTTGTGGACAACATGGTTACAACAAAATTTCCTTTTAATTATATTCGCAATTACTTCAGAACGGCAGGCTTTACGGAAACAGTTTTTTTGTGCTTTTCTTTTATCTAAAATAAATACGTAGAGTCAATTTTACCAGATTATATTAGAAAATACGCGATTTCACAAAATTTAAAAAATCCATAAAAATTTAAAAACAAAAATAAATTAAAGTGACCGTTAACTCTTCACCAGATTTTAGGATATAGTTTCAAGCTTTTTCAATTTTTTGTTAGAAAATTCAAAGAGAGGGGGTGGTGTTGCTCCGATAAAATAAATGGTAGAAACTTACAAGTGGACAAAATTCCATTAAAACCGGAAACTGTCGAGACAAAGTCAATATATCTTTTAGCGTTTCTGTCTAGAAATGCCCTATAGCAGCTTCGTTAGAAAAATGTGACAAACTGATCAAAATGCTGTATCCACTAGTCTGTCGGCAATCACTACTGAGTAATGTGAACAAAATTCTGCTATAAACTTATATTTAAAACATCCCTCCCGTACGGTTTTCCTGCTTGCCACAACTGCGCTTCAATACGTCGAAGGATACTTTAAGTCCGACAAAACCAACTCAAGATTATATTGGATTTCCCTTTCAACTTTCAACTATCGGTTTTCAAGATGTGTCAAACATTGAGATACTTGGAGCTTGGACAAGCAAACTTCTCCAAAATATTTAGATAGGTTATTCAATATCAGAACCATATTTGTAGTTACAAGCAATTTCATCTCCAACTTTCTCTAAACTAGTACAGCAGATTTTGTCAGTATTTTCATGCTAATCAATCATCCCATTGTATTATAAATGCATCAGGTGATAAAAACATTTGAATCATAACTGAAGGGTTTTTCAAACCTCTATTTTATCTCTAAAAAACGGATAAACAATTCAACGAATTGAATCGAAAAACTAAGCTAAACAAATTATATCAGTTTCTTCTAATACCAAGAAATTCTTTCTGTATATGCAAGAACAAATCTTTGAAATAGACTTAAATAGACTTGAATGAGCTTAAACTCTACGGTTAATAGGGTCGTTGTATTATCGAATAACAACCTCAACCAACTATGAAGCTTTTACTAAGTCATGAAATTTTTATTAAATGTTTAATGTCTATAATGTTTATTGTTTATACAAATAATAAGGTTAAAGTCATAACCAAGCTGTGGTCATCATGAATAAATCAGATTTATCGAAGAATGTCGATTCATAGATCTTTATGGATGCTACTTTTTGCCTTTCCTATCGATTCCATTCTGTATCTCGATCCCCGTACTAGTTGGATAATGTAGAGTGATGAAGGAAGCAGCGTTATGGCAGGCGGTCTGTTCGAGGCTGATACTACTATCTATCGCTACACCAGGATAGTAAATCGATATATAATTAGAAGAAAAAGCTTTAAGGAAAAACGGCCATAATCATCATTATCTTCATCATGATTCATAAGCAGTTTTTACATTAAAAATAAAAATATTTTTTTTGAAAAATGGTTCACAGATTTTTTTAATAGAAAAATAGTGAACACATTTTCATTAATGACTATTTGTTTTTTAATAAAAAACTGCTTTTGAATTTTGATTTTTACATTAAAAGGCACAAATCAATATTATGTTTAATTACTAAGGTAAAAGGCATCGTAGTAATTAAGCATAATATTAAATTGTTCATGTATTATTATAACTCTGGTATGTTACGAAAATAACACAACTGCCTTTCCCAAAATAGTGGCTGAAAAGTTCTATTCATTGATATTATTAAACTTTGCCTTGAGCACTGAATTTCGAGTCCTTGATACATCCTACCTATGAATTCTAATTATATTACCGGACATGTATCAGTTGAGGCTAAGTAGGCCATTACGGCTCGCCCATTCCTGCACAGTAGTGGAACGGCGCTTGAATCGCAACAAAAAGCTTCACAAAAGTAGCTGACTGGCACCGCGGGCATTCATTGATAGTCACGGTTTTCCCTATCCTAGCCGGTTTGTTGATTGACCTCGGTCACGCCAGCACACAAGCGACTCGTTCCTATAAATCTAGCCATATTAATTCTATCCATTTGTCTGTTGATGGGGAGGGGGTTGTTTTTGTGAGCAAATATTGCTCCTTCGCACAGAGAATCGCACCGGGAAAACAGCCGGCAAACATGAATTTCGTGAGATAGAGCAAAAACAAAAAAAAAAATACAGAAACGGGCGCGATAATGAACCTAGCCTGTTTTTCTGCGGCACGTGACCCATTCTTAATGCTCTACGCTATAATTTTCCGAATTTCCTACCCATACTTGTACCCTTTCGGAGTTGTGTGTGTATTTAGGGTTCCTAGTCCAAATCAACAGCCACGCATTTGGTCGCTTGGTTGTTGTTTTATGGGTTTTGCTTTGGAAAGCTTGTGAATAACTTCAGTAAATGCATGCAAACAAAATGTATTGTCCCATTCAATAGAACAATTCTACTTCATTCTAAAGGGTGTTCCGATCAAAATTTGGTCAAACAGTAATGTGTGTGAGTCGATCCTAGTTTTTATTAATAAGTCAAATTCTGTTTCTTTTTCAAGTTCAGTTAATTCAAAATACAGGAGAAATATTCAGCTAAGCTTACTTTTTACCGAATGCGAATTGCCGGGTCTTTCGTTTAACACGTGGGACGAACGCCAACTAAGTGTTTGACAACACTTAGTTGGCGTTTGTCCCAATTCGGAAAGTTCTGCACCTTGTAGAATTTCAATCCGGTTTGTTTCTTGGCTCTCGAAACTTTGCTAAACATCAACATCACATCTTTGGCCAAGTCTCGCGTTGAAATGTTCAAATTCTGCTTTAAACAATAAGGCAACTAGCGCTCTCAAGTTTTTTTTGCGCATTGTATATCGTGTTTTTTTAGCTCCTGACTTGTGGTCTCCTGTCATCCGTTCTTGAAACCTTTGGACCCTTGAGGCGGTGAACAAAATACTTCCAAATGGCTATCTGATGATTTTCTTCCATCTCGACCGGAATCTCATTGACAACTGCATTGTGGATTTAAACAATACGCTCTAAAGAGAAACTCATCAAAATTTATTTAATTTCGATCAAATTTGAAAAAAAAAGTTTGGAAGTGTCGCAATTATTATCGACTCACTCTTTAGCTGCCTTATAATAAAGTTTTAGTTTATACATGCTTTGTTGAGCACCCATTACATCCAAATTATTCCAGTAATGATTACTTGTATTTTCACCTTAAACGTACTACGTAGTTTGGCAGAAGCATCGTTAAAAACATCAATGAATTGCAATTGATCTATAACCGGATGTCAGAATACTATAATTTGACCGCATTAGGACAATTCATGTCTCAGTACGTAAGCTCAATAAACAGTAGAAAACATTTCGATACTTTACCTTCACCAAACAGCTTTTTGTTTTCCATCCATCGGATTGCGTAAAAACTGCAGTTCTGCATCAGAAAAGCTTGTGTATAGGAGCCGTTTCAAATTAGGTGCATCAACTCAGGCTTCCATTTCGACTCAAGTACAATCTACTGGGATAAGTATTTGCACATTAAGAGATATCATCATTGAATCCCATTCGAGAAGAAGTGACGGAGGTATGGACGGATGCTCGGTACATTGCTGACCAGTAGCGCTTCTATCGTTTCCATTTTACGAAACGACCGGCTTAAATTTTCGCTTCGAAGTGTTTTGGGTACCTACGTCTAGTTTATTCTTATGTGAGTGTGCTCATGCGAGTGGTGCTGTGTATTTTCGGGGTTGAGCTCGAAAGGCTCTGCTGACATAACCAATATGGTGTCCGCACATCAACCCCCAAAAACTGGTAGATACCTACGGAGTGGAAATATCCTACAACAGTCAGTTAGGCTTGGCTGGGAGATTATCAAGGATACGGCAAGAGGTCTCACCGGAATATGGGCATATCAGGAAGATTATGTTTGCTTTGTGGGTGTATTTTCGCCTCCTTTCCCTTATAACCATTACGTAATATTCTCATACATGTACTCCTTTCTAGTCCCCATTTATACACTGCTGTTTTCGCTGAATCACAACGGATGTAAAATATCCATGAGAGAAATCATATCGCACTATTACATCTCATTGTCCGGTTTGGTTGCGGCTCAACGTCGCTTCGTTCTGCACAAGTGCTTGAAACCAGGGATGGTTCCGAAAATTTCTCCATTCGATGAAATTCAACCTTGCCATGTGGGGAGCATTATCTCCGCTCCACACATGATTTCACGATGCTAGTCATGTATTCATTTATTTTGTTTTAATGTATCCCACCCCCAACCGCTACACGATCGTTTATGCCGACTCATATTTGGGTTTCATATGCTCAAGTTCACCAAAACGTAGGTCACTCATAGACTGAGCTGAAATTTCTTATATCTGTTTGATATTTTATGCAACCTATGGAAGACCTTTTTCTGTAAATTTGAGTAAAAGGAACCCAAACATGAGTCAGCTCAATAACAGTGTATGTGGAGAGAGTATTCAGACCATGTTTCGCCAGACTTCAACCAAGTTCGTGTCATTTGTGGAGCTTCAAGATTTATGGCTCAAATTTTCTCGCACAGCACACCACTCCAAACTACACAAAGAGAAGTTACACGCAGCAAAATCCTACCATAATATCCAACCTGAGCCCAAAGGTGATTAAAAAGTTTTCACCGGCATTTTTCCAAGCCATTCTAGTGGAGGAATTCTTGTCCTCGTGTACCTGCACTAATTGCTCTGTTTTCGTTTATTCTGCACTACAGAGATGTACGAAAAGTCCTACAGCGACAACGGAAGGTAGGAAGGCATGTGTGTGCGTTGTCATTAGAGATTACCCCTGCCGGGAAATGGTGAAAACGGGTAATTTCCTGCCTTTTTGCTACACCACCCTCCGCACCTGTGAGGCCAAGAACGGTCCGATGCAGCTATTGTTGTTGTTGTTGTTGTTGTTTGCGCCACAGTATCGAGTATTAAAGTAATTACCTGTCAGAATCATTCTGCGTTGTCCTTCTAGTTGATATGGTCTCATCGACTTTTTCCCAGTCCCCCGAATCAATGTGTTTCTGCAGGCGTGTACAAGGAGGCATGCGTTAACAACATCACGTGCGTTTTAGGGAAAAAAAGTATTCCTTGTGTTCCATGTTGGAAGGTCCGTTCTGCAGTTCTTGTTGAAAATTGGCAAAACGTGGCAATCGATATCCTTTGAAAATTGGAAGTCCGTGGATTGTGGAGCAGAGGTAAATAAAGGAATAGAAAACCAAGCGTTTGAAAATTAAAAAAAACTAAGAACAAATCGTGACCGAAATGCCGTTGTCTCTCATAAAGCCTGTCCACGTTAAATTTAGGACACCAAATTAATAGAAGCAAAAAAAAAATTCACAATAATCCTGTTAAAATCCTTCTTTCTTTAAAATTCTCGAACTTTCTATGGCACACCCGCTATCGCTATCTTGAAATCATCGGTGCCATTTGCTTTCTTCTTAGTTTCAAAGAGTTTCCGCTTCTCTATTGGGTGAAGTTCTGAACAGTTTGATAGGTTGGCTGTTTTTGGCACGTATTTGGCCTCTTGTACTTTATACCATTTCAGGACGGATTTCACATAGTGACAAGAGGCCAAATCAGGCCAAACCAGATCTAGAGAGCCGTGGCTTCTGATATACAATAGCTTTTGCAGACATTTTTTGTAGTAGACATCCTTATTGGTAGTGCCAGTAGAGACGAAACATTAAGACTCTCGACCACAACTTCATATGGCCTGCCAAATCAAATACTTCTTTGGGAATTTGGACATCTGCTTTGTCCGAAAATGCTTGGCAACGGCGTTCCTTTGCATTGCGGTATAAAAAGCTAGTTCCGGAAGCTGTTTAAAGTCTTCGAGTACGTATGTTTCGTAATCGATTATGATACAACAAAATGTTTGCAAAAATTTGGTGTAAAGCTCCTTATCACAACTTTTTGTAGTGAAATTTTGTTTGTCATCACGATTGGGCTCCTTTTTCACATTCGACGTCTTTAACCTGTGCAATGAAAAACCTGTATCACACGTTGTGAGTTACCCCAGCAGCTTCCTAACTGTTAGTATAAATCGGTCCATATTGGCCTTCGAATATTTCAAATAATTGTTTGTGAGTGGCTCCAGAAGAAAGCTTACTGTTGGTATAAATCGGGTTTAATTCGTTATTTAAACCTTTTTATTTATAATACAAAACCGGCATCACACTTTGTGTGTGACCCAAATGGCATTTATTGCTTTAATTCAATGTGGCAACAATTTAAGCGTAGTTAAAATCTTGTTTTCCATTGCATTGAATTAAAAAAATGGGCAAAAATTGCCGATTTTTCACGAATTTACCTTCACCCGCACTGACAAAACTGACAGCATCAATCATAGTAACCCATGAGTCAGCAGACAAAACTTGACAGTCGAACTCTAACCGTGATGGCAAAAACAGTGAAACAATTCCGTTCAGAAGTGTGCGCGTTCAAAGAACGGCAGCCAGCCGCCTCGAAAACGGACATCAAGTGGCACTTTGTGGACGCCGGATACGCCTTTTCCGGTATCTACAACATCTTGGCATCGAAAGAAAGCCCGGTTTCGGACGGCCGAGACCCTGAGCAACCAGAAGCTCCAAACGATGTTAAAGAGGTAGACCGAGGGAAAAGTGGCTACATCGCTGCGTGTACTTGGCCTAAAGCTCGGTTCAACCGGCCAAACAGTGAAAAAATACCCTGGCGAAACATGAACATACATCTCAGGAAGCGGAAGTCGGGTCCACTGGTTTCTGAGCTGCAGGCAATGACGCAGCAATAAGATGGTCAACACGATTTTCCAGGTGAATCGCGACGTGGCGATGGTGATGAGCGACGAGACCTTTCTCACACTGTATGGCAACGTCTGGCAGGGCACTTCATATTTTACTTCCTTTACGAAAAATTTCTGGGTCAACCTGTAGCGTAAGATCTACTCCAACAATTTTGTCGCGAAAACCGAAGAGGAATTGATAAATAAAACGCATGTTTTCGTCCGCCATGGCGAATGTTCCGGTTAACTGCTGGAAGGTCGCTCGCAAGGGCGTAGAATTTTTTTGCAAGTTAGCTGAAATAATTACCTTCCATGGGAAATTTATCAAAAGCAACTATCTGTCCTAGCTTTTTTTTATCACCAACCGAAAAAAGTCATTTTTTTAATGCAAACGTTAGCATCCTTACCCTTGATTTCAATCAGTTTTAGTTATTATTTAGTTTTTGATATATATTTGCCATCTCCTTGAAATCGACTTAATGTAGAACAACCTTAATACAACGATAACATATCGTGTACAAAACCGAACCCTGCTGCCAATCCTTTTATCAGACATCCCAGTGATTTCTCGTACAGAGGATTTCTCGGCTTCCAACAAAGCGAGTATCACGTCAACGTCAACGTATTTCCCTTATTTAGAATAACATGTTTCAGCACAATAAGGATGTTTGTTAGTGCCAAGCATCATCTATTGTTTCTCTGTTCAATAATAGCTGATCTGGTAGCAACCTCGAGTGGTTAATCATGCCCCTACTCATGCAATTGTGATCATGATGCCGTGACCACTATTGTAAGGAATGGTCATCATACATTACCTTACCAATCAGACCAAGACCAGTGTGGCATCTGCTGTACTGCGGAGGGTCCGTCGGTCGCCTTCTACTTGATCGATGTACTTTGCTCGTTGCGCGCCTCTTCTTTTTGTACCCGTCGGTTCGTTTTCGAGAACCATTTTAACTGGGCTATCGTCCGACATTGTTACGACATGCCCAGCCCATCGTAGTCGACCAATTTCAGCTACGTATACGATGAGAGCTTCTCCCAGCGACCAAGTAATTCATGGTTCTGCCATAGATCGTACGCAGCATCTTCCGTTCAAAGACACCAAGGGCACGGACCAAGGGAATGATCATCAACGTTTCATTTAACGTAGATCAAGAGATCAAGAACGTTTGGGGCAATAAATTGCTTCGATTGCTTATTTAGCTATGAATGTTTCAGTTTGCCTCCACTTTCAAAGATCAGCAGACTTTCAGATCCATTCAAAGTGAAGAAGCAGATAAACCACAGAAGGGTTCTGGTCATACGAACTGTTGAGCCAAATGTAAGTCATGCTAGACCCGTAAGGCTGGTAGATCACCTTTTCGTGGTGCGTTACGGGGTATCAGATCTACCACCGAACCCTAGTCAGAATTAATTCAAACTAGGGAACATATTTGTTATCTGTAGTCAAAGGGACATATTTTAGTCCTTATTACATTTTATGTCTTATGAAAAGTGACAATACTCGTTCTGCAATTGTGCGAGGATGAGCTTAGAATGAGTAAAACATGGTAAGTCTTCATTTATGTGAATTCTCATTGACTATTTGATGTTCTATAGTTTGAATTGGTTATGACTAGGGTTCTGATGCATGGTCAGTATCGGAGTCATAGTTTGTTTTCTTTGCAATGAATCTGATTTTGACAGATAAAGGGGCGCGCCTTTGAAGAGTGCTCTCACTCCTCAAAGGGTTCAAATAGCGTAAACTTTCAATAAAATTTGATTCATTGCCAACAAAACAAACAATGACCACTGTAACAACACCGAATACCTCATCATTTCTCAATAGTGATGAGGTAACTCGACTTGCACTAAACAAAGGATACGGGATATTCTACAATAGATCAAATTACTGGTCGCAGTGGTTTATGTCCCGAACAGAGGAAAAAAAAAGTCATGCTAGTACATCGGCTCTTTCGATTCCATCAATGCCAGAATAGCCAGGACTTGAAATTGACTTGAATACTAAAGACAACTTTTCAAGTGGATGCCATAAATGTTTGAAAGTACATGTTACTGACTTCAAAACAATTGAATCTGCTTTTCCTCAAACTTGAACACCGAATCTTCTATTTGAAATCTTTATATAAAGAGTAGATATTTTGCCAAACTGATGTCACCATCCCACCCAGTACTCAAAGCCAATACTTAAAAACACAATACTCAAATCGCTTATTTCAGAAAAAATCATCTTGAAGAAAACAACCAAAATATTCAGGTGAACAATGCCCAACAGTAATGTGTGTGAGCCAAAAGTTTTTATTCATAAGTCAAATTCTTTTTATTTTTCAAATTCACTTAATACAGAATACAGGAGAAATATATTGCAAAGCTTCCTTTTTACCGAATGCGACTTTCCGGGTCTTTCGTTTAACACATGCCATAAGATTTTGTACAGTTTTCTTGTCCTCTTGTGCACCGCAGAACGCCAGTTTGCCTTGGTTCCGCTTCACGATGGCCCAATATTGTTCTATTGGGTAGAGCTCTGGCGTGATGGGAGGGTTCTTGTTGTTGGGCACCACTTGAACGTTGTTAGAAGCGTACCACTCCATGGCGTTTTTTCTGTAATGGCAAGATGCCACATCCGTCCAACGGATCAATTGTGTCGCTTCAGGCAAGGCAGTAGACGTTTTTGTAAGCACTCGCTCGGATAAATTTCCTGGTTGACGGTTCCGGTTGCAATGTAAACGTTGCTCTTCAAGCCACAGGTATAGATGGCTTGCCACACCAGATATTTCTTCGCGAACTTTGACAGTTTAATATGCTTGAACATTTCTGCCATCCCCGTCCGGTTGCCGTGTGAAATTCCTGTTCAGGAAGCTGTTTAAAGCCTGCATTGACGTCCTCATCATGTACAAGGCAATCAAACTTCGTCAGTCGTGTACAATTTTTGCGATCGTACTTTGGCCGACGTGTTTTGTTTATCTCCGCGGTTTGGAGTCACCACTTTCTTGTTAGTCGATAGTCCAGCTTGTTTTTTAGCTCTATCCGCGGTTGAAGGCGCCACTCCCAGCTTTTCTGCGACATCTCGGGCGGAGAGGTTCGGGTTCCGCTCGAAACAGCGGGCAACTGTTTTTGTCGTCGCTGTGGCCTCCGGCTTTCGTTTCCATCCCGATCCAGCTTTCCTGGCTGTCGACAAACGTTCACCGAACATTTTTAATACGTTGATAACAGCTGATTTAGCAACATTCAACAATTTCGCCAACTTGGCGTGAGAGAAGTTTGGATTTTCGCCATGCACTTGCTTATTTTGGATGCGTTGCTTCTGTTCCTTCGACGACATTTTGACAACTGAAGTGCTAATCTCAAAATCAAAATAGAAGAATGATGCTACACGCACACATATTCAAAATGAGTGGTGTGCAATGTTTTTTAATGCACGATGAAAGGAAATGCGTCAAATTTAAGTCAACCAAATTTTGATCGAAACACCTTTTAATATTGAAGACACATGTACAGACTTAAATAACGAGAAGTAGCCTATCCCATTAGTATTAACGTATTTGTTATAAGAAAAAAATACAACTTTGCACAAATCACGAAATTCTTTGGAGAACGCTTCTGGAGCCCAAAAGTACTGGAAAATTTTGCAGAAAAGGTCGAACTGTTTGATGCTCTTAAGCATATTAGTTTGGTCTTATCTTTGTTTTTATGTTTTTATTAGCTGACTGGGAAAATGTCATACTTCAAATCCAAAATTATTTTCATGAACATATTTATAATCCCACCGAAGCCCTAGACAATAAAAAAAATGTGAATCCCACAAAAAGACAAAATGTAATTGTTAAATCTATTACAATATAACATATCGATAGGAACTCTACTTATATTTATTGATTTAATGTTTACAAAACCACAAAGTTATTGAATTGATTTTTGAATGAACATATGATCGTCAATCTCACTATATTCTAAACGTTAAAACTAAGTTTAAAAAATATATGGGATGATTAAAGGTGGTTTGCCATATGCCAACACAAATTGATATACGCCATCATAAAGTATAATTTGCCGAAACATTGAAAATATCTAGGTTTTTTTTTTTCAATAGGGCGAATCTAACAATGAGATATGCTCTCCTCTCTCACTCTCTTTCATTTACTACAGCACCATTATAAACCTTTTGAGAGATTATTTAGTACAGATAGAAACACAACAGTGCTGGCTAGCATACTTTTTAAATAGTAGAATTACAAACGTAAAGCTGAATGAAATATGAATGCAAGAGAAAGTAATCTCAATTACAGATCCGCCCTAATTAAAACAATCCTAGATATTTTGTTTTCCTGTTCGAAATGTTAAAAATCTCACACACCCCTTCAATCGATCGCAGAATAATTAAGTGCAGTCATCAATTCCTAGAATACTGAGGCACTGAAACTTTTACAGTGAAAATTTATACTAACTTCTAGCCTCACTTGATTTTACTAATCAATCTCGACCACCATTGATACGTTTAGTCAGTCTTAGCTATGTTAAGCTTCACCAACTGCATAATGTGCACTTTTTCAATTAGGACTTCCTTTGCTCATAAGGCTTGTTAAAGATGTAATCACGGCAAAATCCAGTAAAAGTAAAACTCTTTAAGCAGCCAGATATCCACATGAACCAGCCCCCCCTCCAATCAGAGCTCCAATGATACCTATACACCTAATGGCATGAGTATATATACGAGCTGTATGTGCCCAAATGTAGGAGTGAACGTCGTTGGTTTGCTCAATCATTGCTCGTTAACGAAGAGAGTGCAAATGCCTCCTCTTCTACGGCCGAACCACCGTCGCTTGTCGTAAAAATGATAAAAAAGAATACATTGCGTCTATTTGTGGGGATTTGGCAAGAGAAAGACATTAGATGACGAAGACGGCAGCGTTGGCAATGGGTAAGCGGATTGAACTGTGCGAGCGTAAACTAAGACAGCGGAAGCAACGCGAGCCAAGATTACGTTTTGCGCATACAAATCGAATCAGTAGTCCTCCTACGTACGTTCTGAGGTTAGACAAAATCTCGATTGTCTTCGCTCTTTTCGTGTATCTTGCGATTTCTTCGGGTTAAATCTCCATTAGTAACAATGGTTTATGCTCAAATGGAATGTGACAACAATCCTACGGAAACATAGATCATAAAACAACGATTTTATTTCAAGAATTTGTTCATAGCCGTGGCTTCAACCCTGACACCAATCACCCGGCCACTCTTAGAGTCACTTTACTAAATTGCTTATCCTGTTCACGCACCGATGCCGTACTCAAGCTACACGACGCACAGTGTGTTGAATGTGTGGGAAGACGGGACAAAAATCAGAACAGGAGGGTTTTGACATTTTAACACATTGGTGTATTAGAAAAACTCATTCGTGATAATTCGAGCAGCAATTTGCATAAACGGCAAATGAGATTTTTATAATAACAAAAATGTGTTAACCGCCCCCTTCTAAGTTCTAAAACTAATTTATAAGCAATTATACCCGAATGGTTATTTTTAGTGTGACTTTAGTACTTAATTAGGTTTTAAACAACAACATAAGGGACTGTTCATAAACCACGTAGACCGAAATTTGATACTTTCAAACCCCCCCCTCCCCCATCGTAGACTTTCGTAGACTTTTTCCAACTACCCCCCCCCCCCCTCCCCCAAAGTCTACGTAGACTTTATCAAATAAGTTTTTTTTTTAATTTATCGAGAATGGTCTACAATATGTAGCTGTTTCGGTTTCAGGAACGATTTAATAAAACTCAAACAATCAGGTTATTCAGTTATTCATTTTTATTTTGTTTCATGAAAAAAGCATAAATAAAAATTAACAACTATCAATTATGCAAGTGCTTATATACTGCAAATTATGATGCCCACACCATAGCTGCTTGAACCAATAATTAAAGTTCATCAGCGGAAGTTCTAGTGGAATTGTTTCGTGGATGTCAAGTCCAATGATTTCGGCAAAACGTGATTCTCTCCATAGAACTTCCGTAGGTCCGATCTCGTTGACCGCACAAAGAATTTCTTCCTTGCGTTGCTACAGAATCTTGGCCTTATTTTCTTCGACAAAATATCTGCCTTGAGGAAGCATTTGCGTTAATCTGCATTCACTTTTGTCGCAAAATGCAGTCCACAATCAAAGTATATGTGGCTATTTTTGTTTTTACTTTAGATATCAAGTTCAGTTTATCTTCTTTGACAGTTTTTCAAAGCAAGTTGACGTCTTCTCTGACCGCTTAATGTGTTTTCTACTTTGTCCCACATGCGCCATAGCTGACAGCCTGACAGGTATCACAACCGCATATAACTTAAACCCTCTACTAAATGTTTGTCAAATTGGAGCAAGTCAACTATCAAATATCATCTCGTTCACGTATAAATAAAAATACTCAATGGTTGACATCATAAACTTAATATTGAGTTGGTACCATGCATTCGATCTATCGATGTTATGAAAAAAAAACGAATAGAGAAACACAACCAACACGCTCCAATTACTGTCTCTTGTTATCCCTTTTTTCCTCTCGAAAAGAAAATTAGAGACAGTTAGCATTAAACCCCGTTCACATTGCAACAAACATATCGAGATCTTGATATCAAATGCCACGCAAATTATTTTTGGTGAAAACTAATGCCTGTCACATTAATTTCGGACACTTTTATTTCAGTGTAGATTTTGAATTATTTCACGGATCGCTGAAACGTTTGACTCATGTGACAACTGAAACTCTTTACTTCAGTAAACGATCTAGCCAAGAAACTAAAACTACCGAAAAGTACCATGTTTTGTGTTAGTAAATCATTTGACCAGTGCTTGACTGTGAATTGGCAAGTTCGCAAGTTCCCGATTAATGGACAAAATGGTGGTAGCCATTATTGTGAAAAATCCCAATCCTTCTGTGCGAAATGTGTTGCGGAAGTCAAAAACATACGTACAAAAAGTGAAGCAGGAACAAGGACTGAAGCCGTACAAAGTGAAAAAGGTGCCCAACTGTGATGATATGCAAAAAGTCGTGCTAAGGTGCTTGACACCAATTTTTTGCAAGCATTTTCTTGTATCAATATGGACGACGAAACAGACGTACTCGAAGATTTTCAATAGCTTCAGGGTCTGGCTTTTTATACCGCAATGAAAAGGAACGCCGTTGCCAAGCAATTCCGGATAAAAAAGGTGTCAAAATTCCCGAAGAAGTATTTGATTTGGCAGGCCATGTGTAGTTGTGGTCGAATGTCTAAAAGTTTCCTCTCTACCGGCACTATCAATAAAGATGTGTACGATAAAGAATGTCTGCAAAAGCGGTTGCTGCCGATTATCAGAAGCCACGACTCTACAGTCTGTTATGGCCTGATTTGGCCGCTTATCACTATGCGAAATCCGTCCTGAAATGGTATAAGGTACAGGAGGTCAAATACGTGCCAAAAACAACCAATCCACCAAACTGTCCAGAGCATCGTCCAATAGAGAAGTACTGGGCTCTAGTTACGCGGAAACTCTTCGAAACTAAGAAGATAGCAAATGGCATCGATGATTTCAAAAGAAAATGGAGAACCGTCACGGCGGATGTATCCGAGGACGCCGTAGGGAACCTGATTGCGGGTGTACCACAAAAAGTTCGAGAATTTAACAGAAAGAAAAATTAACATCTTAATCAACTGTTTCTGAAGTAGATAAAAACCTGTTATTGTGAAATAAACAATCGTTTTTTTAAATAATTTGTTTTGCTTCTATTATTTTTGTATCCGAAATTTAACGTAGATAGTCTTAAGATGTATAGATGCTAATATGAAGATAGGCTATATCACGTAATATGAGTTGTGGTCGAACGGGATGTTATGCTCCATTATTTAATTAGCTGCCATATTATACTGATTTGAAGTATTGCTTCATTTTTTTCAAAGTTCAGGGCTCGAAAGCTGTGTGCAGTGCTGCAAACATTAGTAAACAACCTCCATCCCGGAATCGCAGTAGTGTTTGAGTCGTTTGCTTTAGAAAATTATAAAGTCTATCATTAAATATGGCCAAATAAGGATTCTTTTCTAATTCAATGCCACGAAGAATGAAAATCGCTTCAAGAGTATCGACCTAGATGAATTCTACTCAATATTAGGTAATTTTGCCACTGTATGTAGCTTTCACCTATATATTTCCGTAGCACGTTTTGAATTGTAAGTACAGACCAATAGGCTGTGTATTGAAAGTGTACAAACCAGCACGGATTTCATGACTCAGATTTGTTTACAATTGTAATAAAACTTACTTAGGCAAAACAAATACAAAAACTTTATTCAAGCCATGAGGGCTCGAGCTTACTTGGCTCAGAAATGGATTCCAAAAATGATCGGGGTGGCACGAAAATATTACGCAAGGTCTGAACAATTGTTTTAATCCTTCGTGTATAACGTTTAACATGGATCCAAATCAAACCAATTTTAATATGTTGTAAATTTCAAACATCGATGTCACTTGGTTCTAAACTAAAAGTATTTTTCAAAGTTTGAGCTTGTGGCCAGAATGAACGAATTTTATGTTTGGATTTAGCTGGAACATGTTTATTATGACGGTATTTTTTTCTGCGTGGAGGGTATGAATATCCGTTTTGTAGAGAGAAAAAAGGTCTACGTAGACATTTGGTATATCCCCCCCCCTCCCCCATCGTAGACAAACGTAGACTTTTTCGAACCCCCCCCCCCCTTAACTGTCTACGTGGTTTATGAACAGCCCCTAACCAAATACAAATATGTTCCTTTCCTTCAATGACAAGCAGCTCACTTTTCAATAATCTTCGGATTGCTCAAAATGTGACTGTTGTCAAAAGAGCACATATGTAAAAGCAGCTAAAATCACTTGTAGTTGTAGTTGTTGAGTACTTTGATGTACATTTTCTATTCGATAAAATTGTAACTGGAGTGTCTTTTCTTTTGAAACGCAAATTTTATTATGTAAAATTGGAGTTGGATTTTCTGGCAAATTACGAGCCACGCATTGCGATGACTACCTTTTTTTTTTAGCTGTTTAGACGAGTTCATAATGTTACTAATACCGCATGTCGCATTCAAACATGTGTAACTTTCATTGTTAACTTAATTTGGCCGAGTATGGAAGTTGTTTTTTTAAATTTATTATTTTTGTCAATGGGAAACTGCACTGTGCGGCGGTCTAATAAGCTTCTATATGCGTCCTGTCGGTTATGGTACAGTGGAACGTTTTTTTTTGTGGAATAAAGAATAGTGGATAAAAGCCGGTTTCAAATGCATCGTTTCGAAAACATTTGCGAGCTTCATCTTTTGATATTATTGGTGAAACAAAAAAGAAACGTTTGGTAATAAAATGATCGATTTTAATTAAGTTTTCAATCCTCAACTTGGAACTTTATGTTGCTTGCATGAGACATGCATTAAAAGCAGCTAAAAGTCAAAGTCCTTTGCGTTCTTCAAATGAGTTCGAAGTGGTGGGCAAATTAAAAAAAAAAAAGAAAAAAAAAACGCAGCAGATACATTCACACAGCACTACGCCCTATACATCGTACAGTCTATATTCTGGTTCACCATGGTTGGTCAGTCAGGTCGGTTTCCAAGGAAAAGATATTCGGGTCCATAATCTTTGAAAGTTATTGACGATCAAAAGTATCGTATACAGCCTGAAAAACGATGATTATGATTATGTGTATGAACTTGGTTTTTGCGGCATTTGGATTATCTGCAATAACAAAAAGATTTGGTCTGTTGTCGATAACTAGTCCATAATGAAATCGCTAGGTTTGAGATTGTACTCGAGAAAAATACAGCAGACACAAATAAATTAATCACCAAATATCATTTTAAGTCGGATATTTTTGAAACTAAATAAACTTATATGAGCTATATTAATAAACGCTTATCAGCTATGTTGTGGAAAGCTGGTTTATTCAACCTCCTCTCCTAGGCTGCATGTCCACACCTTGAAGCTAACGCTAGAATTATTCTATTCGACAAAGTTCTGGCGAGTTTAGCGGGTTTGACTCCTTTGGCACAAAAACAACATCGTTGGCTTCGTACCACTCCTTCACCGGTTTCGCGTGATGGCTCGATATCAGATCCGGTCAAAGCAGAGCGTCACTTTCGTGGAACCGGAGGAAGGGTAGCAGACACTTCTGGAGGCATTCACCTTTATACATTTGACCGTTGATGCTGCCGGTGGTTATGTAGGCTTGCTGAGTTTGCTGCACGCACAGATTGCCGGCCATACGAGGTAATCCTTGGCAAATTTGTCGACCTGCTTCTTCTACAGGAACTTCTCTGGAACATCCAGGCGGAACCTGCCGACAAAAACCTCCAGGCTGGGGATCTGCTTGGCGTCCGCCTTAATGAACGTCTCATCATCGCATCGCATAACGATGCAGTTACCATTATGTTTATTGGTTCAGTTCAGGGGTCTTCTTTACCCAGAAGACGTGAAGCCCGGCCCCTCCTATCGTCTGTTGGACGTACAAAACGGAAGAATCCAAAGAAAAAGAGGAAGAAGAATCCCGAATTGAATGGTTCGGATTGGGCTTGACGTAATCCCTCACCTTCCTTGTGTTCACGGGGTCGGTCGTCTTCGCTTTTCTTTCGCTGCCAGCTCGTCGCTGGGTCGTCTTGAACGATTTTACCACACGGGATACGGTCGAATTGTCGGTTCCTAACTGTTTCGCGATCCGCCTGTGGGACTGGCCCGAATTTTTCACGACCGCGTCCATATTTTTTTGTCGAAGCACTTCTTGCTTGGTAGCCATCTCAATAACCACTTGAGCGAATGCGAGAATGCAAACATTGCACTCTAAACTAGTTTTACCTAAAATTTCATCAATTGCTACTCATGCAATAAAATGTTACGTTATTTTCGAGTACAATCTTTGGATGGTGGAAGATAATCTAAAAATTGTTAAATTGCTGCCTCTCGGTTGGTCTCTCAGTCCAGCTTGTTACACTTTTCGTATATTTGGCATATTTTCTGCCACCATCAGCCAATGCAGACAAGTTGCCAATTTATTTGGGCCCATTTTAATTAGTTCCACCCATCCATCAAAGCTGCCATATTGTTCTTAAGGCCTTACGTTACCACCGTCCTTCATCATCCATTTGGTGATAGAAGACGGAAAATGATCTGGGATAGCAATTTATAGGCGGCATTTAGGATTGTGATCACTCGATAGCTCTCACATTTCAACTTGTCGCCATTGTTGTAGATAGGGCATATAACCCCTTGCTTCCACTCCTCTAATAGCTTTTCGGTTTCTCAGATTCGGTCTATTAGCCGATGCAGATAGGACAATTTCGTCGGGTCCATCTTGATGAGTTCAGATGCGATAACAGTCTTGCCAGCCACCTTGTTGTATTTGAGCATCGTTAACTTCTACCAACGTGGGAGCTTGTCCGTGTCCTTCGTTCACCGTGCTAATGTACTCATTTCCTCCGATATTTCTTGATCTTCTGCCCATGTCTGTTCTCCACCAGGTCCGGTATTTGTCTTAATGATGCTTCCAACTATAAATCATCTTACCTCCATCCGTCAGAATGCACCATCCTTATCCCTTCACAGCTGTTCCATTCCCTCATTTTCAGCTTCTTCTGAGTGACGTTTTTTCTCTCAAAATAGGCGGGTCTTCTGTTGCCGCTTCCGTCTATAACTTACCGTACCTTACCAATCATACTAAGGCCGACTTGGCCTCTGCTGTACACAGAAGATGTCTCCATTGTTTCCGGTCCATGGCAGTACCTCACCAGCTTCGCTGTCTGTGGGGGGTCCGCATGTCACCTTCTACTTGATCGATCCACCTTGCTCGTTGGGCGCCTCTTCTTCTTGTACCCGTCGGTTCGTTTTCCGTCTATAACGGTCTACGTTATTGCCGGGCCTTGTGTTGCAACATTACTGCTCGCGCTGTGTCCTTCTCCTCCAAATCATCCCTACACTTCTCGTCAAACCAATCGTTCCATGGACTCAGTTCCACATAATCGACGAAATTCTCAGCTGCATCATTGATGGTTGCTTTAATATTATTCCAGCAGTTTTCAAGAGGGGCTCCGCCCAGCACACTATCACCCTGCAACGCTGTTTCGATACACTGTGCGTAGGCTGTGGTGACATCCAGTTGCTTGGTAGACTACAGTGGCGTTTACGGTTGTTAACGACAGACAATTTTGATCGCATTTAACCATCATCAGGTAGTGGTATGAGTCGAGGATAGCACCATAATAGGTTCTGACGTCTAATATGTCGGAACAGTGCAGTCTTTCAATCAAAACGCAGTCGATTTGTGATTCTGTGTGCTGTGGTCATCCCCAGGTGTGCTCATACTGGAAGTTGTGGTGGAAATAGGCTCTACAAATAGCCATACTCCAAGAAGCGGTGAATTCCATAAGGCTTAGGCCATTGTCGGTTTTCCGCTGGTGTGCGTTGAACTTTCCAATAGTCGGCCTAACTTCTCCTCCTGGCCGACCATTCGATAATGCTCCATTCTATCATAATCTTGACGTCAAGGCTTGTGCAGCGGTCGTATTCACGTTTCAGCTGTGCTAAAGAGCAATCTTACATACATAAATTTATTTGTATTATTAACATCACATTTTGGATAAGACATAATCAACAATAGTACGCCACAATACTCGGTTTGCGGCTGTCGCTCTCAAACCTCGGTTACGCTCAATGCTCGCCAGATCACGTTCCACCTGGCCCGCCCATCGTGCTCTCTGCGCTCCACGCCTTCTTGTGCCCACCGGATCAGTAGCGAACACCAACTTTGCAGGGTTGTTGTCCGGCATTCTTGCAACATGCCGTGCCCACCGTATCCTTCCGGCTTTGGCCACCTTCTGGATGTTGGGTTCGTCGCATAGTGCAGCGAGCTCGTGGTTCATCCTTCGCCGCCACACACCGTTTTCCAGCACACCGCCGAAGATCGTCCTTAGCACGCGTCGCTCGAAAACTCCGAGTGCTTGCAGGTCCTCCTCAAGCATGGTCCATGTCTCGTGTCCGTAGAGGACCACCGGTCTTATTAGCGTTTTGTACCTGGTATAATAGGCACGACTTTCACTGATGATGCGCCTTCGTATTTCACGACTCGTATTGTTGTCAGCCGTTAATAAGGATTCGAGGTAGACAAATTCCTCCACCACCTCGAAGGTATCCCCGTCTATCGTGGCATTAATTTCTAGGCGGATCCGGTTGTGTTAGGTTCAGCCTACCAGCATATACATTGTTTTCGACTCATTCACCACCAGCCCGACCTTTGCTGCTTCGCGTTTCAGGCGGGTGTACAGCTCTGCCACCGTTCCAAATGTTCTTGTGATAATGTCCATGTTGTCCGCAAAGCACACAAATTGACCAGATTTCGTGAAAATCGTACCCCGGCTGTTGAGCCCGGCTCGTCGCATTAAACCTTTCAGAGCGATGTTGAATAGTAGGCATGACAGTCCGTCACTTTGTCGCAGTCCCCGACGACATTTGAATGAACTGGATAGTTCACCAGAAACTCTTACGCAGTTTTGTACACCGTCCATCGTTGATTTGATGAGTCTCGTCAGCTTCCCAGGAAAGCCGTTTTCGTTCATAATTTTCCATAGCTCTGTGCGGTCGATACTGACGTATGCCGCCTTGCAGTCGATGAACAGGTGTTGCGTTGGGACCTGGTATTCACGGCATTTCTGGAGGATTTGCCTTACGGTGAAAATATGGTCCGTTGTCGATTGGCCGTCAATGAAGCCGGCTTGATAACTTCCCCCGAACTCATTCGTTTTAGGTGACAGACGACGGACGACAGACGACGGATCTGGGATAGCACTTTATAGGTGACATTCAGAATTGTGATCGCTCTGAAGTTCTCACATTCCAAATTATCTTTTTTTATGTATGGGGCAGATAACCCCTTCTTTCCACTATTCCGGTAGCTGTTCGGTTTCCCAGATCCTGGCTATCATCCGTTGTAAGCAGATGGCCAACTTTTCTGCGCCCATCTTGATAAGTTCAGCTGCGATACCATCTTTACCAGCTGCTTTGTTGGTTTTGAGCTGGTGTATGGCATCCTTTACTTCCCTCAGAGTGGGAGTTCGATCATTTCCTTCTTCTGCAGCATTGACGAAGTCGTTTCCTCCGTTGCCTTTGTCTCTCCGGAAGGAATTTTTCAAGACCAATCTTATCATCATCAATGCTTCCGGAGTGCGGGCTATGCATGTTGATAATGCTGAAGTTGAAGAACCGACCCTTGATCCTTTACCTGCACATTCTTTCGTTGATCGGTACCACTCGATCATGCGCTTCAGGGTTTCGTCCATCTCCATGAAAGTAGTTCTAAGCTCACGTGTCGAACCACAGCTCTGGTAGATGGTATTATAACCTCTAAGCGTACGCACCATGGCTTTTTTCTAAAAGAGTGTTAACTTGCAGTGTTATTATGTGAAACTTGCGATCCTTCAGTACATCGGACAGTATGCGGGTGCTTCCGACGAAATAAAGGGATCTACAGTTCCACCACCGAGTTTCAAATCGCTAGTCCTGTTTCTTTATTGTGGCTTGTAAGGCCTAACGCCAACCCTCCCCTCCCCCCCCCCCCAGCTTTCCGGAAGGCCATGGTGCACAGTTGAATTAAAAGTCCCTCGTTGGCTCATGGTCGGTGATTAAGCCCCCCCTGACATGAATCCACCAAATATAGTTCTAAATAGCGTGGTTTAAGCGCCACTGCTCGCTGTGACAGTAAGTATATTGTCAAATAATGCTTTCTTTTGTACTTTCCATACAAACATGACATGCTTAAGCCTGTGGCATCCACGAAGCACCTTTTTATATTTATGGACTACCTTTACTTCACTCATTCACTGCGATTATAAGTACGTAGCCAAATGTATACTATTCGTGCAAATTTTAAGTGTGGAGAAAATAACTTATCCCGAACGTATTTTACGACAACTCACTAAAAGTTTCACAAATTATATAATATAATTTCACAACCCTTAACGATTTATACAATCTTATATGCTATAAAGAGTGTATCGAAAAGTATTTAGCAACATTAATTTTCGAATGCAAGACTAAAAAAACATATTTTCACTTCAGTTTTCGATTTATTGGAGAAAAATTACCTTTTGTTGCATTTCATTGTTTATATTAATAAAAATCCTAGTTTCTGTATACCGCTCGCGCTTTGGATGTGACATTCTTCACCGAATTCTGCACAGTTGCTTTTGCTGGTGGCTGCTGTCCAGTTATTTTTAGAACAATACCAACCTTCCGAAAGTCCCGCTTGACAATCGCTCTAAACCGTTAAAATGGCTGAACATCCGGGCTGTTCGGCGGATTGGTGTCCTTTTTTAGGAATTGTTTGCCAACCACTGTAGCACCGACATGGTGTGCTGAGCGGATACAAATTTCGCGCTGAAGAAAGAAGTGACAGGGGCAGCAATCTCTTCTTCAAACATTCTTTCTCGTTAACCTTGGCATTCATGGCACCCTTCGTGAAAAAAATCGACAACTGCAAACCAAAGGTACAAATCGTACATTTTGTTCCAATTTTTCCATCGCCACCGTGTTGTCAGCATCGTCCAGGTCTTTACTTTGGTCATAGCCCACAATGTCTCGATTGGCCGTGTCTCCGGACAATTTGGCGGATTCATGTCTTTCGGCACGAAACAGACATGTTGGCTTTTGTACCACCCTAGTGTGTCCTTGCTGTAATGACATGATGCCAATCCGGGCAAAATATGACTGAACCATTATGCCGCTTGATTATCGGCAATAAACGCTTCTAGAGGGTTTCCTCGATATACTTCTGGGTGTTAATTGTCTCCGATGTTACGTACGGGCTAGATATTTTGATTCCACTTACAGTGTACCATTTGTGCATGATACTTTTTCTCTGCTCCGGAGTAAGACCACGTGTTTTGAAAGTCAACCAGAAACATTTTTTTAACACTCAGCCAAAATAATTCGAAAAATTTCATTCAACTCAAAATGGCCGTTAACATTTGGTGTGCTTATAATTTCTTTATCAGTCTATATGAAATTTTATGTGTGTGCTGAAAATGTAGTTTTTTTTCTTACTGTATATGCAGGAGAAGGAGGTGTATAAGGAACACGATAAACATTTTCTTCATTGTTTTCCCAGGTTATACAATGAAATATACACTGAAAATTAATTTTTGTTTCTATTACGAAATCGAAGGTAGGACTTACAAATCTATTCGTTGTTTTCTGCAACGAAACTGATTTGTGCTTTTTAACAAGCTACCTTCGTATTTAATGCCACCCGCGAACTGTCAAAAGCACTGAGCCGACACAGAAAGAACGTTCGTCTTCTGTACGAAAACAATGCAAAGAGCTAAGAGTAATTTTTTATCAATAAAAAAGAAACGTCTCTCTGGTGGTTGCATGAACAACTGATAGATCTACTTTATCGGCTCAAAATAAAATTGAATAAAAGCGCAACCACGAAGAGTTGTTCAGCGTTTTATTTTTTAATGATCCTGACATGAGTTTCGATCCTGTATTTTTGGGAAGAGCTGTAATTGTGGCCATGGTTGATAAACCATGTTGACTCGTGAGAAGTTACTCGATTAATGTGCCTGAGGTTCTAACTCACGACAGCGCCATAATTTCTATTCCGGGATAAATTAATGATTCCCGTCCATCCCTGCAGGAGAGGAACATTTATAAGTACGATCGAAGAGAAGCAGCGATTGGCTGGTGTTCACGAAATTCATTTTGTGCATTGTACAAAAAAGGTGTAGTGATAGCATTTTGTTATATGACAAGCAATATGAATGCTTCATACAATTTACGAGACATTTTTTCTATGTACATTAGCTTTCACTCGTTTCGTAAACATGGATTGGTTTACGAAACGAGTGAAAGCTAATTTTCGAAAATAAATTTTTAGTGTAAAAGTAATTGCATTTGAACAATGCATGATTGTTCAAAACAATAACATAACATTCATCAATGAGTCGGATAATTATACTCACATTATATGCACTGTTTATTTGATATGTATTCAATATGTATTTTTTTTTGTGAAAGCAGTATTTATTTCATTAACTTTAACTTAATAATTATTAACGGGAAACTTAATAGAATCCCGTTCTATTAGCTTTTCAAAACTGGCTACACTAAATTTCAGCTTTTACGTATTAACATTTTACAAACGTATCTACGTTTTTACATTTAAAAAAATGGACTGATTTAAGCGAGAAATCACTCTCACCTCGCCACTTCACCCACCTTCGCCAATCGTAGCAACCCTGTTGTTTAAAAAAATGACAGAAAAAAAATGAAGGACAGGGCTTCGTTTCGAAGAGTTTTCATAGAAAGCTTAATAAATGTAGCATTTAAGGAGAATTTGTTCCATTGAATTATCTGCTGTATTTTGCCTCTCATCAACATGCGAAATCAATCCATTGAATACGCTGTACCACGAAAAGCGTTAATTAATGTACGGCTATATTCCCATTAATGCTAAGAATTGTTTGTTCCTTTTGTATTTTTATAAATCCATTTTTAGCCTTTCCATTCAAAGAGTTCAAAGAATTTTGAAATTACTATTTTAGAATAAATTTCGTTATTTCACCAACTGCTTCCCTACAAACAGTCATGCTTGTAAATAAAAGTTGAAATGTAGAACAAACTGATCAAAACTTTTTATGCTACCCCAGAGGACAGATAATTTACAAAACGTGAACCAGCTGCTCCAGAAAACCTCCACTGTGTCGCAGAAAATGTGTAGAGACTGCCGCCATTGCCCGTCAGGATTCAGCTGTGGACCTTTCCGGCCGATGGAATGAGTCTGGCTGAAAAATGGCCATCGTGGCCCGGTTGCCACTGCCCCATTCTGCGCTGCGGTTGTTGAGAGAAGTCCCTTTGCTTTTGTATGATATGAGTCTAAGCGGTACTCTTGCTTGTTTTGCTACTATTTTTCGGGTATGGAAGCGGTTCACTGGCCAGCTTATTTTGCTGCATTCCCCATCCAATGAAACCTGGGTTGGTGGTTGGATGCAGCTGCGGGTTGACAGAAACAGATTAAACGACGCAATCTGTCGCATTTCAGTACGTGTTTCTAGGGTAAAAGAAAATCCAGTCTTAGGCATGGCCGGTTTTGGTGCTTATTTGTTATGTGATGCAAATTTTTTATTTTAATGTTATGCATTAATTTACAATGTTTGAGAGCATCGCAATCCTGCAACCTGTTTTTAAAGTATTTCTTTTGTCTTTCAAGAAATAAATGTGTCTGCCGAATACTCGCGTTGAATATACACGCTGCAGAATAAACTACAAAATCCAATTTAACCTCTCTTTGAAACAGAGAAAAGCACTCTTGTGGATCTTCCATTTTGGGGTGAATTTTCCGCCAGCAGAATATTCCGGTTTACGGTCTACAGATGAAAACCCCTTTTTTTCTCAACAAATGTTCTGAGTATAAAACGGTGGCTTTTACTTGTCACAAATACATACGCCATGAAGTGAGTCTGCTTGAGACGATAATGCTGGGAAAATCAACTTTTTAAAACAACAAGCCGTAGCCCTTTGTGTGTTCGGATAATTTTTAGGTGGAACTGGAAAAACGTTTTATGTTTTCAAACTGGGTACAGAAATTGGAAACTTTTATCAATTCCATGCGACATACACGAAAAGGCTCATTGTAACAATAATGAAATGTCGTCAATATTCATTAAATTTTTTTTCTACACTTTAAACATAACATAATAACACAGTTTGAAATAAACATGAATTTTCTATGTTACCTAATGCACATTTAGGGTCTTAAGCAGGTTTGTTTTATGTAAGATTGCAAATAATTCCGTTGTTTCCGTTTGCTTTGGCTTGAAACAGATCGAGGGAATATTTCAAGCGTCTGTTTAACTTCATATTTTTTTTCTGTGGTTTTTTGCAGCAAAGCTCTCGATAAATATTAGTAAACAAAAGATGTCAATATTCTTTAAGAGATTTGTTTGTAGTATTTACTATATTGAAGAGGGTGGGGGATAGTTTAAAACAAGGTCAACTAATTAAATTTCCTACCGAACTAAACTACAATTCCGACTAAACAATGCAGTAGGCCTAAGTAACATTGAGAGACTCTCTTCGTCGACTTTCCTAACTTAGGACCTAATGCACAGTTCCTGGTAACTGTAGCATACGAATGATTTTCGTACATGTTTCCACACATATTTTAAGCCCTGAAAAGTTTTATGTATTTAACTTAAATGTTAAAAAAAGTGTCTGTATCGAAAGAGTGTTAAATATCTATTGCAGTGCTGGTATTGAGTAACATTTCAAGGAATTTGTTCCTATTTTAAGCTAGTCAAAATAAAGTCTCTATTTTTTATACACATGCACATTTTCAACTATTTTGAGCGTGTATAAGAATTATAATTGGTCAGCTATAAAACCTCGAAAATGAAGAATGGTAACATGCCCTAGTAGCACACTTGTTGCCATTCGGTTTAGATACATAAATATGACTTGCAAAGTCATAATCAAGGTACTACAACTAATAATGATCGTAGTGTGCTACTTGGGTGGACTATCTCTATCCAAAATTGGTCGCACTATTGGGTTAAGATCAGTTTCGGATACTGTGAGAAAGCCGCTGCTCTAACTGTTCTTTTCACTCAAAAAATCGACCGGTAAGTCGACTGTTGTGAACGTGTTCACCAATTACAATACCTAACAACACCAACATAGTAATTCTGAAGCGCAGTACAGGAAGACGTCGATTATATGTACACGACACAGCTCTTTGAAGACCCGTTTTCTCGAAAATGACAATCCAATTGTAGAAATCAACATTAGATTTAGACAAAGGGAGCGTTCATCTACATATTGCTATTATAAGTTTGTTCCTGTATATCTGTAGTGCAACGAACAGAGCTCAAAATTTGAAGGCAGCATCAGGATTCGATACGGAATCTATCAAGAGGGACCATAGACTCAAAACTTCCTATCTCAACAAATCAAGCAACTATGTTCGATGGTTTGTTCGTACTGCCAGCTCCACCCGGAGCAAAGAAGTTGAACATGTGTAGCTGATCCTACATTTACAACCTTCTCTCCCTTCTGGAACAAGGCGAAAGCGTCGTATGGAAAGCTGATTCCAACCGCCAGACAGTGATGCCCGACTGGAAAGTGCAGTAGAATCTGAAGAGTAGGACCGAGGACAAGTGGCCTCATCGTTCAATACCTTGGGCCGAGAGGTTTGTGGAACCCACCAAACACTAGAGAAATGTCTGGGTAAGATGGACAGTCGAACCCGACTTTGTCTGAACAGCAGGCAAACACAGAAGGAGCGGCTGGATGTGCTGAAGAAAATGCATCTTTCCGGCGAAGCGCGACGTCATGGTCATAATGGATAACAGAGACTTACGTGACACTAGACTGCAACGACTAGCACAGGGTACGTCTCCCACTAAGGAGATGAGGGTTGACGTCAAATACATCTCCCACACCCGAGGAAGGTCCTTCTGTGGCTGATGATTAGGGGCTTCAGGGCTTGCGGTGAACGGGGAGTTATACTGTGTGAGGTACTTGTCGGAAATTGCCACCTTCACCAAGAAGTATCACGTGAGGAGGATGTGGTCTTATTGCTGGACCTAGCCCAGTTGGCCATGAAATTCAAGATAAACTCTCCGGCGTATTCTCTGGAATGATCAGAGAGTTCAGTCAATTAGAATACGCAGCTTCTTAAAGTTCTTTGGAAATTGGCATAGATCTCACGAAACTTTTTACCGGAAGTATCCGGAACTAATAAAAAAAAATGAAGAAGAAGATGAAAAAGTTAGTTTTGAAACAACTGTTTCAACAACTTTTCTGTATTTTTTAAGAAACTTTCAAATCTGTCAATATCGTGTGAATTGTTAGTAAGAAATGTGGAGTTTGAAATGTACAATGACCTTTCTTCTGGAGTGAAGAAAAAAAATCCATTACACAGAAGTCTATATTTACTTGTATGTTCTTTGTGTTTTCCTATCTCTGTTTCTAAGAATGTAACAACTCAACTTTTGACCGAAAATTTAACGATATTTTCTTTACTGGCATGCAGTTTTCTTTAAAACTGCTTTGATTTCATTTCTTCACTGATTCTAAGACTTCTGCAGTTTTCAAATAATTCCAAAAGTTTGCATGGTATTGTGAAAGATGCTATGAATTTATTAAATCATTTCTATGAAATTTTTTTTCGTACAACTGTTGTGAAATCAAATGTGAGGTATTTAATCATTCTCGCGTGACATTTGAAAAGGATATATCTTCATAGATGGATTGTTTCATAGGTTTTTTTTTGATTTAAAACGGCTAAAACATAGTATGCTCTGCTTATAAAGACTGTACGTAAAAAAAATGAAGTACCTTGATTTTTAATTTAATGAAAAGTCTAAATTTTTAAAACCAAACCAAACCGTTGGAACATCTGCGCCACCAGTCTAGGTTTCATCAAACTTAAATTGACACACAGTCAACGACTATCTAATCTCGAGGCGCGTAGGTGCCGTCAACAACATACGATTCACCAACATTAACGGAAACGAGCTGTAATTTTAAAAAAGAAGAAATGAACACAAATGACTTTGTAATCGACCAATCTTAGAATATCCTGATGCTCTCACACACTAACATGGCCTTGTTTATTTCGTTAAATATATAGTAGCTAGAAAAATACGTTCGATTTTCGCTTTGAGATTCGAACCGTGGACGACCGCGTTGTGGCAACCTGTAGTAAATACTCAGCCATATAAACAAATTGAGAATGATCGAACAAAGACCCTATGGCTACTTCGATAGTCGAGGCACTAAGTAATACAACGATGAGTTTGTTTTCGAACAATCTGTTTGCGGCCAGCGACTTGCTTACACTTGCATGACTTCGTTTATTTCATAAATCACTTTCTGGATGCAGATGGGTAGAATTACCTTTCCCGAAATGCGGCTTTCTCAAGATATGATTGCATAATTGCAATATTTGCGTGTCGCATTTTTAACCATCTTTTCATCTTGTAGGGTAAGGGGATGTAATGTTAGCCCAGCTCCTTCATTCGGCGTATGTACCAAATGTGTCATAAATTTAGCGATAATCAACAAAATCATGTTGCTATTAGGATGACCGATGTAATCCGTAGCAATTGAGACAATATTAATCATCTTGTAGTTGTTCACTTCCACGTACACTCAGTAGCAAAAAAAAAGCCGAGGAAAATTTTCTTCCAAAAAACGCGTTGTTCAACCTTCTGTAACTTTGTCAATTATCAATATATTTGGCTGAAATTTTGACAACATTATAACTAATGTTTCGACCTTATGTGATCAAAATTTTATGTTGATAAAGTTTATAAATTTTAAGTTATCATAACATCTGTGAAAAAAGGACATACCAATTTCAAAAAACCGTATTTCTGTGAAAAATTTAGGTAGCATATTAAAAATTTCTCCATGACTTAAAAAAATACAGAAATTTATGTGGACAAAATTTGATCTGTTTCCATCAAGTGGTTTGGACTACAGCTGGCGTCAAAGTTGAGGCTCCAACATGAGTATTTTCCTTGTTCACCCAATATTGACCACGCTGAACTATCGGTGCACAAAGCTAAAATAACAATGATTTTACAAGAAAATCGTAGACCCAATGTTGGGAACATAATTTTTTGTATGTTCCCAACTATGGCCTGTTGTATCAATGACGTAGTAAAAAGGTTGTTATTGGTCAAATTTCAAGTGGAAATGCATAAATTTGCGGTTGTTTATATTCAAGTGGCTCATCTAAACACAAATCGAATAGATAAAATCATTGTATAGTGAACTATAATGTTTTCATTACTGAATGGCTGATAAATCATATATGAACTTCATGTAAGTGTTTCGAGGCAGTTTTACTTTAGTTTGTGTTGTGAAATGTTGTATTAAGTCAACCCAGTACAGTTTACAATGCCTTGATTCATAAAATTAGAAAAAAAAACCGTACAAAGACTGCATTTAGTAATTAATCCATCGAATGGGACGAAGTTGCATCCACGAATAGACCCAATTTGGTGCCTATAGACCGACATTAAATCCATATCCCTCGAAAGTTTATAGCATTATAAAAATAGTTGTGTAACTTTTAGTGATAAATGCTACCAAATGTCTTATCAAACATATCTTTGCAAGTGTATAACTAGTTGAATCTCGCTTACAGCTTAAAAACTTTATGAGTTATAATGAAAAATGTGATCGCTGGTTGCATAATAGGCTGAGTCAACGGACACATACCCTAGGTGTTATCTTATTTTTTCAAACAAAAACCATACCCAATTTTTGTGTCCTAAGCTGTCTGTTCTGCATTAGTTTGAATAATTCAGAAATTGACGCATAATTCAAAAAAAAAATACAGAACTCTTAAAACTGGTAATAACCCACGATATAAAAGTAATATTGTGGGCAAAAGACGGTTGGTGGACCAGAGATAAGGAAAATTGAATGCATCTTCCGGCTGCAGTTTGCGCTGGCAAGAAAATCCATTTCCAATAATTTATATTGACATTACTTGTCACCGCTTGCATTGTCACCTCCGTCGGGCTGCACCAGAAGACAAAATCGAACCGAACGTTAGTAAACGAAAACAAAACTTACTGACATCTTTGCTTGTCTTCTTGTTTTCTTCGCTCGGTTGGATGAATTATTGATACAAGAACTTCGAAACTGTCTTGATGATCATATTCCTTAACGTTTTTAATGGTAATGTCGCGAGCAATTAACCGGCTCGCTACTTAAATGAACGACCACAGCTGTCAATAGAGAAAAATGGAAGTTTGCCATCATTCTTAACAGAAAATTATGCTTTACAGATCTCTCATAAAAACAAAATTATCAACTTTGAAAATTTTAGAACAGAATGGCTTCTTCCAACGGGTTGGAATTTAAAATCACCACTTTTGAAGTGATAAAACCGGGACTTTACTGGCTAGACTATCTCGATAATACGAGTGCCGTTTTATTAGCTCACCGCATTCAAGCTACATCTATTTTTTCAACTGGATGGACAGAAAAATCGTCCAGTGCTTCTCCCAAACGGGCTTTGTACTTGTCTCCACTGAATAGTTGAGCAAACTAGCGGAAATGTAGGACATTAAAGAAGTACCGTAAAGCGGAGCAGCGTTGATCAGCGGGAAATCATTGATTGTTCTGGGTTTCGTTTTAATTTTAGACGTAAACGATTTTGTGTGATCAGCAATAATATCTACTTTTTTTTTTAAATAATATGAAACAAGCAAAGTTATAACCGAGTTCTTTAAGATATATTGAGAAAAAGTGCTCAATCCAACCCCGGTGTACGGTAAATTGGGAGTTCAAGATAGCGTATTTTGAAATTACCTCCGCTACTGGTGCTCAATTTAAAGTATTTGGCTCTTTAAAGTAACTCTCCGAAGAGAAGTTGTCCGTAAACCTTGGGTGCATGGGATGTCATTATTTTTATAACACCATCCAGCACAACCCGCTGAGGAATGTTCCACAAACCTTCGTTTATCATCCATCTTGCCCAGCAGCCCTTCAGCGCTCTTTATTTCATTTTTTTGCGAAGCTGCTTCAGTAACCCAGTTCTCTAGAACTGCATGTTTACTTGTCCTCAATTTTCCCTCGAAATGTAGAGGTGGAAGTTTTTCACTAGACGGTAGCAGCGCCAGAAGTTGCAGCAGTAACATACACTAGTCCTCTTTGGGAGGTTAGACTTCCGCACAATTTTCGGATGATGAATGGTAGGTAATTTAATTAATGGGGTTTTCCTTCGACCCTGTCTTCACATTCCTGCCGGTTCGTTTATTGCCATTCTTGGAGCTGCATTTATGACATGAAATGTTTGAGTTTGTGTCCTTGCTAGAAATGAGTGAACTTGAGACAGCAAATGTTCGAGCAAAGGATGTTATTTTTGACCATACTAACTTAGTAACCAGTAGACCATAGTAACTTTTCATGAGAACAAATAAACCAGAAAAGTTGAAAATTCTGGGAAACACCAAGATTATATATTTTATATTGAAAAACGATAAATAAGCAGCAGTTTTCAAAATGCACCCACAGAACTACACAGAACTAATAATTCTTCATGTACACCCAGAACTAAAGCCAAAACTGTTTAGCAATTTTGCAAGATAACAGGGTGCGTGACGAATATTTGCAGTATATGACACGTTTTAGAAAAATTACACCAGTAATATTTGCAATGAATATTTTGTGGTTTATTTGCATTCGTTACAAATAGGAGTTGTGAACGATTTCATTTAAAAAAATCACCTTTCCTTTTGACGACTGTAGCTAGACACTTCTGAAAACTGACACATGCACGTTTTACCATGTTTCGATCCATAGATGTCATCACCGCTTTGATTTCAGCTTTGAGCGATCTAATTGTGGTGTGAAGGGTTCTATTTGCATCCCGCTTGACGACACCCCGCACAAAATAATTCAAAGGATTTATATGAGCAGCATATTAATACTGCAAGGGAGGTGGGGGGGGGGGGGGGTGTTTGAATTTCTTTCTCCCAAAACTCCGGAACATTTTCCGCACGCAATTTCTTTGTTTTCTTAGCATTATGAGCAGGTGCACTGTTTAGTTGGAATACGAAATGACGGCCAGCAGCCGTTGGAAAACGAAATGACGGCCAGCAACCTTCTTCATCCACGGTACAACATCACCCTGTAGAACCTTCAAGTATACATCGACTGTAGTCCTTTAGTCCTTTATCAAAAAAATCCCCCTTGCTGGAGACTATGCCCAAAGCCATCACATTTGTCGGAAACTTGGTTAACATGACGATAAGAACCTTACTACAGTCTGATGCGAGCTACCTGTCAATTCTTCCATTTGCATTTTGATCCTGGGTAAAGTTTTATGTTTTCTCTACCGGGCGTCATTTCAAAATTTAAAAAAATGAGAGCGTTGCGCAAAACTGTAAGGTTTTTGAACGCTAATAACCCTCGTTTGACTGAACAGAATGACTTCATTTATACACTATTTATTCAGAAAAACTAACAAATGTTTTGCATTAAAGTTATTTACTATTAGAACACTATAAATACTCATTTTTTTTTATTAAAATTACCTACTTGTGCTCCCATACTAATCTACACATGAACAGGTTAAAAAGATGGTTTTCCCTTTCCGGGTCCTCAAAAACAAGTAACAAATTTTCTTTTTTTTATTTATTTTATTTTATTCCATGTTTAATACAGCACTCGCCACACCCCTCAGCTGCAAAAATATTTTGCCTTGCTGACGGTGCCTGATTTTATAACTGATGCCTGTCCTTTCTTTTGAATGTTGCTTCCTACTGCATTTTCGTGCCGTTCTTCTTTAAAGGCTATGCTATCAACGCTATCAACGGCCTCGGCTCCCGTGTAACGAATTTGCAGTACATATGTAGTAAACTTCAGATGCGACGGGTCGAACCGAAACAATAAAACATTTTAATCTCCACCAACCATATGTGATTGATGTGCTCTAGCTAGATGATACCATTATTATGAACCTCGTGGTTATATCTCTGATATAACCCACCTCTTTTTTCATCAGAAATATAGATTAAAGGACTAATATGATGTGGATACTTCAACTGACTCAGTAGTTTTATAGCTTTCTCCAATCGCCGTGACTAGGTCGCAACGTTCATGCATTGGTCCTTACGTAGTGCATACGACTTATAGCCAAGGTTTTTAGCCTTTTTTGCCGGATTGGGAAGTCCGAACACCCGATTTCCCGTGCCATGGCTCACATTGGCCTTGCTAGATTCTTTTACTCATTTTTACCTTACTCAAAACTGTTTGATTACATCTGATACCTAACAATATAAACTATTCAGTGCTGACAAATGTATCTTGTTCATACTGCGCAAGCATGAAAAATAACTTTTTGAAATTTACTGCAAAAAATTGTCACGCACCCTGTATATTTCATTGTTTTGTTATAGGCCGTAACATGAAGAAAACATTCAGCACATGCTCTGTGCAAATTTGCAGCACAACAATTGGTTTGGGAAAATTAAATGTGTGCATGAGGTTCAGTATAGTAGTTGATTGAAGTGTGAGATTGATATTGTGTATCGAAATTCCTTAATGGTTCAGATAGGAAAATAAACCCCAAAATTTACCCCGAGATTCGAACCGTGACAATACAATATGTATCCTCCCGTATGAGTTTAGAGCAGCCATAAACTCAGCATTAACATTCATTGTATGACCAAGAGACGGTTTTTTTTTAATAAATTTTATTTATTTTTTCATGTTGAAAGAAGGGGAATAATTTTTAATAACTTACTGAATTCTAGAATAATGATATTTTGTAAATTTACATGTAACGATGTTTTGAATATAATGTAGAAAAATTTTAACATCTAAAAATTACATAGATAGACATAGACATTGCAAAACAAATTAGTAAATGATTTCTTAGTGTGTACCTTTGATACAGTATAATATTACAGTTGAGTTAAAAACATAACAGTGCTGTATATGTAGTGGTGGCATCTCCCATTGACCGATTACAGTGTTTGTGGCATTACGATTTCGTTTTGTAAACATTTGGCTCCAAACCAATCGTCCATTTGTTGCTTTTCAAAATAATAGCAGTGTAAAGTGATTCCGAGTTATTATTTGTACTCTTATTTTTTGTGAAGATTTGTTTTGTAAACTGAGCAAAAAAGCAATGAAAACAAGGATCGGATGATTTCGTAAAGTATTCGAATCGATGCAGCCGTGATTTCCAATCAGATTATAGGCTGTTCCGAAGAATATAAATACCCTTTTTTCTCAAATAAAAAATGCCATACTGTCCATCTTCATTTCAATTTACTTCATTTTTCGAAGGGTAGGCGAGTTCTCTAACTTTTCCCTTAACACTACTCGTAAACTTCTGCACAGAGCTTTCTCCTTCCATTTTCACCACTTTTAGCCAATATTTCTTAAATTTTTCAACATTATCCGCTGGTTTCATGTGTTATTTCAGCTTCGCCTTCGTCAAAGCCCAGAAACTTTCGTTCGGGCGAATCTCTAGGCAGTTTGGTGGATTAATCTCCTTTGGTACAAACACTACATTGTTCTTTTTGTAGAACTCTAGTAAAAACGATCTAGATCTGGCTTTTGCACTGTTTAGAGGAGGGAATCAGATGATGATTAATAGACGCAAACGTGCTTGCACATAGCCCTTGAAAGGTAAAACTGATGAGGAAGCGGCATGTTTCCAATCGTCTGAAGTTTTCCAAAACGGATATCAAATGGCCTAAAGAAAAATGGTGGAATGTGTTGTGTACTGATGAGTCGGGAATTGTCCTATTTCGATCAAAAGGCCGTCGTCAGTATATGAGACGTCCATCGGAATACACGGTGAAGATAGTAAAATATGGCAGAGCAAAAATAATGGTGTGGAGGTGTGTTCCTACGATGGTGTACGACCAATCTACCGCAAGTTGCAAAATGGTGAGTCGACAACTGGTCTTCACAAGTTCAACGGGTCAAGAGATGACAAAGACCGCCAACTAAGGGTTGCTTATTTAGCTCGTAGTGCAGCCTGTTGTCCTTCTAACTTCTAGATTGAGAAGGTGCGTGCCGAGCGTCTGCCAACCACGGAGGTGCGGCTCAATCAGCGTCTGTCCTGCCATCTAGTAGTTGAGTAGGAAACGCTGCATCGCGTCAGCTATACTTAGGAGGCAGTCCCATCAACGCAATGTCGGGAACGCGACCCCGGTAAGGCTTTGTGCACAAATTACGTAACGCATGAAGGGGGGGGAGGGGGTTGAGCAACCGTTACTTATTGTGACATATGGGGGAGGGGGGGGGGTTTAAAATCGTTACGTAACAAAATGACAAATTTGAAAAAAAATAATTTAAAAGTGAATACCAATTTGCATCAATTAAATTTCCTGTGTGCCAAGCAAAGTAACAAGTAGCAAGTAGAAAAGCCCGTTGAGGTGGCGGATTCATCCGTGCTTTGATCTACTACTATCGAGTACTACTTTACCCATGCCCTTTCGCTCAATTTTCAATACTTCTCTTCCATTTCCAACGTAACGTACACTGACGGGACTTTCAACACTTTCTCTTCATATGTTCCATTCTAGCAAACATTACTGTCCACACTTGGTGCCTCATGATGATGAGCGAACATCTCCTTCTACATCAAGTAAAAAAGGGTTAATTTATACTAGTTGAGAACGTTTAAAAATTCTGAGAAATACGTCAAATGAAAGGATTCAATCTATATTTTGAAGAAAAATGTCTAAACTGAGCCAAAACTTTATTTTTGTATTATAAATGGCGTTTGCCATAACTGGTATACTGCACCAATTATCGCCATAGTTTTAAATTTTGGTTCCTTTCATGGCCAATTGCATGTGTTTCTTATGGGAGTGGCCATAACAGAAACGCATTTATGGCCAAGTGGTGCATCTAAAATTTTAAGGAAAATGGATTAAGTCTATGTTTTGATTTCTGACCAAATTCTAAAGCTTCGATAAATGGAGACACACACTGAAAATTAATTTTCGTAAATTAGCTTTCACTCGTTTCGTAAACATGGATTATGCACATAGAACAAATGTCTCGAAAATTATATGAAACATTAATATTGCTTGTCTTCTAACAAAACGCTATCATTACACCTTTTATGTACAATGCACAAAATTAATTTCGTGAAGAGAAGAATAACTCCTCGTTGTTGCCTTTTTTTTAAATATATTTTGAGCCGATAACGTAGAACTGTCAGTCGTTCATGCAACCACCCAGGAGCCGTTTATTTTTTATTGGTATCAAATTACCCCTAGCTATTTGTATTGTTTTAGTAGAATGAACGAATGTTCTTTTTGTGTCAACAAATGCTTTGTGCTTTTGACAGTTGCGCGTGTGGCTTTTGATACGAAGGCAGCTTCGTAGAAAGTACAAATCAGTTTCGTTGCAGAAAACAACGAATAGATTTGTTAGTCCATCTTTCGATCGTAATATAAACGAAAATTAATTTTCAGTGTACTATTTAAATGTGATCTACTAAACGAAAGGTATCTTATGACGATTTGCATCACAAATTGGCGCAATCTTCCATAAATCGCACATCTACACACTGTGAAATATATTGTTCTGTATAGATTTAACAAATTTTATTGTTGACTCACGGCTTATCCATAATATTTATTTATTTTTGAACCAACAACAATTTTGTTTTGTTTCTAAAAGCTCTGCAAAGGACGTTTCTATTGAAAACAAAAAGCATTTATTGTTGAATAAAAAAAAAAGCTTTTTGGAAACAATGCACCTTTGCATTGATTCGAAAAAACCGGTTGTTTTTTCATATTAGAACCATTGAAATAATAAGAAATTTTGCTACATTTTTTGCTGATTGTTGATTTTACCAAATTATTTTGTTGAATCAATAATGATTTTCTGATAAAACTTAGAACACTTGAATAAACTTGTTGAACTACTTTAATTTAGAAGAAAACTAATATTTGTAACAGTTTTAACAGCATTCATTAACCTGAACAAATGCAGTACAATGAGTGCAATGTTTTTCCTAATCTTTATATTAGCTTTCAGATACTTAAATGAAATTAATTAAATGATGTTTGCAATCATTACTAATTTCAAGTATATTAAATTATAAATAAAAACAACAACAATAACAGTTTTTGTGATGATTTTATCACAATTGAGAAATGGGGGGGGGGTCCGTGAGCGTTACGTAATTAAAGGGGGGGGGTTGGTCACGCGTTACTTATTGTTACATAGGGGAGGGAGGGGGTCCAAAAACTCGGTTTTGTGCGTTACGTAATTTGTGCACAAAGCCTAAGGTAGTATGCAGATATCTTACCCTACCACGAAAAATGGAAGTTTTCTTCATACGGTGCATGGTTTTGGATCATCCATGGAGTTCCCAGGTATTATATAGTGGTTTTATATTATTTTTTCCCTCGTGACTATGATAATGCAGGTCCATCTACAACATACCTGAAATTGTCAAAACATTGGAAAAATGGAGAATACGCGGTCGAATGCTGAATATGATAACCACTCCAATTCCTCGAGTTCGAAAGATGAAAATACTTGGTGTACTGTTAGACTCGAAACTTAACTTCTTACATCACTTTGCTGAAACTCAACGACTAAACATTCTTCGCCTCTTGGGATGCCACCTAGCAAGGAGTAGCCGAAAGTAGCTTTGTACTGTTGGTGAAGCTCTTGCGGTCTCTAAGTTAACATATGCAATTGTATTAACCAGTCGAAGTTTGGACGCCTTGGAACGCGCTATTCGCACAAACTTCTGGAGCTTTCCGTACTAGCTCTATTTCTTCTCTTCTGGTGGAAGCAAGCAGAATACCTTTTTGCCAGAAAATCATTCAATGCATTGCCAGTTTAGCAATACGTCTGATGGAAAAAAATGATTTAGTATCACAACTCCCTTTAGTTTTTGTATACTTTACGTGATTTGGAAACTTATTAAATGAATTACCAAAAAAGGTTCATACATACAAGTTCTTTTTGATTTCTTATAAATGTTTACTGTGAAGAAATTTCTAGAAAATACACAGGATGACTGAAGTTTAATTTTTAATAATTTTTTTACCAACTGCTGCTTTAATTTTGATCACAAATGTCAACACAATGACATGATATAATAGACACCTAGTGGCATGGGTAGAGTTTCTTATAATGACATTTTTTCAAACTTTGCGGGAAACACCGTTCCAGTTCCCGAAGTTTTGAAAACATACGGTTCTTATCACCCAAATAGGGAGATTAAAGAATGGCCCACTTTGTAATGGAACAACATCATGTGGGTATATTGCGGATTTAAATAATCGGGTTTTGAAATGGTTTTAACTTAAGTGTAAACTATTCCTTATAACTTAAAATACCTAATGAATTATTCGTCGCGGTTTTGACCGAATTCTCACACTGAAAATTTATTTTCGTTTATATTATAAAATCGAACGTAACCAATAAATCCATTCGTTGTTTTCTCCAACGAAACTGATTTGTACGTTTTATTAAACTACCTTCGTAATAAATGGCACATGCGCAACTGTCAAAAGCACGAAGCATTTGTTGACAGAAACAGAAAGAACATTCAGTGTAAACTTTTTTTTAATACAACCAACCAAGCGGCGCACAACGGTCTTGTCCACTGTTTTGGCGATTTTATTCCACCATTTCTCCATCTGAGCTGCCGTTTTGACGACTGTACGTTAACCTTCAGTTTTCTTTTCATAATTGCCCAGTAGTTTTCAATGGGACTGAACTGGGGACAATTGGGCGGATAGAGGGTTTTCGGAACAATCCATTGTACGAATGTTGTACTTCCGGGTTGTAGTGATATCTCGCAAGATCCGGCCAACATGTCATTGGGCCATTATGTGACTGGATGAAGGGCAGAATTCGCTTCTGGAGACATTCGGTTTTGTAAACCACCAAGTTATCTCAGTGACGAAAACTTTTGACTTCTGGCCGCTGCTGAAAATACCCTGTCAGATCATATATTTGCGTGCCAATTGTAAAATTTTAGTCCTGGAAGTTGTCCGAAGGTTCATCATCCCTATGTTTGCATTTACACGTGACATCATACTTTTTACTAGATCGCGATCGGACATACCTTGGTTGCTTCTGATGGAGCTCACGACCTTTCTAATGAGCTGACAATTGGCAATTCTACTCCGGCGTTTACCTTGAGGCCTCCGAGTTGTCACAAAGGTTTTCCTGTAAGGTTTGAGCACGCGCCATCCGTTGTAAATAATCACGAGAAAATTACTTCTGACCCGGTTTCCATTATTCTTAAAAACCTTTATTTTCGTTAGAAAAAAAAGTTTTCAAATGTTAACATCCTTTTCCAAAACTCTGCATAAAGAATTGAAAGATAAATTGGACAGTAGAAAGTTGAGCTTTGTGTGAAGATCACATGACTGCCTTGAATGGATTTCCATTAAAGTTATTGATACTCAAGCTGGACGTTACTTGTTTTGTATTGGGCCATAAAAGTGGATGGCGAGTGCTTTTTTTTGATGGTTATTCATTTCAAGTATGGTAACTAGCATTTGTATTGGTACTCATTTTGCTATTGAGCAAAACGAAGTGGAAGCAAAAGTTTAAAACAAGCAGCAATAGCATCAGTTGGAGAGTTTTCCATTGACGCGCTTCTGTGCTATCCCCTTTGGAAGTTGCTGATTGTAAAAGTTAACCTATTGCTGCTAAAATGAGTTCAGATTTGCTTATCCACCCAGATGAATGCAGATCGAGTCCCCATGGAAAGTTCCATGTGATGTGAAATGGTGCAGACTATAGCATCAGACAGAAGTGTTTGTGAAATTGTATGCATAAAAAACTCACTCTCTAAATACTACACTGTTATCCGTGCCTGCTGGTTCTTCCGAGTATCGTAAGCTTTTCTGGTCGGTTTTCTATAAGCTTAGAGTAGCTATAAACTCAGCATTAACATTCTTCCTATGACCAAGAGACGATTTATCTGCTCAAATATTGCATAATATCAGGAGAAGTTTTGATAGCAGGACTTTTTTTTTTGCCGCGCCTTCATGTCAAGTGTCAAACAGACAGGATTCATAGTGTAACAAAGCAATGGTAGTTAATTTCCGTTATTGATCCACGGAGGAAACGGAGATGGCACACCGGGGTTGCTGCCTGGGCTGTTTGAAATGCAATGAAAGCGAAAAGTTTTCCGCTCTCAACCAAGTGTGATTGTGTGAAATGGACGGTTAGCTGTGTCATAACATGAATAAGACCAACCGACAATGAAAAGGTTTTATTGGCTGTGGTAAAATGAAAGGAAATTTCTAAATATTTCCGTTGCAGAACAACGAGCTTGAGCGTAACATACGCTAAGAGTTCCTCCTTGGAAGGAATCCTTTCATGATATCTAGTCTTTTTAACGTGTCCCCAGTGAATGGTTAAGTAGATATATTTCCATTTCGAGAGTTTATTCGGAAAACCTTTTCTGCGTTGTTCTACGCATAATAATATTGGCCTCATTGCCTGGTCAGTTAATGTGCTACAAGAATGAGCCAAAGGGGGTGGAATCAATATCCGGTTCATCCGAGGAAATCTTTCAGGGTGAATATCAATGCAATAGTCGGAATTGTTGAAGTTAAATTTTAATGTTATTTTTTCATTTTCAGAGGGCCATAAGAGCTTAGTTTTGTCCTGGTTTTTCAAACTCACTATTCACAACTTTTTTTCTCTGGAACGGGAAAGCAAGATAGGCTTATGTATTTTTGTATTTTAATTATTATTAATACGTGATCCTCTGCCCCTTTAACAACTCTTCTATGTTGCCCTGGCCATAGTTTTGTAAATTGCGGTAGCATTTATTGATGGCTTATATATATAACCCTTTTTTTTCGAAAAAAGTTGAAAATTACAGTCAAATTTGTTTTGCTTTAAAAATCATCTCTGAGCCTTTCCAATTGTTATTCGATCGATAACAAACGCGGAGCGAAACAAGGTGCTGTTGGCCATACTGTCCGTATGGCCAGTATTTGGACCTACATAAAACTAAATTTATAATTATGAATCATAAGTATGATTAAATCACATCAAGGTGAATCTTGATCCATCGAGCCCTACCCTACTAACATTTAAAAAAAACTCCTTCCTATGACTTTTGTATGGATGCAGATATAAACTCGGTCCCTAAACAGCAATGGTCACACTAGCATTCCTTCTCTATTCCCACCTCCTTGCAAGGACGTGGCCGGCGTGTTATTCATTATTAAAGAAATTTAGTGACAAAAACATGTACAGTGAAAATGGTCGATTACTCCCAGCCCCATACAGTTGATTCATTGTGCAATTTCACTGATTCAGATCAATCACGGAGTAGCAACCATTGATACGTGTAGTCAGTCAAGCTAAGCTAAGCATTATCTGTTGGTTCTCTGTTTAATACACGGAAACAAATCCATATCTGTTTTTAAGAATAAAAAATCATTTAATGAACTCTCATCTTATTTTATGAATTCATGAATCTTATTCAAGGTTTCATTATTGAAATGACAGATGAGAGTAATGAACATGGTAAATCTTGTTTAGCCTCTAATCTAAAGTTGTGTAATCAACTGCAACTATCGCGTAGTAAGTACATTCACCAAATACTATTACAGCTCTCCACATCCACACTACGATCGAATTCTAAAGGTGGATTTTTTTGTTTACATTAAGAGGTGATAAAGTAGATTTCCCAGATTCATGAACAATGTTTCAATTTCAGGAATTAACTTCATGGTTTTGACTCGATCTATTCATGACTGCATTGCGGCTGGAAAATAGTTCATGATATCATGAATATTGTTCATGGTGTGTATTCATAACACGAAATCCCAACATATTCATGAAATCATGACCTGTTTTTCTTATTTTGAAGAACAAAATATTTCCAGTGTAGCAGCTGATCTGGCAATAACGAAGTAGCAACCTTGGCCGGTCTACCATGCTCCTGTCATTACTCTAATTTCGTTTAACTGTCTAGACTGCTAAGCGTCTCCATTCAAACGTTTTATTTTGTGTTTTCAATCATAAAGCTGCCTTACCAGTCTTCTTGAAGACCCTCTTCACGATTGGCCAGTAACGTTCGATGGGTCGAAACTGAGGGCGATTTGGTGGATTGATATTTTTCTCAACCCTTTTCAGCAAGCCAATTGAGAGTGGTTTTGGCATAGTGAGCCGACGCTAAATCCAGCCAAAACAGTGGAGGTGTACTATGCTTCTTATATAAAGGCAACAATCTCTTCTGGAGATACTCAGATCGATAGATTTCCGCATTTATAGTTCCGGTAGTGTAAAAAATGGTTGACTTCAAACCACAGGAACATATTGCTTGCCATGCCAGTACCTTTCGACCGAATTTCTCCACTTGAATCGACCTGTCCGCATCGCTCACATCCTCCCTAACGACGGCAATAAAGTATTGTGGACCTGGAAGGGTTTTTGAGCCCTCCTTTACATAGGTCTCATCGTCCATCAAAACGCATACATCCGGACGCTGCAAAAGACGCGAATACAATTTCCGGGCCCTTGTTGCTGCTCGCTTCTTCTGTTCTGCACTTTGTTTCGAGATTTTCTGCTTCTTGTAGGTCTTCAGGTGGTTTCGCCTATTGATACGCTGGATCATTCCGACACTCGTTCCTCCTGTTTTGGCCAAATCACGTATTGACATTGATTTATTCTTCATGATTAGAGATACCACTTTCTGCTCCAGTTTCGGGTTGGAAGAACCGGGTTTTCTGCCTCTTTCTGGTAGCTCATCCAAAGAATAGTGTTCCCCAAACTTATTAATGATGGTTTTAACACTCGCATGATGAATTCCAAACCGCTTCGCTAATTTTCGCATAGTAATACCCTTCTCACTTAGCCATGTGTCCAGAACCTTAATTTTCACTTCCTTTACAATACGCGACTTTTTAAAACGCAGAATTTGAACCGCACAAACAAGTAAACAAAAGAAAGCTGACAGTCAAACGCACAGCATGCAGTGTTCAGAGCGTAAAAAACCATCACAAATACATGCGTACAACGAAAATGTATGTGGATAGCTTATATTCACTACACTCCTTAGCATTAAGCTATAATTAGTCGTGATATCGATAATTTAAAAAAGAATAACGGAATCGTATATGATTGATTGCAAAATATGATGGAATAAAGTCCTACAATATGATTATTTTTAAACCAAGATTCTTGTTTGGAAGGTCCATTAAGTATTTAACGCATTAATGGAGAAGAAGGGGTTTGGAAAAATGTGATAATCCATACCAAAATATTTGAAGATCCTTACAAAAAACATGACAATGGAAGGAGGGGTCTTTTTTGCGTGACTTAATCAAAAGATGTTCCCTTACCTTGTTTTCCACCTTAAACAAGTTTTTGAAACCACAAGAACCGGAAATTAAAAGAAAAAATCTCAGGTTTCTTCAATGCTGTTTTTAAACTAATAGATTGTTAATTGACGTTTTAAAATCATGTTTAATCACTTTGGGAACGAAGATACCGATTCAAATGGTAATTTGTTATGATATTTTGAATTCCGAAAGCTGAGATTAGCACTTCAGTTATCAAAATGTCGTCGAAGGAAGAGAAGCTACGCATCAAAATTTTGCATGTGCTTGGCGAAAATCAAAACTACTCTCACACCAAGTTGGCGAAATTGTTGAATGGTGCTAAACCAACTGTTGTCAACGTATAAAAAGTGTTCGATGAACGTTTGTCGACAGTCAGTAAAGCTGGATCGTGGAGAAACCGAAAGCCGTAGGCCACAGCGATGTCAAAAAGAGTTACCCGCTGTTTCGAGCGTAACCCCAACCTCTCCGTCCGAGATGTCGCAAAGAAGCTGGGAGTGGCGCCTTCAACCGTGTATAGGGCTGAAAAACGAGCTGAACTGTCGACTTACAAAAAAGTGGTGACTCCAAACCGCGACGATAAACAAAACACGTCGGCCAAAGCACGATCGCGAAAATTGTACACAATGATGCTGACGAAGTTTGATTGCGTGGTACAGGACGATGAAACTTACGTTAAGGCAGACTTTAAACAGCTTCCTGGACCGGAATTTTATACGGCAACCGGACGGGGAAAGGTGGCAGATATTTTCAAGCACATTAAACTATCAAAGTTCGCGAAGAAATATCTGGTGTGGCAGGCCATCTGTACCTGTGGCATGAAGAGCACCTTTTACATTGCGACCGGAACCGTCAACCAGGAAATTTATCTGAGCGAGTGCCTACAAAAACGTCTACTGCCTTTCCTGAAGCGACACAATTGTTCCGTTCTATTTTGGACGGATGTGGCATCTTGCCATTACGGAAAAAGAACCCTCCCAACCCTCCCAATCAATATTGGGCCATCTTCAAGCGGAATTTTAGGAAGACTAAAAAAGCTGTTGTGAGCGGGAAACAGTTTAAGGCAAACTGGCGTTCTGCGGCGAATAAATGGATAACGAGACTGTACAGAATCTTATTGTTTATTTGTTTATTTGTTTCACTTTCTCCATCTGACTAGCAGTCCTAATGAAGTTTTGATGGGGAAAAGCCTGAATGAGTATGGCAGGTGGTTAACGAAAGACCCGGCCATTCGCATTCGGTAAAAAGGATGCTTAGCTGAATATTTCTCCTGTATCCTGTATTAAGTGAACTTGAAAAAGAAAAAGAAATTGAATTATTAATATAAACTTTGATCGACTTTCACACATTAATGTTTGATCAAATTTTTAACGGAACACCCTTTAACATAACACTAAAATTGAAATTTCATAATATCTCTTTCCAAAGTGAGCGCTACATATCTAAATATTTAGGAAGTTATACAACTTGAGCACGAGCGTATATAGAAACGATCAACATTTTCTTTTTCCTTTAAACATGAACAATTATTTTGTGATATATTGCTTATACATATAAAGTTTTAGAGATTATTTTTTCTTTTGAACATGCTTTTTATAGACAATAAACTTATATTGCTTAAAGAAATTTTCTTAATTAATTATGATAAGAGAAACATTCTAAGTTGAAATTTTGTGGAACACTTTACTAACAGGTTTTTTTCTTTTCTTCTTTCAGGTAAATATACAAAATGATGCAAAGAAATAGGGGAATAAAACGACAAGTACGAGACGCAAGTATGAGAAATATACAAAATCTTCTATGAGTCTTTCCAGTAGAATTTCTGCTGGAGGCTTCACTATGATGAAGATAAATTAAACTAAGCGTTGTGTATCTTTCCATTTGTTCACGACGGCTAACCATAGTAATATACAAAATAAAGCTTCATTGTTTTGTTGAGCTTTGCTTTGCAATTCTGAGGCCCACAGTTAAACATCGATATAACGTATCCCTAAAACGTTACTCAATATGTGGTCATTTTTACCTTGATAAACCATTCCTTTTTGTTGTACGATTTCTGGAGTTTCACATAAAATATATTTGTTGCCTAATTTGGATTCTTATAGTAAATTTAAAAAACATTAATTTTTTATTGTCTTAAATTTCAAGAAAATACATTTTTCTATGCCAAAATGGCATTCCAAATTAAAATAATTATGCATAAGAGAGAATGCGAGATCGGTACGTCTAATCGATTTTCCAGTTGTCATGGAAATGCTTCATACATTATTTACATAATCGTACGCAGAAACTTATAAAAGCATATTAAATAAAATGTTCATTTCATCCTACCTAGAAGCCTACCATATAAATAAACGCTAAAACAGTGCCATCCAGTTACACCTGTTGGAATGTTCAAGACAAAGGGGTTGAAATTCCGTTCATTTCTCTGCACCATTTCGCTCGCAAAGGATGGGCCCCGTGGATATCATATGGCACTTTGTAGGTATGTGTCCAAGGCGTGTTGTTAGCAGTTGATTTTCATAAACAATGGCTTATACCGCATCCGGTGAATGCGTGGGTAAAATTTCCGCAGCCCCGCACTGCCGTTCAGTTTGCTGAGTGTTCTCCGCCCCAGGAGCGTGGCGTGAAAAAGAAAATGGAGGAACGAATATTTGAGTGCACCTTTCTCCCTCGGTTCGTTAATTTAGCACTGTGCGATGTCGGGTCCAGTTTCATCGAGCACATTCTGTGCTCGTTCTCTCATACATTTTACCACCACTGGTTACAGCCGTTGTTTGCCCCCAAAGCGAGAATATCTGGACATGGGACTTAATTACAAGCATTGTTCAAATTTTTGTTTCCTTCCTGGCTGCTGCGGACCTTTCGGGTGTTGTGAAGGTTGCACGTAGCAATGACACTGTTGGGAAGGGAGTAACTGAGACAGATATAGCCTCCGCACAGCTCCTCAGGACAGATTCTTGACCCTTCGATGGCGCCATTTGGGGCCATTGTTGGAAACGGAACCATTGTTGAGATTGTGTGCACATGTATTGTTCGGAAGTTTGACGTATTTGGATGGAATGGCAGCTCAGCATGATGGGCCTCTGTCTGTGTCGCTTCACTTCATTAAGTCGATTTGAAATTTGATGCTGAATTGTAGAATTTGCGCCACACTTGATCGGATAATGGTTTGTAACTAGGGCACTTGACGAACGTGTCTGGCGTGACGCAATCTAGCGTGTGAGCTGCTTTTCGGAATTTTAATCGATTGCGACGTATATTTGTCCGAGATAATTGCATTGTTTGTGGTTCGTTCTGGTTGCTGTTGCTGCAATAAAGCACTGTGTGAGAATGATTTAAAGTTAGGGAGTTTTTTTTAAACATTGAAGCTTGTATTTTTTTGCTGGTTTGTTTGCATCGATCGGGACGAACAAACTAATTTGCATTCATTAGTTATGTTTTAAACTTAATTCGGTCGAAAATTGAAAACAAAGGGATTCTTTTTTTTCTCTACTGATGGCATATGATGATTGAAAGTAATTTTATTATTCCTGAAACGACACACAAGCAATGAGATCTAATTAATCTTATTACGGACGTCTTCAATTCTCTCACATGAATCTCTATACGTGACGATTACCATGTATTGAAGGAAATAACTTCTGCCCAACGTTGTTCCGCATTTGTTTCTTTCCATAAAACCATCACATGTTTTCCGTGAAGCCATAATTGTTGATCCTGAAACTTAGTTTCATAACTGGGAGTCAAAAGAAGCAATGTTTTGTGCTACCCGATTCCAGCATTCAAAAATATCCATCAGATGTTGCAAAGCTAGTCCCAACAGCACTGCCAATGGTCAGCAATAGCTACCTTGATTCTGTGGAATTTCACTCACTTCATTCCATCGCAGGAGCAAAACTCAACCAGAAATACATTCCTGTCATTTAAAATGTCAGTCATAGTACACCTGGGAATGACAATGCTGTAGGAACTTTTCATTCAAACCTGGAAATGCTGTGCCAGGTTATCCTAGTTGGCCAGTCTCTGCGGTAGTTGCCTTGGATAGAATCGGACAGATGCCGCACCGGACTCTAGTGGAATGAATTTCCACTCGAATTTGAATTACAAAATATCTTGATTGAAATATTTTCTCCAAATTCTGCTTCTCATAGTCAGCCTAAGTCTGGCTAGAAAAGGTGAAACGTAGAAAAATTTCTTGATTAAAATCCGTTCCTACTTCCATCCAACGTGAACGCTTTCCCCAATTTATGATGACCTGCTGCTCAGGCTCTTCCACATACGTCTCTCACTCATCATAATGAAGAAAAAAAGCTCTTCGCTTCGAGAGTGGAGCAAACGATGATGAAGTGGAACGAAGGAAACTGTTCGTTGCCGGGAAATTCTCTCGAGATTTCCTCAACTTTCGTCCGGTGCAGTTTTATCGATGTCTCCTCACAGTCATCTGATTGCGTCACATAGAATGAATTCGTTGAGCGATGCAATGCTGCAAAGTGACCGGTTAGAAGGGAGGAGCAGAGCGATGTGGAACAATTTCAATTTTAAATTGATCTACTTCTCTGGCACATTTCAGTTTCCGTTTTGTCGCATCACGTGCACTTGTCTATAAAAATACACTCGAAATTCTTCTGAACCTTTTTGGCACCTCTAATTGCAAACGAGCACGTGTGCCTCACAAAAAAAGTTTTCCTTGGGTATATGTGCTTCTACTTCTTAGAAAGTTTTGCGTTGTCATTCAATTATGCAGACGACAGTTTTTCCAAGGTAGTAGAAACGAATAAAAAGCATATACTTAAATTGAAATCTCAACTCCCTTTTTCCATGATTCGATTATATTTGGCACATAAGTGAGAACGTAAACGGTAAGCCAACGGTAAATTGTTGTCTGAATAATTCGACATGGAGTTTTCATAAGGGCCAATGTCGCAAACGTAAACAATGGCTTCTTTTGCGAATTTCTTGAAAATGCTTAATCGCTCAAGTAAACTACCACTTCTATTATTAAGGGGAACTCCTGTTCTGTACAATCATCGTCATAATTCACTATGATTAAGTTAGCATTCTCGAGAAATTTGCGGAAAAAGTCATTGTTTACGTTTGCGACATTGGCCCTTATGAAAACTTTTTGTCGAATTATAATTGACAAAGTACAATTTCAGAAGAGAACATTGGATTTGGATTGGATTTGGATTGGATTTCGATTGGATTTGGATTGGATTTGGATTGGATTTGGATTGGATTTGGATTGGATTTGGATTGGATTTGGATTGGATTTGGATTGGATTTGGATTGGATTTGGATTGGATTTGGATTGGATTTGGATTATATTTATATTGGATTTGGGTTGGATTTGGATTGGATTTGGGTTGGATTTGGATTGGATTTGGATTGGATTGGATTTGGGTTGGATTTGGATTGGATTTGGATTGGAATTGGATTGGATTTGGATTCGGTTTAGATTAGAATTGATTCTAAAGATTGCATTCGACAAAATTTAGGACACAATGATTAGTTTTAAGCTTTCGAGTGTGTAAGCATGAATTGATGACATTTCGACTGAAACTAGCTAGAAATGTAATGTTATCGTTGCTTTTCGCTAATTTTATCATAATCTGTCAAGTGGTTATCGAGATGGAAAAAATCTGACTGCGTCCCTCCGATGGATTGAAAACACCTGGTATTCCATTCTTCGACGATGTTCTGGGTGGTGAAGTCATTCAAAGAGACCAAGACGACACAGCGGTGACCAGGCAGCGTTCGAAAACCAAAGATGCTGATCCGGTGAAGGTAAGGAAGGTGTTGAATTTGTTCAAGCGTGAACCGAACCTTCAGATCCGCGATGTGGCAAAGACGGTGGCGATTTCCATCGGATTTGTCGAAAAAACGATGAAACGTGAAAAACACGTTTTCAAGGCCAAGTAGGCACCAAACCGGAACAAAAACAAAATACGGTAGCCAAAACCTGCGCCACGAAGCTTTACCGACTAACAAAAGTGAGGAGCGTCTTGATGGATGACAAGATTTACACAAAGCAATTACCGGGCAGGATTACATCCTGAGGATGTAATGAAAAAGAAGGTGGACAAATTCGTCAAAAAAATCTTGATTTAGCAGCCCATCTCAGTGTGAAGATATGAGTCATCTCGACCGGTATCATGAATGAGCAAATCTGCAGCAACGAGTGCCTTCAGAAACGTCTGCTCTCTTCCTGTAGTTGCTATGTCTGCTATATTTGGTATCCTAATACTACGCGATGTGGTGTTAGACTGGCACAGAGAAATATTGTTTTTGTACCAAAAGACTTCAACTCACCGAACTCGCCGGAACTTCATCCAACTGATTTTTTTTTTATTTATAGTCAAGGAGACGTCTGCACTTCCTCACAACATCAATGGGATGTTGGATAAGACGGTTGGGTTGACAGCAGAGCTCCTTTAGGGAAACAATAAGCTGGACTCAAGAAAGGTCGACTGAGCGAACGACTCACTGTGTGAAATTGGTTTAAGGTTATTCTCAATTATTAGCTTTGAAGGAGATGTGCACAGAAATGTGTAAGCCACCAGTGAGGGTTGATGCCAAATATATCATAAGGTGGTGTAATGCTGGTTTTTCAGTGAGAAAACAGAAAAATTTCTTACAACAATTGACAACCGATTTTTACCGAATTAGACCTACGAATTACTAAAATCAAATAAGTTCAACACTTGGCCATAATCCAGGGCCCCCAGGACTACACAGTACCGGCTACGAAGTGCCTACTTGACCTGAAAAATTATTTAGATGGTCATTTATATATTCTTCCTTGAAAATGCTAAAGTTGTACACCCAAATTAGCAAACTCAGATAGGCTCCATACTTGGCTATAATCTGGTTCTCCCAGGAGAACTTGGAATCGGTTGCAAAATGGACACTCGATTCAAAAAAATATTTAGAGGGTCATTAATGATGCAGAAACCCATATTACTAAAATCAGACTTATAAGACTTTAATATAATCTACCCGGAACCCGGAACCGGCTACAAAGAGGCCACTTTGACTGTAAAATTGATTGAATGGGCATCTATGTAGTATCTTGTATCTTTCAAAGCCTGCCGTTGCCCTATTCGGAACTATCAATAAACTTTCTCTTCATGTCTATTTGTTCTAGCAATAAAATTACTGTCCGCTCCTAGCGCTTCGCATGGAGATGAGAAATTATCTGCTTCTGAAAACTTCATCAAAGATCGTTAAAAAGTTAACAAAAGTTCATTCATGTCAATGTTCAGCCGCTACCTTCGCCATGATGAACGATGGTGGGTAGCTGGAGGTCGCTGATCTCGCGTTGTAGTATTTAGCCTGTTCTTTCTCTGCTTCTTCGAGGTTGTCTGTAAAAACCGTCCGTTCGTTTGAGTAGTAATGTGCGCTGTTGTTGTGTTCACCATCTGCCACAGTTCGGTCGCCATCCTGCTCCTTTGCTTGCTGGATAGCTTTTTGTGCCACTGTTCTGACTTCTTGGAATCTCGCTAATGCTTCGGGTTGTTCAGGATCGTATTGATGTAGTCGAACATTCGCTTAATTTTCAAGGGAAACAAGATTGCTTAGACAACTGTAGCAGAATCAGGAAAAGGAAGAAGTTGATAAAGAAAACGAGGAAAACTGAAACGTGCTCAATATTAATCCGGACGGAAAAAAAGCGGATGAAGAAGAACTGAAGAACAGAAGCCAAAGAAAAAACGGCGATGAAAACAACTAAGGCAAACTTAAGAAGAACAGTTAGGGAAGAGAAGCGATACAAGAGTACCGTAGAAGAGATGCGTGTCGAAATCAAAATCGAAGCGGATGAAGAGAAGTGGAAGAAATCAAGAATGAAATAGAAGAAGAACAATTGAATAAATGAAGCATAAAAATTGAAGGAGGCACAGCGGAAGAAGCAAAGCAAAGGAATGAAGTGAAGAAAGGAAAGTAGAAAAAGATAACTTGAAGGACAAAAATGCAAAAGAAAGTCGAAGAAGCAGAGAAGCAAAACGAATGAAGTGGACGATAGAAGAAGAGAAACGGATGAGAAGAAACGCAAGAAGATGAAGTACTATATAGTTATAGAAGCAAAACAGAAGAAAACAAGCCGAAGAAGATTAATGTTAGAAGAAAAGTCAAAGAAGAAGAGATAAAAAAGAGAAAGGAAAAGTAGAAGAATCGTAAGAAAAAGGAAAAGTTGAAGCGAACCAATGGAGGAATATAAGGGAAAGTAGATCAGCAGAAATAGAAAAGTTTTAGAAGAGAACTTTACAAATAATACTTGAAAAAGGAGGAAATAAAGAGGAGTGCATAAAGAAATACGGAAGGGATTGTATGTATGAGATGTATGTATGTTAATGTATGAGATACAAATGCACTCTTCTGGTGTTGTTGAGTGTCACTAATAAACGAAAAAAATTATCACTCTTCCCGTTATTCGATTTTCCTATAACGACGAACAGAGCGATGTGGAGGATTTGCACACCAAGAAAGTATCGAGTACAAATGGCATACCCACACTGCTCCTTAAGAATTGCTTTGAAAAGCTGATGCTCAATGTATTGTACAAAGTAGCTTCTTCAATTATCTCCGAGAGTCAACAAGGCTTCGTGAAGGCATTCACCGGGCAAACGACAAGTAGATTCGATTCATGAACACTATAGACCGTCCCAGAAAGAAATGACCCACCTTCAGTTCGTTAAAAAACATGTGTATTTTTATTTATGTCAACTTTTATTCTTACATATGGTTTCTCAACATTGCTTATCAATAGTTCTTGATAGATTTTTGATGACTTTTTCATGTATAAACAAGTTCTAGAACTTTTCCTCTTACGTGCTTCATAAGGTTCTACACAGATCGATTAGCAACGATTTTAGACGCTCTTGTCCAATCTCTTTTGAACTTTTCCACTGTATCAGCTAGCTGAACATGTTTACAAAGATACCTCTTGACCAGAGCCCAAAATCATTCGATGGGACGAACTTCAGGGCAATTTGGGGGACTCATGTGCTTAGGTACAATTATCACGTTTTCCAATTTGTGCCAGTCCATGGTAAGCATAATGACGCGAAGCAAGGTCGGGCCACAATAAAACATGATTAATCAGCGGCAACAGATTTTCTGTGAGCTGTGTTGGGTTTGACGTTTGAGTGTAAACAATGAGATGCAGCCGACAGACTACCCGAATAATAATGTATGTTCAAATAGTAGAATGGCTTTAGAAATATGTGTCCTTATTTTCTGGGATATATAGCAACACATTTGTTGCACATCTGTTACGGTAACATCACTATGATTCAGTTAATTTAAAACCAAGTAGCAGCAACCAATTAGGACGATTTTGCGTTGCTAAGGAAGGCACAAAATAAATCACATGGGATTTTCCGATGGGTTTTCCGAGTGGGTATGGTCGTATTTGTCGGACCGTTCCGCACACATGGTGGTTAACTCTGCACGATCCCGATAATTCATAATCATGTCCGGCGTACCTCAGGGCAGTGTCCATGGGCCTCTGGTGATATTGGTTTCAGCTTTAGCCTTGTATATAGGCTAACCGAAGCGCACGGTGTGGTCTTGCTGTCATTTTTTGTTTGTTTACCGCGCACGATGAAGGAGTACCGTGACGTCGTAGTAAAGTTGTTTGCAAGAGGTGAGTGACCCGGCGAAATATTCCGGTGGTTGAAATCCCACAGGGTGAAACGGAATTTCATCTATACCACCATCTATCTACACCAGGAGACGGGCAGCCGCGTTGGCGAGGACACCAGCAGCCATCAAGGTGGTAAGGGAGCGGTTTCGTCAAAAAATGAACCGCTCGATCCAGAAGACCGCTTCTGACCTGGATGTGTCGATCGGGACTGCCCACACCATCATGACAAAGGACCTGGGATACAAGCCGTACAAGAAACGCAAGCTTCACAGGGTCACGGTGGCTACAACGAAGAAGAAGCTAGACAGAGCCAGACTGATGCTTTCGCAGCACGCAGGCCAGGAGTTCGAGTTTTCTGATGAGAAACTCTTTGTCTTGCAACAACCGCACAATGGCCAAAAGGATCGGCTGTGGGCGAAGTTAGCCAGCATCCCCTTTTCCCACATAAAAATCCCGCGGTTTCAGAGTGCCACGGCGGTGATGGTTTGGGGGCCGTATCCAGGCGTGGGAAGCTCTCACTGGTGTTTATCGCAATTCTGGAGGAGGTTGTGGCCACGACACTTCGGGACCTCCACGGGAAGGATCATAACGTCTTTCAACAGAAAGGCGCAATGGTTCACAACGCGAATATCGTCCAAGCGTGGTGTCGGGAGAATTTGACCGATTTTCTCGATAAGACTTTGTGGCTTCTCAGATCCCCGGACCTTAACCCCCTGAGTATTTATGTATGGTCTGGCCAAGTAGAGCAAACATCAAGCGAGCCCTATGGACCAATTTAAGTAGCTCATTTCTAAGATCTGGGACGAGATGCTGATGGACGATAATGCTGATTGGGAAACGTCTCGAGCTCGTCATATAACACAAAGGAAGGGTACTCCCAGATTATATGTCATAAAGGTTCTCCGTAAACATTGCTTTAATAAAACCTGGCTCAGAAAAGAATGCCTTGTATTTTCGTTTTTTTAACACATTTTTTAGTGTATTCGAACTTATTGAAAATCCAGTACGCTAATTGAGAACGCTATACTGTTCGTTGGTGCGCAGTATCCTGGAGTATGCTGGCCCTGTCTGGTACCGGTACTATTTAACGCACATCCGTAAAATCGACCGCGTCAGAGTTGGTTTGTACGATTATCATTTCGCCGACAAACTCCCGCCATATCCCGATTGGTGCTTCTTGATCTATTAGAAAACTCTTTCCAGTAGGCATGTCAAAATGCAACGATTTGTGGTCGTGTTCTAGAACATCGAGAAATATTGAACATCGGAAAAATTCTTTTATACGATCCACTACACCGTTTCCGAGACTCTCTTTTGAGAGCAGTTCCGCATCACAAGACTAACTGTTTGTTTCGTGTCTTCCAGTGTTTGATAATGTTAGAAACGAATTCGATTTTAACCGCTCCAAAAAATCATTTAGTATTATTATGAGAGATGTGATTTAGACCTATTTTGCAGTAATTCAGTAACTTGTGAGACGAGATTGGTAATATTTGGTCCACCTCCTTTCAGTATGTCAACTCACCAGAAAGACCCTAGTGTAAAGAGGATATATGTTGGTCATATGAAAGTTATTGAGAATGTCATTGCAGTAGGCGCCGGTGATGCAGTGGTAAGCGTGACTGCTACTTGGCGCCCCAGTGGGTCTGGGTTCAATCCCAGTCGAGATCGGTAGTTTTGCTGAGGCGGAAAAATCTAGCCACGTCTTCCTTCGTAAGGGAAGTAAAGCCTTTGGTCAAGGCTCATATGTTGTTGATGAGTCCGATATGTAGGGTCCAGGTGGTGGAATCATTTTCCTGGTGTCGGTGGTTGTCACCAAGGAAATAAGCCGAAGGAAAATACACGAATACAAAAAAAGGATTTCATTGCTATCTGAAAAGAAAGTAGAGGAAATATGGAACTGTTTATGTAGTAAAAAATGCTAACATATCCCAATATTCCTGTAGATAATTACGGTTTGATTACCAATGCTCTAACTTTCCTTGGCGTACGAATGAACCATAAGAAAGATGAAAACGAATGTATCATGTGATTGAACGTTCGACAAAATCATCAAGAGTTGTGATAATTACTTTAATTATGAATAACGAATTTGGTACCATAGCCTTACACAGAAAAAAATAATTAATATTAACAAGCGCGTAAAATTTCCCCTCGTGTAATTCCAAGCCAAATGAGCGTAAACAACGATATTGTTTGCAATCTTTCATACAACAGGCTCGATTTAGGCGTTATCTGGCTTGTTTTTACATGAAATATTCCATTATTTTCTGTCAAATCTAGCATTCCCTTTATGTGCATTAGATAACGCAGAAAATTCAGTGTTTATTTTTATCTGTGTTAAAGTATAGAATAAGCTTGAGGATTAGATGATGGCTTGGATCATTTCTCGAAATTCCACTGATACTGGAGATAATCTCTGTTATTACCGGAGATGTGTGTGTGTGTGTGTGTGTGTGTGTGTGTGTGTGTGTGTGTGTGTGTTGTGTTTGTGTGTACCTATCTCTTTCCTTAGTCTAGTAACTGTTGGTCAAGTTTATGTTGACTAAGACGATATTATTCAGAACAAAAACCTTCAGCTAACTTGACTTTGGAGCTGATAGCAGTAAGCAACCGGGGAAGTTTGCGACTTTTCGACGAGAGAGTAGAAGCTCATATCTAGGGCGTGCTAAATTCTAGGTATAGGAGACGAACCGAGAAAGGCATGTGCTTTGTGGTGAATTTACGATTCAATAAAGCCGAACAAACAGTGAAAAAGTTTGCCATTCCAATGGAAGCAAGTGCCGTGAAAGTTTTCTTCGAGCGCAAGGAATTTTGTGAAGAAGTTTAACCGAAAAGTAAATCAACCGAAAGGAATTTAATCTTGCGCTCTCGGCTGCGGTTACAAACCTCAGTAGTGTATAATGGAAATTTCTACACTGTTGAAGTGATTCCACCGCAACCGGAAAAGTGGAATACCAATTTCGAAATTAATACCATCATTAGGTGGCAGACTGGTGAAAATTTATGTTCATGGGCCGTTTCTTCCACGATAAGATCCATAAGTTCGGAAAGTGAAGGAATTAACAGTTAATTAATTATTGCGGCTCGGACGTGGATGGATGGTATAAAAAAAGAGCGGTTTTCATGCACCTGTTATCCGTTCTTCCTGTGAATTTCAAGCTGAGATTTCCTATACTCTTAAATTATCCATTATTCATCGACCTCGGACGGAAACTGCTTTTGAATTTCCCACACAAAAAAAAAACAAAACATGCAGAAGCCGTTAGCAAAAATCCTTATCACTGCCCAGCTGTTCACTACTTTTATTCACATCGCTGTTGCTTCTTTCGCTCTGGGCTGGTCTAAAAGGTTAAGAACATTCAAGTCTATCAGGAAAGAAACCTTTTCTCCTTTTGTTTCCCGCCGAGCCCACTGAATACTGCAAAACCAGAAGATGATTGGAACACAACAGACGCATCTCGTAAATGGCTCTCAGGGAGGTGCCGTTTGCTACGTAAAAAAGGCGGATCACAGAAAGCTTTTACGGAAGTAAATTGCTTATTCAATCTTTAATAGTGACTGAATCAGGCCTAAGGAAAAACTGTGCAGTGGTGGCGTTAGAGAATATTCGGATTGGTCACAATTTTTAAGGAATTGAAAACTTGCGAACACAGCGTGAGCACAAATTTGGAACCATCTATTTTTAAAATTCTACATTTTCAATTGAGTGACTAATCTTTAAATTCGACTGTAAGCTATCAGCATATAATTGGTTGATTTACAATTTCAATTAAAGCTTGCATTGTTTTTAACGAATCTCCTAAGTTGTGTGCTTTGACAGAGTTCACTTGAACCGAATTTCGAACTGTAAATTGATGTAACATTAATGTAGTTATAATTATATAGATAATTATCGTCCCGGCGCAACGAGTAACTTTAATAATTTCAAAATAAAACATGGTCGGAATTGTTGAATAACAGGTCTATGCGCACGGTCTATTGGGATAGCACTATCTGGCAGTAACTGGATTGAGATCTATCGTTTGTCGGGTGGGTAGGATACAATTGGTGATGAGAGTGAGTGATCAATACATTGTGGAATCTACACACTCTCGCTTTATCTCTCTCTATCTACTCTACTCTTAAAACTACACTTTATTTTTGTTGAGCACTGCTTAAAACGTCGATATAGCACTATCGAAAACTAGTTTAGTTCTCCTACTTCCACGGATGCTGAATTACTGCTGCGTTTGCTTCAGATGCTAGACGATTCTTGATTCTGCTACGGATACTGAATGATGCTACTGCTGCTGCTGTGACGGACATGGACCATTCTTGAGGGATGACAGGACTGAGCACCCCAGGTGGTTACTTCAGCTGCTGACGGAGAGAAAGGAAGACCTCGTCTTTGGACGGTTATCTCCGGATGCTTCCACGGACGTCTAGTTCCAGACGGAAAGGGCTATCCTGACAAATTAGAGCGTGCTTTTTCATCTATATAACCCAAGGACTTGTCATGGCGTACAGTTCCTCCTTATGACAAGATCAAATTGTACATACCTGTAATCCTCACTATTCCGTTGTATGAAGGGCCAAAAACGGAGGTGTGGACCCGTAAGCAGAAACACTTACACGAATCCTACGGAAATTATAGAGAATCTCCTTCCAACGGAACGCTCTAATTACAGGACAAGAACAGTAAACAATACACATTAGGGTTTCCGTCTGGTGGTTTGTTAATAATAGGGTTAGTAAACTCACTGTAGACTGTCAGAATATACTCAGGCCTTTGGTGATCTCGATCTGATGATTTCCATCAAGAAAGGCCTAATTGTCATCCATGACTTGAGCCACGAATCCCTCATCCAGCCTACACTTTGTCTGGCACTCTGTATTCATCCCTTTCCCTTTGTGATTGAATATGTGTATGTAATATTCGTAATAGAATATAATATATGTATTTACAAAATATATCTGACTGGATTGTAACGGCAAAATAAAAATTAGATATGTATTAATATCTTAATAGTCCGATGGAATACTTGGAAGGCTTCGGTAGGACGATAGATTGTTGATTGATGACTTCTGAGCAAACGGACTAATGACTGCTGTCAACATGCCATATATTCTCACTCTCCCCGAACTTATCGATATACCGTGTCTGCCTAGCTTGACTGAGAAATCGCGACATAATCAGGAATGCTTCATAACGACGAACAAGACAGTATAGAGAACTTCACACAAGCAAACTATAGATTCGATGCTGAGATCAGCAAATGACTGAGGATTGTTAGCAGTGGTTCGTATGTAGTACCATACAAAAATATCAAACCAACAATCAATGTTGCTCCACAGATTAATCTGGCTCTGAATCTAGCTTGTCCCATATCGGAAGGACACAGATCTTTAATATGACCCTCTTATACTGACCGTCTTGGGTCTTAACTGTAACAACGCTAATATTACGTGGCCAAGCCACCATTTCAGATGAGACTTCGTCTTTCAGTAGGGCTAAGGTGTTAATTGTTAATGTCGCTAGGCTTAGGAGCTCACTTGGTTCGATTGTGTAGATCAAAGTTAGGATATCTGGCTGAAATGAAGCGGAATTCTATGATCTCTACGAATTACCGAGTCCTGAAATTCATATTTGATGAATAATTGCCGCATCCAACTTGCGGTTGGCTCCAACAAAGTTTGTGGTGTTTTCACGCAAGACTGTAAATGGGCCATGAATCCCTTGAAGGAAGGAGTATCGAACGCTTAACTAGTGAGATCACTAATCAACTAAAGATGAACTGCTTTCGCAACTAGACAAATGAACGTAGCGACAAATTGTTTTCTAGTAGCAAATCGATGAAGACGCTTGATTTGGAACGGACCACAGTAGTCCACAACAAAACTCTTTCTTAACGTTTCATTTATTGCTTTCCCAATTAGCTTATTCCTTGCTCTCAACTAAGTGCTCTTAATGCATTTCCACAGTTTTTTAATTGAGAACTTTCGATACCAGGTACCATTTTTGCCTTAGTATGGTTGTGTGGCAAGTCTTGTCATGCCTTATTGCCCAGGGAGTCGAGAAATTTTCTTCAACGAAACATTCCTAGACTAGACCGGAAAGCAAACCCAGCCACCTCCAGCATGGTGTTGCATTGTAGCTGTAACTTTACCGGCAAAGCTAAGGAAGGCTCCTAGTCCATGCCTACTCTTATGAATGGAGGTACCAGGGAAACGCGCTCCGGTAGAAGATCGGCATTTAGTTGATCCAATTCCTATAGCCTGTTTTGAAGCATCAGACATACTTGTGCATGACAGAATTAGCTAGACTTCTGATGCATGTGAACCAGAATCGTTCGGAAGAAACGATAGGTTGCAGACCGGAATGAACATGTTTGCAATGGTAGTAATGTAGCACCAGCCATGCTAACGGATGGCGGTGACTTAAACTCCTCGGATGCTTCCAACTTTCTGTAACTGGTGCATTGAATAGTCGACCTCCTGCGCAAAGTTTACCATCTACATAGACTGGATTCAGCATGTTTACTGATGATGACAAACTGATGTGACTGTCTTTGCGCAGCGCAGCTATCTCAGTCGGAAACGATTTCCGGAGATCCGAGAGCTGAATAGTAATGAAAGGTTACTGATGATTTCACTAATAGACTCGGCTTTAATTGGCAGCGCAACAATTTTGTTTTTCTTCCAGAGGTGCATGATCTATCTTCTTCTCTGGAATATTTGATGGCAACGTATTTGGATCTTGACGTAGCCAACATAGACCCTCAAACCACTACTTTTCGTACTGCAACTGCACCGGAGACATCAGATGACTCCCCGGGAGATGATATCAACAGGGTTTTAGTTCACCTGCTACGTTTTTCCAACGAAATCCTCTTGTGACATGTTGAATTTCTGATACACGATTCACTACGAACATCATTAAAATCGGCCCTGAAATAAGCGGCGTGCTGAATTTTAGTGCTGGCGACAAACTTCTCTTGAAAATGACTCAGCAACAGCGCACCGGACAGTTCGATTGGGCGTGCTTTGTACTAACTTTTAGGGTTGAGAGCTTCTAACGGTGCTACCTTGGATTTTACAGTTATAAATCGAACTTGAACTGCACCGCTGAAGTTACTATTGCATAGATAAAGACATGCTCCATAAGCCTTATTGGACGCATCACAAAATCCGTACACTTGAATGGAAGCCAGATTCGAACTGGCTTCTTGCTTCTTGGCTTGATGATCGATTACAAACTGCGTTTTGTGAAGCACACCAAGGCAGTGAAGTGTAACGTCAACGTCAAGTTGAACGTTTTCCTAGCCCTAATTGGCCGCTTCTCTGAAGCTTCTCGCTGTACCTTGACCAAGATTGCGCGGGCTATGATCGTACCGTGCATACTCTATGGATTGGAGCTATGGAGCAGGGGTGGAATATCCCTGCTTTAAACCCTAGAACCTCAATACAACGAAGCCTATGGGATTTGTAGCGGAGCCTATAGCTTCCCTATTGGGAGAATGTGGTAAGGTCCCCTTGGCAAATGTTGAAACCAAAGACTTTGCTGTCAAAGAAATGAGGTTATTACAAGGAAACACTACGCTAGAGGAAGAGGTTGGTTACGGGGTATCTGGGAAGGCCATAAGCCGTAGCGGTCGGCTACCCGGCATCTGCGGTATCTTCTGAGCTGAGGCCTACGTGCTCTTGCAGGCATGCAAGTTGTCAAATGGGACTCCGATTGTTGTGTTCTCCGACTCTGTGAGTTGTCTGTCTGTCCCTGAGCATGGGCAGGTAGGACACTCGTGGCTGCTGGAGGTGCAACAGTTAGCCAACGTACCCTTTGTCTGGGTACCTGGACACGTAGGTATACCTGGTAAAGAGGCTGCTGATAAACTAGCAAATCAGAATCGTCATGTTCAGCTGGGGTATCTAGCTGTTCCCTACAGCGACGCTACCCGTTGGGTGAAGCGGACCTCCCGATACGCCTGGAAGGAATCATGGTATAACAACCGAGAAGCGTTCATACGTCATATCAAGAATACTACGCAAGAGGTGAAAGATATCCCCTACCCTCAAGACCAGAAGATCCTGACTCAGCTGAGGATAGGACAAACTCGACTTACTCACGTGCCTCGAATCAACGGTAGTGAGGCCTACTGCCAAGGATGCGGAACGGAATTAGATGTCACTCATCTATTAGGGTAGTGCCCTGCTAAGGCACAATTGAGGGTTGAAACGAGAGTTATAGGCACAATACGTGAATTATTGTATAAAGTCCGTAGTACAGAACTATCTGTACTGAAGTACCTGAGGGCGTTGGACTTATATGATCATTATATAAGGCTTATATCAGCGAATAGAGGTCGAACTTTGAAAGAAAGTAATCACTACTAACGACACTCAAAAACCTCCAAGCGGACTGTAAAGAGGTCAATGATCCTCTATCGAATGTCTTGTGGGTTTTGAAGAGGAAAAGAAGGGAGAGCGGAACTAAGGAATCAAAGGAAATGGGGAGCACGCTATTGCGCTCAGGTGCTTGCGGTCCTTATGCCGTCTTGAATGAACTAAAACGTCTACAGCAGACGTACAGTTTAAAGAGACGTTAATAGAATGAATCACAGAATGAATCCGATTTGAACTGAACGCTACCAAACAAGGAATCAACAACGAAGAAAGGGCGGAGAAGTTGATTATAAAGTTTCGTCCCATTCACATATCTGCTTCCACAAATTTTGTACAAACATCTTTGCGACAATCACAACTGGTCGAACTAGGGTGAGGGGTTTGAACAACCGAGTCGTTTCCGCTAGTACAGTTCGTTTGGTAGTGAGAGCATTCGTGTTCCATTCAGGTGAACAAAAGAGAACACAATTGGCAGTTTTTTCCCAGCGTAGGGTCCAAAGCTAGTGTCGATCGGCCAACAAGATTACGAGATAGTTGATTTTGGAATTTCGCTAGAGTTGGAATTTCATTTTCTTGAATTAATTCCACCAGACGAGCTCAGCTCTACGGTCTCGTTAGACAACTGGGTTTTAGTTTCAATGTTACCGACCCTAGTCAACATGTCTTTCACGTAGAAATTCTCTTTCAACACTTCCACTCGCCTTCAAACGCTGCTAGATGCTGCAGACATTCATTCGCCAAAAACTCAAGTAATTTCCACCACAAACGACAACAAAGTTTCACTAGCAGTCAGTGTGAGAAACTGAACTGTAGACATCCTTCTCTCTACAGTCGTGGTCTGCGTCAAGGATCAGTACGACATGACACGGCTAGCTAGAACTCTGTTAGATTCGTGCTCGCAATTTTGTTTCTTGACCACTTATTTCAGTCAAAGTCTAAAACTTCGTAGACTTCCCGATTGCCTGACTGTTCAAGGAATCGGAGGATCAAATCCAAAATGACATGTAAATGCTCGTATTCTTCCCCAGGTCAGCAAAATTGCATCTTACAGTGAGAAAATATCGTTCTGCGTGCTACTTCAGTTAACATCTACACTGCAAGTTCAAAAGACGATCATCAATCAAGGGAAATCACCAGCCAATATTGTATTGGCCGATCCGCATTTCTATGAGAATTGTACCTTGAGAATGAGGAATTTATTTAACTTAACGGTAGGGTGAGCCAATTCAGGCAAATTCAAACAGCATGACTGCTAGACACTCCTGTTTTAGACGCCTTTGGACGAGAACCGAAATTTTTACTTTCCTGAGATGAGTGCTTCTGCAGTTACTGAACATATTCTTAAAAGAGAACAAGTCAAGCAGCACTCATTTCGTGTCAAATTTCAATGACTATGAGGGTCCAAGCAGCACACAACGATTGAAAATTGTAACATCAATATGATTGTGACTACTTTGAGTCACAAAGCAGTTAATTTAATTGGTTTGAAACATATGTGATACTAGAGTGGCATACGCATAGAGCCTATCCTATGGCATTCTTGAACTCGTTGCTGATCCTGAAAACGCTTGCCCATATGTGTTTTAGCAATATTGTAAAAACAACAACAAAAACTTCTCTTGACCAATAAATACCGCAAATTGTAATCTAGTCCTATCACATATCTTTATCAGCCCCCCAAATCCTTGTCATGAGAGCTTTGGTCAGACACCGGCCTCTCGTCAATTAGATATCATATCACCGTTTTCCTCGTAAAGAAAAACATGGTCGTGGCAGGCAATGGAATTATTCATGCTTATCTACTCTGACATTTTATCAAGCAGCTGTCTATTTCCAAATAGCTGTCCAGTATAAGAGTGATTAGGATAATTACATGATAGTTTCCAGAAAACAATCATCATAACACTTCGTTAACAGCACAACAAAACGCATCAACACGGCGTTCAAAAATAAAATAAAACAAGAGCCTTAGCTCTATACCGTTTTCTCCCTTCCAGATACATCCACAATTTATTCAGGAATTAACACCGGTTGGGAAAACGTCGCCCAAAACTACCGAACAGAATGATTCAATTTGAAAAGAAAGAGATAGTGTAAAATTCTTGACATTATTCCAAACGAAGCATACGGCCGCAAATTTCTCCATCAAGATAAGATTCGAGACTCAGAAAATTCTGAGCTTCCAGAAGCTGAGCCTGAAACCAGAAACTCCAAATCAATTGCAACAGCTCAGACCGACAGGAATGCTGTGTTTGAATGAAATCTAATTTCTAAATAGTTATGAGACCATGAATAAGTAGATTAAACTAGAGGCACATGTATTTCCTCTCTTGGCATACTTCGAATTGCGATGGGCAGGTCCAAGTTGGTTCCATCTTCTTTCTGTTTTTAGTATTCATCCGGCAACGAGAGGTAGGTAAATTCTCTGATTGTGGGGGAAACGGTTTGCAAATAAGATTGAAGCTGGTCTCTAGACACCACAGAATTATTTGTTTCATGAAAATGAAATCATCAGCGTAAATTGATAAGGACATAAGTGTTTGTAGTGGGTTTCAGAATGGTTGTTTTCTTGCATAAGAATTTACTGAGATGGAGATGCATTTTCTCTCGATGACGAAAGTTTTTGCACTGCGATGGAGAAACCCCAACTCAGTTGATCAAACGCTGGCGTTTTGTCGCTTGGATAAATAGGAAACTCTTTCGAGTGTTAGTGCTTCGCATTCTAGCGAGGAAAAGCGGAAAGGGAGCAACCAGAAACCATGTGGTATTTTTCCCCCAATTTTCAACATTCTCTCCTTTCTTGTTAGTCATCGTGGAATTTGTACCACCACCCCATGGCGACCTATGACGACGACTAATGGCATTGTATATAGGGTGTCTCAGAAATTATAGGCACACTTTTTTTCTTTTTTTTTATAATCATTTATTTTATATATTTTCAAGCACATTAAATTGTCAAAGTTCGTGAAGAAACATAACGTTTACATTGCGACCAGAACCGTCAACCAGGAAATTTATCTGAGGGAGTGCCTACAAAAACGTCAACTGTCTTTCCTGAAGCGACATAATTGTTCCGTTCTATTTTGGCCAGATTTGGCATCTTGCCAAAGGACATGAACCCGCCCAACACGCCAGAGCTCCACCCAATCGAATAATATTGGGCCATCGTCAAGCGGAACCTTAAGAAGACTCAAAAAGCTGTTGTGAGCGAGAAACAGTCCAAGACAAACTGGCGTTCTGCGGCGAATAAAGTGGATAAGGAGACAGTTCAAAATCTTATGGCAGGTGTTAAACGAAAGATCCGGCAAGTCACATTCGGTAAAAAGGAAGCTTAGTTGAATATTAATCCTGTATTCTGTATTAACTGAACGTGAAAAAGAAAAAGAACTTGACTTTTTGATTAAAACTTTGATCGACTCACACACATTACTGTTTGACCAAATGTTGACCGGAACACCCTTTGTTTAAAAAGTATTTAAAAAAAAACAAACCCCCCTTTCCATACGTGGTCTTTTGTGATGATTTGTCAGAACCTCCCTCTTTCCTCCCAATATGACCAAGTGGTTTCTGGATGGCCCCAAACGAGAGCAGCACAGCGCTTCGCCGGATTTTCACGGTCTTTTGCTGCACAATGGAAAATCACTCTATCCGGGCCACTCAGCAACAGAACATTTATTTCATTGTCTAGACAATGAGGTCTTTTGAATTATTCAAATCACTTTCGGTGCCTTGAGGTGCTTCCTTTTCTTTTGCGTGATTGTCCGTATGCCAATTTCTTTAGCCATTGTTGTACCACCACCGGCTTCCTTCGATTTCAAAGTGACAAATTTTCTTTGTACAAGGATCGCGCGACACGTGCTCTTAGCTATCTTAGCATTTACGCCCCAAATGGAATCTCACAAAGGTCCGATTTAACGTTCAATGGTCAAGCTCGAGTTATCGAATTTAGAATAATTTTTGTCACACAAGGTGTTGCTGTGTATGGATGATTTATTCAAAATGACTAGTTATGGAAATCTAAGAAACATTTAGCTTTCAAAAACTTTTCCACTTGAAGCATCTGTATCTTTGAACATCTTTTGTTTGTTTTATTATTACTTCAAGATTTTTGAAAATAAAACTCAAACAAATCGTTCGTTTTTTAGATTTGCAATTAAGAAAATAAGTTGTTTGCTGGATTTGGTCAAAAACATGAAACTGCATCTATGCAGTTTGAATCCCTAGCGGCAAATCAGTTCAAATTACTTGAATACTACTCAGTTAAGTAACAACCAAGCTGCAGGAACCAGTTATGTCAGTTTTGTGTTGCTTGGATAACTTTTCCACAATTTCTTCCTAGATTCAACTCAAATAACAGTTTGAAAGAGATGTAATTTTCTTCGTTAAAAAAAATGTATGGGAATGTGTACGCAGTGTACGCAGTGGGAGGGGGTCTGAGATTTTCAAAAATGATTTATGAACAGGCGCTTATCTAATGCATAAATATGGAATGCTGGATTTGACATAAACTCAATGGATATTTTATGTAAATTTAAGGGGATTTTTCATGTAACTTGATATTGTCTAACTCAGGTCTATTTTTTAAAAGATTGCAAACAATTCCGATGCTTACGCTTGCTTTGGCTGGCGATTGAACGAGAAAAAGTTAAATATTATCATTTTTCCGTGTATATCACAGCAGGCGTGCTATCATTTTGGGTATGCAATTATATACGTGTTATAAGCTTAAGATTTTGCTCCTTATGAAACTTAATTGAGCGTAATTTGATCACATGTTTTTTTTTGCTGTTTTTTAAACATAACTCGACACACAGGACATCGCAGAGAGACCAAGAGACATTGGTCTTAGTTTTGTTAGCTAAGGCCAAAATTAGTTGTGTTTGAATTGTGGTCCAGAATGCGAATTTAGCTGGAACGATACATTTTCAGCCTAAGTTTGATGTTTTGGGGCAAATTTTTTTTCCACAAAGTTGTTTCTAATGACAATGCGCTTCTTTTTGTGTGGATGAAAACTAGGGTGGTCCTTATTTTCAGATAAATCGAAAATCTAACTTTTATACTTGCAGAAATAAAGGCCTACATTATTCAAAAAGGTTGTAAAATAAATAACTACAAACAACTTTGATGGTAGAATTTTTTCTGTACCTGTTGATGTGACCGAATTAGAGCATTTTTTCCTACGTAGCTTAGGGTGTCTTTATAAAAATCATTTATTTTGCTGTAACTTTCTTATTTCAAACTTTTTAGCAAAATTGACTTCCCAGTGATTCTAGAACAATAAAAGTTACAACTTTTGATGTGCCGAAATTGTCTCTATCGTATGTCAAACAAAAGTTATTATGGTTTTTGTAAACAAAATAGGCTTTTTCAAATGTTGGTTTTTATACATGGGGCTTCCAAAAAAATTATTTATGAACAGCATTTGAAAGGATTTTTATTAATGCATATCATGTCTGAAAACTGAAGATAGATTATATTTTTAGATAAAGTAAATCACATGAAAAGTGTGTAAATTTATAAGAAAATCGATAATTACTCACTAACCGTAAGAGACATCAGCAAGATTTATACGTCAAAACTTTTATATTTTCAAGCTATATTGTTGGCAAATTTGAAATAAAAAGTAAGAGCAAAAATCTGTTTTTTTCCTGTAAAGAACTGTTTTTTTTTCTGAAAATAAGGACCTAGGTTTCATTCACACAGAATTCGCCTTCTTATTAGAAACAACTTTGTGGAAGAAAATGTTGCCCCGAAACTTCAAACTTAGGCTAAACAAGTATTTTTCCAGCTAAATTCGCATCCATTCACCACTGTGCATTGGCGATCGCAGACTAATAATATAAACTTTAGATCCCACTATCATCATTTCAGTTGCAAGAACAGCATTTTTAAATGTAAGTACTTGGCATTTAAACTCATAACAATGGCAATTTTCAGTAATCTGAGAATTAAATTTATGCAGGTAAAATTTACCATTTGATAATATCGAATGATTCATTGAAAGGCACACATGCGCCTTAAAATTTTGCAAACAAAAAACAATCAAAAAGTGTACATCCAGTCCCTTTCAGTCTATTCAGTAGCATCAGTTGAACCCATTTAAAAACACTTACCGCAGCATCACCCGAGATGAAATCACCTTCCATCAACGTAAAAGGTGGGTCATAACCGATCCGAAAGTGCTAAATTTGGCTCCGAATATTTGGGATGATGTTCGTGTCCGATAAGGTTAGAATATAATTTGGAAATGTCGCCCGGGAGGACCAAGCGAAACGAAAAAGAAATGTTTGGTCTGCGGACTGTGGTGCCTTTTCCTCCTGGCTACCATGGCTGATTAAATATGAAAATTTATTCATGGAATCTTTTATCCCGAGCTGTCATCGGAAAGAAAAACGATATCTAGCTTTGAATTAAAAAACAAAAAAAAAGTAAACTTCAAATGCAAACGGTTTCTGCAGTGGGATCGGGAGGAGTGTCTTAGCCTACTTAGTCAAACCTTCCAATGCGGAAAATCCGGTCGGATAATCCGAATATCAATGCTCAAGTTTGGAGAATGGACATTGAAGGAATTAATACTGAATAAATATATGATATATGCATTCTGACGGACCTATTAAGATTGTAATAACAAATTCCATTTACGTAATGTTTAATTTACAAATTCCTTCAGGATATTCTACCTTCAATGTACACCCATAGCAAAAGAAAACGATTGCAAATTTAATAAAGGCATAAATTATTATGATTAAAATAAAACGACATTTTTCAATTACTTTAATTTCAATCCACTCCCGCATCAACGTCCCTTTCAGCTGAAAAGTACCATAATATGCCGCACCAAATCATGGAGTGGGAGCCTGAAAGGGACCAGAACGTATTTTAAACACACTCTTGAGCTATTACGAAGCCATGTTATTTTGAAAGTTGAGGGAAATCGCTGAGTCATGCAGAAAAAAATGCGCATATTTCGCTCAAAGCTTCGCAGGCCCTCCGGCTATGTAGGGGGAAGAAGCACCTAGCGTGATCCAATTCGAAACGAGCGGCACGGGAATATTTTTTACGCACTTGTACACCTTTCTACATAATACCGAGAATCGAGTTTCGTCTAGCTGTGAATCCATATTTCATTCGAATAACAACGTCAGCGAGCCGTTTTTGGCCGGAGTCAACCAACTTGGTGACCTTTTTCACATCCATTGAAAGCCTAAACATGGCTCGGACTGAGAATAGGACGTCAAGGATCGCAACCGTCTTCTGTCAGGGGGAAAATGGCCGGTCACATTGATTGCCGTTCTGCTACACATCTGTTTTATTCGATTTTCTTCAAATGTTCGTTGGAGCCTCCGATGAATTTTAAATTTGACTTCCCGTCACTCAGGTAACATGACAATTTTGGCTGAACTTTGGAATGTTGGAATTTCGGTTATTTAATGTTCTGAATGAATAAAAATAGCCCGGACAAAAAAAAAGAAGCGTTATTCTACAAAATGTATACTGAACGAATGGGACTGCAGTAGTGTGAATTTTTTCTCAGTATCTGTTTTTTACATGCTGAACCGTGTAAAATATATCATTGGACGATGACGTCATCACTGCAGTTTTGGCAGTTCAACTTTTGGTGAATATTTCCGGTAAGATCGGTTTGAGATTGTGTGTTTGAAACTGATTACCACAGACAAACAAACGTTACACTCTAATTGATGCCCATCGTCCACCTTAAAAAACGATTATTTTGAATACAAATAGTTGGCCAACTAGTCATAGCGCTCGCATCGAAAATTATGATTTATTTTTGAGTGATTTCCTTGCACTAACATCGCTTGCAGGTGTGAGTGTCTTCGAATATGTTTTGTTTTTGTTTTCAGTAAAACATGAGACGCAAATTTGAATTTTCATTTTGGTCTAATCGGGAAGGTGAAAACTGTGGTAAATCCTTCTTTAGGTTTCCGCGGGACGTGGAAAGGTATGAAATTTATTGAAATTAATATTACTATTACATAGAATTTAATTTTTACATCAAGTAGACTGGCGCAGTGGGTGGAATTTTGCCAGTCAAGGGAGCTTGTGGTGGAGTTTGATAGAGGCGGACACAAGGTGGTCAAAAAGCGGAAACTATGCTCCGACCATTTCAACTCGACAGTTTATAAAAACTGTTATAAGTCTGAGAAAGGGTAATCAGAAAAGTTATTTAATTGTTATCTATTATGAACCTAGAATCATTGTTTAGGTTACGTGGAAATGCCACCCCATCACAACCTGCTGCTACGCACATTATTCCTGAGGTTCCTGGTGAACCATCGCAATAGAACGGAAGACATCGAATTCCTTGCCGAGATCCTCCTGTCTTGGTTATGAACGAACGATTTCTCCAGTCCTCTTCAAAACAAACGGTTGACAGTCAAGCGAGCCTGAAGCTCGTTGGCAGCTGTTGCGGCTGGCAAGATAATCAAACATGATTGACACTGGAATGGACAGAGCGGCCGTCAGACTGCGCTAGTATTTTAACGTATTTAAATTTAAATTTGTGACGATGTATTGTAGGCAATTTGTTCTTAGTGTTACATCTGTTTGTCTGTGTTATTACGATTGAAGTAAAATAGCCGGAAAACAGACACCAGTGCTTATTTTTACATCCTCTCTTGAATCTAATCGTATAAAATCCGGAAAAAGACAATGAATAATATCGTTTGATCGGTTCGAAACCATGTAAACAAGCTCTCTGAGTTGTAAAAAAAGTGAGGTTTACACATTCCGTGCAATGATTCAGGTGAGTGAAAGTAATTGAATCACACTCACTTCTTGAAATCCTCCCTTGAACATAAATCAAAATTTAAAATGACAAACTAACATTCTGTTAGTTAATCGAATTAGAAATCTTAACATCAAGTGTCATTTTATGCCGTATGTCTGCTGTTTTCGGTTCAACTGATTTCATTCACTGCGTCGAATTCATTCGGATATAATGCCAAGAGACTATGTTGTTATGATAATGACTAGCAGATAATGAAGCCAGAAGTACCAATTGAGCCGTCAAAAGGGTTACCTAACAAGCAGGGTATATAAACTTTATAATCTAGGTATAAAAACTCTAGGGACTATTGTCATCAATGTTCCAACGAAAAACATTTTAATTTAATAAAAATCCGAAGAATTTTAATACCGAGAATGTAAAAATTATACATTGTTTCTAAAGTCAAATTGTATGGATCAGTATTCTTACGACACCGCAAGTTAAAATACTGAACAGGGTACCAATAAATATGAACACCTCACTATAGAAAATAAACAATAAATGTGATTAATGTGATTGCTGAAATACATGGAAATTATTAACAACAAAAATTGATCTTTATATGAATAAAGCCTGTTAACGTTAAGTTTTGGACACCAAAATAATAGCAGCAGAAAAATTTACACATAATTCAACAAAACCGACTGTTTATTTCACAATAATAGAGTTATATCTACATAAGAAACAGTTGATTAAGATGTCAATCCTTCTTTTTGTAATTCTCGAACTTTCTGTAAAGGGTGTCCACGATGAAATTGCCACACTATGAAATTGCTCTAACTTTTTAACCTTTGGGTGGAATTTAATGAAAATTTGGGTGGATTTAGTTCATAGTGCATTATTTACATCCTGCAAGTTTTAAAGTCCTGTGATCAAAACTCGCGGAAATGGAGTCGAAAGAACAGCTCGTGCGTGATAAAATCTTGCGCATTCATCACGAGAACAAGGATCTCTCGCATCGTTCTATCGCTAAAACGTTGTGAATTGCAAATTCCACGGTGTCGCGAGTGATTAGGCGGTTCGAGGAACGGTTGACCACCGATCGGAAGCCCAGAAGTGAAGGAAAAAGTATTCCGTACAACACCAAAAATCACAACCGCGTAGTTGGGGCCTTCAACCTAAATCCGAACGACTCCGTTCGGGATGTGGCTAAGAAGCTGCACCTAAGCTGAAGTTTTGTCCAGAAGGCCAAAACTAAGGCTGGGCTTCGAACGTTCAAGGTACAAAAGGCCCCTAATCGCGACGAGAAGCAGAACAAGTCCGCCAAAACCCGTGCCAGGAAGTTGTACCTCAACATGCTGACGAAAGTTGAATGCTGCATCATGGACGACGAAACATATGTGAAGGCCGACTTCAAACAGATCCCCGGCAACCTGTTTTTCACGGCCAAGGATAAGTTCAGCGTTCCGGAGCATGTCCGCACTCAGAAGATGTCCAAATTTGCGAAGAAATTCCTGGTTTGGCAAGCCATCTGCACGCGCGGGAAGCGGAGTGCACCTTTCGTGACCCAGGACACGATGAACGGACAGGTGTACATAAAAGATTGCCTCCAGAAGCGGCTGCTTCCTCTCCTGAAGGCCCACAACGTCCCAACAATCTTCTGGCCGGATTTGGCCTCATGCCACTACTCCAAGGACGTGCTGAAGTGGTATGCGGACAATAAGGTCAATTTCGTGCCGAAAATGTTCAACCCTCCCAACACTCCGGAGCTCCGCCCCATCGAGAAGTACTGGGCGATTATGACGCAGCACCTTCTTAAACGACCTAAGGTAGTGAAGACAGTCGAGGAACTGAAGAAAGTATGGGTTTACATGCAAAAAACGGTTGATTCACTGGTTGTGCAAAATCTTATGGCCGGGGTTAAGGCCAAGGTGCGGGCATTTGCGTATGGACTGTAAATAAAATACGAGTAAAATGGTAAAATGAAGTTTAATAGTTATTTCTCAATCCCTGAAAATTTGATGGCAATCGGATGAAAACTCGAATTTTGAGAATCAATTTTGTGTGTGGCAATTTCATCGTGGACACCCTTTAGTACACCCGCCATGAGGTTGTGTACGATATCCTCAGATACGCCCGCAGTGATGATTCTCTATCTTCTCTTGAATCATCGGTACCATTTGCTTTCTTTTTAGTTTCGAAGAGTTTCCGCTTAACTAGAGCCCAGTAATTCTCTATTGGGCGAAGCTCTGAACAGTTTGGTGCATTGGCTATTTTTGGCCAAACAAACCTGAAGAGCCGTAGCTTCTGATAAACAGTATCAACCGCTTTTGCAGACATTCTTTCTCGTACACATCCTCATTAATAGTGTCGGCAGAGACGAAACTTTTAGATTTTCGACCATAACTACATATGGTCAGCCAAATCAAATACTTTTTCGGGAATTTGGCCTCCTTCTTTGTCTGGAAATGCTCGGCAACGGCGTTACTATGCATTTCGGTATAAAACGCCAGACCCGGAAGCTGTGCAAATTCTTCGTCGTCCATTATGATACAAGAAAATATTTGCAAAAACCCATCAACAACCAGTATTACTGTGTTCTATTGGAGTGATGAAGACCGAAACAATTTTGTTTTTACAAGACAATGCGCCGGCGCACAAGAGCATCACAACTACGGCCAAAATTAAGGACATACGGCTCCAATTGCTTCCGCATCCACTGTATTTACCCGATTTGGCTACCACGGACTATTATCTGTTCCCAAACCATAAAAGATGACTCATCAATAAAAAATTCAGCTCACGCGAGGAAATCATCCACGCCGCAGAGGAGTATTTTGCAGACCTTCCGGAAAATTACTTTTCGGACGAGAACAAGAAGTTTTTTGTGTACGAGTGGGGAGTTGAGTTCTACGACAGTCTAAAACGTGTTGGGGGTTTCTGTTGTAACGATCACCGCCATCTTTTGTAATTGGAGCACGGGTCGAACAGTTTGAGCTCGGGAGTCCGCCTAGGTCCGCCTTTCAAGGCAGTCAAGCGGAAGTGTGTGAAGATCGCAAGACTACAGAGTGAAGTTTCACCCAACGGTCGCCAATAATCCGTCGTAGTTCCACTATTCACGGTTTCAGTGATCCGTAGCCAAGTGTCGGAAAGTTAACCGAACCTTACCCGAAATATAGGAGTTTCCCTTACCGCCGCTTTGGAAAGCGCGCTTCTATATTGAAGGAGACGGTCAAACTCGGACGCTTTCGATAAAATTGAAATTTCACAATACACTATGTTTTCTCATGCGGCAGAACAAGATACGCTCAAAATTCTCAGCATGTTACAATTGGAATCTCAAATAGGATATGTTCGGAACAGGTGTAGTAAATTTTATTACTAATCAATTTCAATTAATAGTCTCATACGATTTTTACAGAAATACTTTTGAAAATGTTGGCTTCGGTGCCAAAATTTGAATAACTCTAATGCGCATTTCTATACAGAGAATAAACCGGGAACATAGTTCAATATCTTATTCGCTGCCGACATGAGTTGAATTAAGCACACCGTTTACCAAAGCCGATCGTGCTGCAAACCCAACCATTTCTCGGTTTCCTTCTAAGCGAAAATCTCGTCAACATATTACTATTACTAAAACAATATTTCCGCGCGCAGTAATAACTAGGAAGTCTTTACATATACTATTGGTAAATACCAATGCACACTACATTGTATTAAAACAAATTTAGAGTTAAAACAATTTAGCGTATAAGATAAACTATGTAACAAAACGGTCTACAAACTCGATTGACGACAAATAAATAAATAAATAAAAAAAACTCATTCCCTGCTTGACATGCATTCGGGCGAGGCCGGCGCGTCTTAGTTCGGGATCAGCCGTTGTTACACATTGAGGATGTATGCAAGTCCCAAGCATCATCTGTTGGCTCTCTGTGTAATAACATCTCAGCTGGCAACAATGGAATAGCAACCTCGGACAGTCAATCATGCTTGTGTTCATGCTCATCAGAATTCTCATCTTCCGTTTCGGTTAAGCTCATTCGAATTGAGTGAGTTTCAATTGGGGTTTTTACTTTGGTGCGGTGGTGAAAAACTAGCAAGATTTATTGGCATTTTTCGTTTTCGTGCTTCTTTGTATAGTGTTTGAGCCTAGAAGCTAAAAGCGAGTTCCCTGGGGTGACTGTCTCTGAAAAGTCGGGCAAATTCCATAGACAGGTGGCTTCCTACTTACAGGAGTGGCGGTAAAGCTATCTTCTTTCAAAAACAGCATGAGTACTCTTCGAACGGTTACAAATTTCGTTCAGAGTTATCAAAAACTGTATTTTCGACAGTTAAATCCATCCACCACTGTATTTAATGATGCTCATAGCAGGTGCCAAGTATTCCTGACATCAACTGATCGACCGAAAGTCTAAGATTATCTATAAATTGTAGGGCAGTGGGTTGCTTTGCTTATATCTCAGCAGTAAAATAGCCTTTCCAAGAAAGCTTGTAATAATCTTGCAGTGTAAACCGCTGTATACTATTCAGTTTATAGAAAATGGTATTGAAGCCAAATAACTGAATTTGTACATAACATAGAAGCTATCAGCCATGGTTTTCACAGCCTATTGATCTCAACTTCACAATCAAAAATAGGTGCGTCCGTTGAAATGACATTTAAATTTTGAAGACACAAAGCAGGACTCAACTACCAAGAAGTCATCAGTTTGAATCAACACCAGATAACTTTGCTGGTTGTAGTGATCCTGTAGCAGAAACATTTCCTGTAGCAGGAACATCTTGCAAACTTCTGCTTTTCAGTCAAGCCATGCACCCGTTGTATTAGGTATGGATTCAGTCCAAGGTCGTCTTTCAAAATGCGCCTTCTCGTTGACTGCAACCCCCCCCACAACATGACAGATTAGCTTAGTTTCGTGTAACCACTTGCAAATAGTAGATGTCGCTCCGCAACGTAAACATTGGGGTCGTCCCTGGCAGATGCACCGATTTTTCTATTCGGAGCAGCATGTTTTTGTCGCGTCATGACTGGTTGCAAAACAACAAGCAAGCGTACCATTTCAAACGAGTCTATTTTCATATTCAAGGTGTAACTTCGGTTATAAGTAATGAAAATATCAAAATGAATATTTCACGCAGCCTTCCTCGGAGAAAAGGTACAACCGCGGGGGTTCCTCATCCATCGTTGTTCGGATTCGAAAGTGTTACACTGAGTTGCATTTTGTGGACACTATGATAGTCGTGCGGTGTATTATATCAAATGAATCTAAGTATAATTGAAGGTTATTGATTGGCCATAGAAACCGTTTAAGCAACGATTTTTTTTTTATGAATTTTTATGAAAAACATTTACATTTCCGTTGGGAGGAAGCGGATGACAAAATTTATATATGTATTTCCTATCTTGTTACGTGAGAAAGAGAGAGAGAGAGGAAGTTGAAAATTGCTGAAAATTGCGTAACATAATATTAGAACCATTTCTTGAAAGCTCTGATGAACTTTCACTACACTCATATCAAACTGATCTAGTAGCTGGCTCCCGGAAACAATATTACTTTGCGGACTATTTTCAAGCACAAACTTGAGTGAGAAGCGAAAGATTGAAGCGGTTGAGCGGTTTTTCGGTAATAGAGAATTTATTTTTGATTTTTTTTTTGTGTTGCTAGTAAGAAACTAGTGTAAATATTGGGTCAAGTTCAATGAGGTCTATACAGGTGGCGAAGAGCAGGGTGTTTGTTGGTATTAGTAACGAAAAATGTGTTAACAATCCAAGATTTCTGGTAGTGACGTAGAACTCTAAAAACATGCGAATAATAACAAAACAAGTTAAGTTTTTTTCCGCATCCTTTTAGTGCACAAAAAGGCATTTTTCAGCCAAAACTATAGTAATTACTGAAAATAAACATTCCATTATGTGATTTGCTGCTGTTGTAAATTGTTGTTTTTGGAGATCTACGTCACGCATGTTTACAAAAAAACAGCTGTGCATCATCTCACGAACACAATGACAGTATTTTGCATTGCACTAATACAACTTATCCACTTCTTCTCCACCTGTATAGACCTCATTGGGTCAAGTTTAACTAGCGTATTAGATTTTTAATTAGAGTGAGACCTGAGCAAAAAACATATCTTGTTTATAAATACCAAGTATAAAAAAAGAATTCATTCTTTTTTTTAACTTGGTATTTATAAACAAGATATGTGAGCTCTGCAATACTTTATGAAAATATGAAGTGGGTTATATCAGGAATAAAACCGCGAGGTCCAGGTATTACCGCATTGGTGCTTATTAATAAAGGTATCATATAATTTATACATAACATAACGCATATGGTTGGTTAATATAGAAATTATTTATTGTTTTGCTTTGACCTGTTGCAAATAATGCATTTTTTAATAATGTTGAGTCGATATATCCCAATTGTAAATAGGACGCACTTTTCATCAAACAAAAACAAATTTCACTAGGTATAAAACAAATAGAGCTGGGATATATCAGAGATATAACCGTGATGTTTATGTAGGACCGCGTTGATGTATTTATATAATGGTATCATCTAATTTATAAATATCGTAAAACTACGTAGGACTATGTAGGACTACGTTAAAACCATTGACATGACTTAATCAGAACATGGAGTATCTATGATTGATGTTACATTTTACAAAATATATAAAATCTGCTCTAAACAAAGAACGTCAAATTAATGGTTTGGCAAAACATATGACAACCGTTTATGCCTCCCATACGTTATTGCACTTTCAGAAGTATTCAAACGGCTAACAAACAAATACTTAAAAATAATGGACTTAATGTTTTGATGATCACTTAAAACACACGCAAAATTGAATAATTGATGGTTCCCCTTAGAAAACCCTAATCGGCTTCACCTTGGAAACACGTTTCATACTAAGCAATTTAAAATATTGTGCCGATTGTCACACTTGGTACCTCTCCCTCGCCCAAGTGCGTGATGTAATTTTATCACCACACTTTTATGCTTCCACTGGTTCCATGTTCATTGCAAGCGTCAAATGCAACAAACTTTGCATTAACATTTTTTATCGCACACAATATTACATGTCATATCCGCATTCCGACCTTTTTAGAAGATCCGCTAGATTTTTTTTCGGTTTGACACGTTTGACAGTACCACCGGACCAAATTTTTGAGTTTCATTGACAATGTACTGGAAGTGTCAATGTGTTCCCGGGTTGGTTGACTGCGAGATTTACCAGAATTCCACCAAATTTGCTCTTTCTCACTCGTTTGATGGCTTCCGGACTTTTGTCGGTGCGTTTACAGCCACGTCTGGAAGGTATTTTCCAAAAACCGGTTTCTTTGTAGCGTTTGTGGGCGTGAAAGATGAATCATTCATTTATTCCAAGTGGTTTCAATTTGTTTAAAATAATACACGGTCTAAAATGTTTCAAAAGCACACTTATAACGAGCTTCCTTTTCATGTCCATAATTACCACGAGTCTCAAACGAAAGAGAACTCCAAACAAACTTGCAAGCCGGTGTTGACATTTTTATACACTTTAAAAGAAAAATGTGCAAACATGTCTTCGATTAATCCATCCAAACTTACACTTGTTTTAAAAACACTGACCACTCACCCTGTGAATCGCCTTTGTGCATTACTAATCATTCACGAGTGCGTTCAAATATTGAGACAGCTCAATCCATCTGTAAGTATTTTTCCACCTGGCTAACCCTTTTTCATATGTCAAAAAAAACAACTCTTCTTGATTTATCCTACGTGATTCCCTTTCAACAATAAGCATTCACCGTAAACAAGCTGATTCCAGAGATGCGTGATTTTTCATCGCATTTTCTCTTTGATCCGTCGTTGCGATTTGCCCGACTGCACCGTAAAGCGCCAGAAATTGCACTTTTTCGCTAACGAGTCATATTTCGTTCGCAAATGCGCAGCCTGCTGCAACCGATCTATGCTGGAGCATGCCATTTCCACATCAAACACGCCAAATTTCATCATCGGTCTCTCATCAGTGCTGAACGTCTACTGCAATTCCACCGCAATCCGGTTGATAGGTCGTATAGATAGAATGACAACGGCTAGGAATTTCATAAATTGGAAGCACTCGCTGACTTCCAACCAAAGCCAAATTCGTGTCTCTGCCAGCCGTGCCGCAGTTTTCGTTGGTACTTCTAATTTCTTTTTTCTCCTCATTGATATCGGTTTGTTCCTCACCGAGGTGTTGCACCCGTATTTTCTCCGTCCGTTTTTGCATATGGAATAACTAGTTTTCAATTGATTTTCGTTGCACGGTCCTGGCCAGATTCATGAATTTAACCCAAATTTGACGCGGAGCAATTTGCAGTCTGGCCTTCGCAATCGTTCCAACGGTGTATTCGGTCCAATTTACGAACCGAGCTGTGTTGGTGTTTCGATATGAGTATTGATCTGGCGGGTTCAATTGAGCAGTACGATGTAGGACTCATCGACGAGAGGATCTTTTTGTGTTCAAACAAATCAATGGCAGTCAAAGGCTTAATTTTTGGATCAATAGAAATGTTATTCTTTGACACAGATAGCTTTTAGCCGGCTCTAAGCTTGTGTTCTAAGTGCACCCTAGTAGTAATTCATAAGGAAACCGAATAAGGCTCAAATTCTGCTCAAAGCTAGTAGCCACTTACTTATAAAGTACGCTAGATGATTGGAATGGAAGGTCGTATAGCAAATGCAAATAATCTTCTATTGGTCTTTTTCACGCCTGTGATACGATACAACTACTTCATTTTTGGCAACCAATCAAGGAATCTCATGGCGTTCTAAATCCTGAACAATAATGGTCACACTTAGAAATTGTGAATTTTACACGAGGTGTAATTCATGTTTGTTAAAAATCCGGGAACGTAAACAAAGATGTCGTGTAAAATCATATCTCCTGAAACTGACACATACGCAAATGTACAAAATATATGTTTGATTGAATTTATTTTCTCATTTCTTTCAACTCATTCTTTTGTACTAAAGGACGCTTGCATGTGTCGGTCTTAGGACACCGAAATTTACTTGACATTTTGGTAGTTTTTAGAAGCAGTGCACCGTCTTTTGGAACTCACGTGACGCATCTAACTAAACATTTATTTGGTGACGATGTTCAAAATTATTGGTGATAATAAGAATAGAAAATATTAAACCATGATGGTGTTGATTGAATTCATACTATTTTAAATAAAAAAAACAGTAGAACATGTTCATTAATTTAACTTTCAAAATTTACCAAACCTGCCCTAAAATTTTATGGACAAAATGATGAGGATACAAATAAGGCCTTTTCGATCGATTCGGTCTAAAACTTTCCGTGAAGTAGAGTAATGGGTGTAATTTTATCCGGGTTATATTTTGGCCCATTTGAAAAGTTCCGTTGATCTTCTTGTATTATATAATAGATATGATAGTGAGTCTGGGCTAAAATAAAGACCGGTTCAAAATACATCCGTCACCCTACAGACTGGAATTTTTACAGGGAACATTCAACACATTTTGTTCGTAATGCAAATCCTACGGTCTACTGAAATTATTTTCAAAATGGTTCACGTTCTCTTTGAGTGTTAATTTGTTCAAATAAACATTAAAAAAACATTTAAGTCGGATTTTTTTCATATTTTCATCTAATCTAATCTCATACTAACGCAGCCAATTCTTAAAAACATCCTGGAAAATGACTTCTTGAATAAACCATTTTTCTTGTCAACTGCGTAGCATTTGCAGCCGAGAGGACTTTAAGAAATTAATGTTTATAGAAAGAGTGCCTGAAATCGCTCTACTACTTCGAATCAAGAGAAGCAAGCACGCATGGACCTTCCGCACCAAACACTTCGATAGAGAGTTAAATAATGTGAAAATTTTTATTTTTTGTGGCGAGCATAGATGCTAGAAAGATTAGTTTATGCTCCTTCTGCCTGTTGGTGGACTTTCGGCATTTGAGTCTAGCAATAATTTGCCAAGTTTGTAAGTGCCTGAAATTGAGATTGAAATTTAAAATTTACAAAATAATACATTTAGATGTGTTGTATTACAGTCTAATAACACAGCACGAAGTACAATCCACGCTAATTCACCCAAAACTACGATTGAAGGACCTGGTAAAAATAAGAGCCCGTAGTTGCATTTTCTGCCTTCAGGCAACTTTGCTCTTATTAATGTCCAAGCTCATCGATTTAGCACCACCCAGGAGAGACTTGGTCCTATACCCAATGATTTAATTATCTCCAATCCGCTCAACCAATTGCTATGTTCTGTGATATTTTTTTTTATTAATCATTTATTTGTACAGGCTCAATCGAATCAACGTTACAGAGCCAAGTTTTCATATTTGTATACATAATGTATCTTAAAACTAAAGTTAAGGGGATAAAGCTTATTACTCGCGGCCGCCCGAGGTTAATAGGAATAACAATTTAACGGATAGGACGATTGGGGGGTTGTGATATAGTGAACGGATTATTATAATTTAAGATAACTCAATGCAGCTGTCTTCCAACTTTGGCAGATCGACAGGCAATTGGTGGAGACCGAACTGGTACCTCATAACAAATATGCCTAGAGATCCGCGAAGATTTGATGAGCTATTTATGAGCCCTCCGTTTTTTTTTAATTTTCAGGGAATAAACTGCAACATTCTGGTTAAGGCTCTAATTTATTGGTTTGTTCTCCTCTCCATGACCTAATGCTCGCACTTGGTTATTGACACCACTGCTAAGGTTTTAGGCAATACCGGGGCGACTTCTTTAGATACTTTCACCCACTGTTTCACCAAAGTCAGTTCGTTCTCGAATACTTGCGGTATTTTACAAAGTTTGGCCTTCATGATGATGTTTCTTGATATAGAGATTTTCAGCCTCAGGCTGGTTAATCTCCCATCGTAATCACTCAAACACCTCTTTGGGTAATATCGTAACTTGTCCGGGGGTGAGATTTGAACTTAAGAGTTTAGCGTGAGAGGTATAGATGCTTACCACTACGCTGGGGTCGCCTCCGATACAAAACTTTTAAATCGGGTGAAGTTCCGGCGAGTACAAGTCTTTCGGCACAAAATCAACATATTTTATCTCTGTACCAGCTTAACATTGCACAGTGGGGCGACTCCATACAAAAGCTGGTCATGCATAAAAATGTCTCCAAATCAATAAAAACACGTGTTTCTTGTGAATCACGTGAATCCAAAAATGAGGTTGCTTTTTTATTAAGACGCGCTGAAATATTACGTAACACAAAAATTTTGCTTTTTAAAAGCGCTTTGATAATCCCATTTTTTTTTTCATAAAATATGGCGCGTTAGGTGATGTTAGATTTGTTTACACCATCTCTGGTGTTGTATAATATCTAAATGGACCCAAAAAACTGTTTTCTGCCCTGCTTATTAGCAATTTCTATAGTTTTATCATTTAAAAAAAACATTAATTTTTAAACAGTTTCATGACTATTTTGAGCACCAAAAAGGTCATACAAAAATGTTGTTTGTATCAAAGAACTCCTTTAAAACCATATTCTGTATGTTTTCATAGTGTGTGAAGATTTTTTATTTTATTTTATATAACACGGCAATACAAATAAAAATTTAAATCTCTCCTTCACTTATTGTTTTTTCTTCATTTTTCATGATTAAACACACATTTCTAAATCATTAGCATTTTTGCAGTAAGAAAAAATGTGTTATTTATAGAGACAACACAACAAGAACACAAATCGGTTACGCTTATTGCAAGTGCTGAAATTTCTTATTGAATGATTTCAAAAACTATCGAATTCTTATCCTTATTCAACGGAAAACAGTTATTGCTGCTGCGTTCATCTTTCAAGCGACCTTGAAGTTTCATCGCTTCATATATCTGTTTTCTTTATTTAAATCCGTTTCCTTTAAAATTTTAAGAAGCAGTGTTCATCAGAAATAGTTAAGCCAGACCATCACATGTATTTCAAATAATTATTCCACGACTGACAATTATGGAAAAGTAACCATAACAACTTACTTGCAATTTCACTATCCATATCCACAATTATTTCGGGCCACAAGCACTTCAATAATACAGTTTGATTCAGAATATAGCCAGTATCAGCCAGATACAAAATAAAGATTTGAAGCTAACAGAACGCTCTTTCAGTTGCTTAGTAATAAGGAACAGAGATGAATGAGAAGAGATGAGATGACGAAGAATAGCGATCAGTTTGTTCAATCTTCACACAAAAACAAAATTCTCGGTCATACCACAGTTTGTTGACAAGCTAGGAGAGTAGTGCATAGTTACAATAGGTTATTGTTGGTATGATCATATTGTTGATATGATGAAGCAATTGAACATGATATGCTTGAAGCGCTCGCAGAAAAGATAAATCTTGTCAAATATTCAAAAAAGGAGCAAATGGCCAAAAACCCAATCTTTTCTTTAAAAAATATCAATACTCTGCGCAAGTCTGCGCTACATAAGGCTATGTCCATTTGAAAGCTAACATTTTAATCTAATATTTACAACTAACCCTAACCCGGGCGAACCCGGGCTTCAAAGTTTTGTAGCATGGTTTTCACAAAAAAATCTCAACTTTTTCGATTAAATTCAAATTTTACAAAACTTTTGAATTATTCAAAAAAAAAAAATGATGCAGATTTGTTTTGTACTCCATTTCAAGGAACTTTCTCTTTAGCACCATCTTGATTCAAGTCAATGGTAGAGCTCTAGCGAATTATGTAATTTTTACAATTTTATTCAAAAAATCGCAAAAAACACAGAGGTGACATACTTCGAAAAATCGCACAGATCTCAAATTCTGTCCAATCACTTCAAGAATTTGAATTTAAAAATTTCAATAGTGTATTATTACAGGAAAAATATAAAGAAGACGTCAACGTGAATTTCGTATTTTGGATCAATGACCAGCGATTCCCCACTGTGCATTGGCCGCATGTATTAACAGGATGCCAAATCCGGAAAAATAGCGTCTCGCCTCCGTGAGACCACAATAAAGGCAGGTTGCCTCGGTAGATTTGCCCGTTCATGGTATTAGTCGTGATGTATGGCTGGCTCATCTCTGCACACCCGCAGATGGCCTTCCAAAACAAGAACCCCGCCTTCTTCGCCACACGGATTATTACAAAGCCGAGAAAACGCAAAACCAACACACTTTTAATTACACCCAGTTAAACCCACAATACTCAAATAAAAGACATCGAACAGGACATGGGCGTGGACTGACGTCAAAATTCTTCACAGAAAAGATGCAAGAATGACAAGAGAAGGGCATGGCGTAGGAGAATTGATGAGAGTGGTTGTTGAATTCAGGGCCAGACCTTTCGCAGAAAGATTTTTTTTCACATTCTTCCCTTCCGACGCAATACAGATCGGACATAAAAAAAGCCCAAAACCCAAGGGTGTTCCGATCAAAATTTGGTCAAACAGTAATGAGTGTGAGTCGATCAATGTTTTCATAAATCTTTTTCTTTTTCTTTTGCAAGTTCAGTACAGGAGTACAGAGTACAGTACAGAATACAGGAGAAATATTCAGCTAAGCTTCCTTTTTACCGCATGCGAATTGCCGGGTCTTTCATTTAACACCTGCCATTTTGTACAGTCTCCTTGTCCACTTACCTCGCCACAGAATGCCAGTTTGCCTTAGACTGTTTTTCGCTCACAACAGCTTTTTGATTCTTCTTAAGGTTTCGCTTGGCGATGGCCCAATATAGTTCGATTGGGCGGAGCTCTGGTGTGTTGGGAGGGTTCTTGTCCTTGGGCACCTCCTGAACGTTGTTGGCAGCATACCACTCCATGGTCTTTTTTCCGTAATGGCAAGATGCCAAATCCGTCCAAAATAGAATGGAACAATTGTGTCGCTTCAGGAAAGTCAGTAGACGTTTTTGTAGGCAAGCGCTCAGATAAATTTCCTGGTTGACGGTTCCGGTCGCAATGTAAACGTTGCTTTTCAAGCCACACCAGATATTTCTTCGCGAACTTTGACAGTTTAATGTGCTTGACAATATCTGCCACCTTTCCCCGTCCGGTTCCCCGTCGTCCTGTACCATGCAATCAAACTACGTCAGCAGCGTCGGGTTCAACATTCGCAATCGTGCTTTATCCGACGCGTTTTTTTTATTGTCGCGATTTGGAGTCACCACTTTCTTGTAACACGGCAGTCCAGCTCATTTTTAGCTCTATCCACGTTTGGAGGCGCTACGCCCAGCTTCTTTGCAAGATCTCCGACGGAGAGGTTGGGGTTCCGCTCGATACAGCGGGCAACTCTCCTTGTCGTCGCTGTGGCCTCCGGCTTTCGATTTCCCCCGGATCAAAATGAGGGGTGTGCTAATTTTTTTAATACACGATGAAAGAGAATGCTTCAAGTTTAAGTCGACCAAATTTTGATCGAAACACTCTTTAAATGTGGAACGTATCCTCCGTGTAAAAAAAATCATTTGTGTAGTCCTGTTTTCATCGACTGGATGGAATCGTAAGCCAAATCTCATTAAACTATCAAAAGGAAATAAAAGCACACCAAATTGATTTTGCAGTTTGCTTTCGTTAATAGCAGAATCAATTTTTGATGCGGACAGTGACAGTTCTTTTGTTCTTTCAACTGTTCAAAACGACCAAAACGACAGCAACCTGCACAGTTTGAGAGAAACATGTAGTTTCCTGCGTTATCTAATGCACATATAGGGAATGCAAGATTTGCCATAAACTAATGGGATATTTCATTTCAATTTAAGCCATATGTCGCCTGAATCAGGTCTGTTGTTTGATAGGTTACTAACAATTTGGTTAGTAATTGTAGCTTTTGATAGCAATTGAACGAGGTAAATTTGTAGGCATCTTATAAAATTTATCCTTTTTTTCTGTCCAAGTAATAAACTTTGTTTTCGTTACTTGTTTTCAATTTGATCTAAGACTCTTCTCGGGAAGACCAAATGTACAGTGGTGGTCTTATAATTACCACACTGTTGTTGAACAACATTCTGTTTTGTGTTAGGTGCACCCTATCATTCATAGTCTTTTCATTCATAGTATTTTCAATACACCATACATAACCGTTACAATGTATAGGTTAACAGAGTAAAAAAGCGCTTGACAGCTGCAAACCAATCTTAAACAAAACATCGGCTGGAGCTAGAGCGGTCATCTAATTAGCACACAAAGAATATTTTCTGAAATTCATTCCGAAACTTTGGTAATACTATTGAATATCATCAGCATTTGGAAAAAGTTTCTATTTAGTGGCCATTTACTGGATAAAATTAATGTTTTTCTTGTTAACAGGTAATCAAGATGGGTCGAAGTGCTTCATGTACACCTGAGCTCAGAAATGTTATTATAAACCTCAAAAACAATGGAATATCTCCCAATCAAATAGCAAACATTATTGGTCGCTCCAGAAAATTAGTTTATAACGCGATTCATTACGTTCAGGAACATCAAACCGTGTCAAAAATCAAAAGAAAAGCGCGTGCGAGAAAATTATCAATGGCGGACGATCGTATTATCACGCTAAGGATTGTGGTGTTGTATTGAGTAGCCGAACAATCAGAAGACGACTTAATAAGAGCGGTCTAAGAGGTTGCGTGGCTCAACACAAACATTTGGTTTCGAAAAAGAATTTTGGTGGCTCGACTTCATTTCGCAAAAACAATTAGAAACAATCCGGCCACGTTTTGGCGAAATGTATGGAGTGACGAATCGAAATTCAACATATTTAGATCCGATGGTAAGTGTCACGTTTGGCGCCCACCGAAGCAACAGCTAAATCCGAAGTATACTGTAAAGACTGTAAAGCACGCAGGAGGCAACATAATGGTATGGGCAGCATTTTCCTGGCATGGCGTTGGACCTATTGTGAAGATCAATGGCAGAATGGACCAACATCAGTACAAACGTATTCTTCATGAACACATGGAACCATTTGCTGATGAAAATTTACCGCTGAGATGGACTTTTATGCACGATAATGATCCAAAGCATACTTCCAAACTTGTGAAGCAGTGGCTCGTGGATCAGCACATTGAAGTTTTATCATGGCCAGCACAAAGTCCTGATCTCAATCCTATTGAGAACTTATGGAACGACGTGAAACAGCATATCAAAATGAAAAAACCCAAAAATTTGACCGAACTTTGGGAGGCTGCTCAAGAAGGATGGTGCAGTATCCCTATCCAAAGGTGCCAACGACTAGTTGAAAGTCTACCTCGGCGGATGGAAGAGGTTATTGTTCAGAAAGGATTCCCTAATAAGTATTGATGTTAAACTGTGAAAGATGATAGATTTTTTTTGTTTTAATTATAAAAGGGGACGTGTGCTAATTATGCTTAAACCATTTGGGCTGTTTTTACTACATTGATGCAATAAAATCAAATGTCCAAATAATGAATGTAATTTCATTCCTAACTCATCAATATGATTTCAATTTCACGCAAAATATGTCTGTGATAAAATGAAACAAACAAACAAGCAAGTTTTTTTTATCCATTTTTAAGTCGTCCATCCGGTTGTGCTAATTATAAGGCCACCACTGAATCGAATTTTTTTTGTTAGATCAGTGACTCGGAAAATAGAAGAATAAAACCAACGTTTAGGGCTGAAGTCGAACAATGTTGAAATAGTTCTAGATCGCTATGGAAAGCTGAATTTGACTTATATTGACTTAGCCACAGGATCTATTCTCGCAATTAGAAATTGTGGATTCTCTATGCTAGTTTAGCAAATCATACATTGTGAAAAGTTTCATTTAATTCTGATACACTCTGACCAAAACATGTACGAAAATGTAAATCCTTCATCAAAACGTTCGGTTCGTTTCCCTTCGAACGCTTAGTTCAACTCGATTAACAATCGCATATCACTTTGAAAAATGATCAGTGAATCAGAATTAGATCTTAAATAGTACCAAACATATTATTGGATATTACCGATTAGGCCAAAGTTTTGCTTTGCTCTATTCCTACTTCAATTTTCCGTGCACTCAGTCAACTGTGGTACCAAGCGCGCTAAAGAGAGCTCTCATCCTAAACTCTACCTTTTATCTTCCCATATATCACATTCGAATGATCACATCGATTCTCACCGTTGCGTTGCGTTGATGAGTGTACGTAGAGCTCCAAATGCAAAGGCACCCTCCAAAGCCATCCCCTATGTGCTATGCACTCAACTCCCCTATCTCATTCAATAAGTGGATGAAAGGAAAAATCCCCCACTGCAATGCTGCTGGCGCTCCGGGCGGCAAAACTGTATCGAAAATTTTGATCAATGTTCCCCTTCACTCCCACGAGGATACTCATCCTTGTAAATTGCGGACGAACAAGGATCTATGCACGGTGGCAGAGCAGTCAGTGACGATAACGATCTAGGCTGGGATTTGGGGTTGGAGGGGACTATGCCACGCTTCAACTAAAGGGCTATCGTTGGGTGAGGGATCTCAAATGGCTGAATCATCTGGCTCAAAGGGGCTGTGGGATGACCAGCGGACAAGAACGCACTTCAACTAAAATGCGTTTTATCGATGTGCTAAAGTGTTTTGTACATATTTTCCTGTAAGTATGCACAAACATGCGACCATATGATATAGGGAGAAAGCAGGATCGATGACAGTTTCAGAACCATGAGAAGGCGACGCTGGGAAGCGGAAGGTTTGCCACTAAACATTTAAGAGGGTCTCGTTGCATCTATGTGTCCACCAAAAACCAATCCCCAGGAAAAGGAGACAGAGCGTATTGAGAGCGAGGAAAATTATTGACGTCGTTGTCAATTGATTGGCTTTTATTGGATTTTGTCCTGTGTGTGTGTGTCAGTGTACGCTCTATTATGCTTTCGATGATTTATTCGGGCATTATCGATGTCCATGTTTGCGGAAATGCTTAACGAAGGAGTGTGTAGTGAAAGCGTGGCACTATAGCATACATGTAGGATGAGCCATCTACCAAGTCACCGTATCTCGGACTCTGTTTATTATTTTGTATTTTATGGCTGAATTATGGGCACTGACTGGCTGGCTGAGAGAAGGAGATATAAGGGTTCTCAGTGTTGTTTGGCACGTAATTGTGTTATGTTTGCTCTTTGAAATATATCGAACACGTTCGCAAGCCTCAGCATAAATTGATGTTACAATGTCATGGATGTTGCTCATTGGTTTAGATTAGGAAATAGTTTGCTTAAATGTGCCAAATCCGAGCGAGTCATAGAGAATATTTTAGTTGTCAATTTTTTCAACTAGCTGAGTATTTATTACTCGTTTACAGGATTTTCTTTTTCAGATTTGTATCTTCATATTCAAAATGGACGTGCATCCAAATTTTACATTATGGAAAAAAAAACACAGAAAGTTATGGAATTCGGAAATTACTGTATTTGCTTTCCGAAGGCTTCAAAAATTATTCCTATCTTAAAAGTTAACTTCTAGATCGGTACTCTCCTAGCTCAGTCGCTCAAGCCGCAGCTACAAAGCAATACCATGCTGGAGGTGACTAGATTCGATTCCCGGTCTGGTCTAGGATTTTTTCTTTAAGGAAAATTTCTCGACTCCCTGGGCATAGGGCACGATTGTCCTTGCCACACAATCATACTAATGCAAAAATGGTACCTGGCATCGAAAGCGCTTAACTAATAACGGTGAAAGTGAATTTGGAATACTAAGTTAAGAGCAAGCAATAAGGCCTGAACTCGAAAAAAAAAGCACCAAACAAAAGTGTTCGCCAAAAAAATATTTCAATTCGGATTTCCTCATATATGGATTATGTTTGGGCATAATTACTTTATTCAATTTCCTTTCCACCGCTGAAGGCCCGCACCTTTCCCTTAAGACCCCACATTAAATTTTTTGCTATAGTGGAGCCGACATTTTTGGTCACTTTCATCCATTCTTTCTTCAACTCCAGCTCGTTCTTAAACACCTTGGACGATTTTCGAACTTTGGCTTTCATTATGGCCCAAAATCTTTCCACCGGACGAATCTCTGGTGAATTTGGGGGGTTGGCGGTTTTTGGTACAAAAACAACGTTATTGTCTCTGTACCAATCCAACGTCGATCGCGCGTAATGGCATGATGCTAGGTCCGGCCAAAATAATAGCTCGCCTCTGTGGGACCGCAGGAAGGGCAACAGACGCTTCTCGAGGCACTCGGTGCGGTAAAATTGGCTGTTGATGGTTGCCCGTTGTGATGTACCGTTAACTCAGTTTACCGCATTGGCATATGGCCTGCCAGAGCAAGTATATTTGAGCGTATTTGTCTACTTTTTTCTTCCTTATGTCTTCCGGAACATCAAACCGTGATTTGGCAACGTAGAACTGCTTTGCCCCGGTATCTGCTTTGCGTCTGCCTTGATGTAGGTATCATCATCCATAACCACACACATCGGTTTCGTTAACCACTCTCGATACAGCTTCCTTGCGCGGGATTTGGCCGCCGTGGTTTGTTGATCACGCCGGTTCGGTGCCCTGCGGACCTTGAATACACGAAGTCCAGCTCGTTTTATGGTTTGTTGAACGAACCAGGCGGAACACTTTGCCTTCAGAGCCGCGTCGTGAATCGAAAGGTTTGGATTACATTCGAAATAATCCAACACCTTCCGGGCCTTCACAGGGTCAGCTGTCTTCGATTTTCTTCCACTTCTAGCCCGCCGCTCGGTCTTCTGGGACTCCTTAAACGATTTTACCACCCGAGACACAGTTGTATGGGTGATTCCCAGTTGCCTTCCGAGCCATCTCATTGTCGCAGTCGGATTTTCCATGACGGCTCGCAAAATTCTCCGGCGATTTTCTTTTTGTTTCGATGACATCTCAATAACCACAGAACCGATTGTTATAAAATTTTTCACATGTAAACAATTCACTTCAAACTAGTTATACTCAGATATTCGTTAATTTTAGTCCACGGACAAAAAAGTTGCACACCTATAAAAATTGTGCATTTTTTTTGAGTTCAGGCCGTACGCTAGTTGCGAAAGCAATAAGCTTGAAATACCAAGAAAAAAAAGAAAAAGTTTTGAAAGTTCCGTAAGTGTACGGCAGGTTGTGGAAATTGAATTAAAGTATTGAAAATTGAGCGAATGGCTTCGATATAGCAGTACTCGAGCAGTAATCGTTTTACTAAATTGTAATTGGAAAACTAGGAAAATTTAAACTAACACTGCACTTGTTCACTTTTTAAAGTAAAAAACTGTTATTAATCTATTTTTCAACCTATCACTAGTAAACGCGAGCAAATTCCTTTAAATTGCACCATGACAAGCTTATATTTTGTCAGATAGACCTATTTCGACTGGGACTTAAGGATTTCTTCAGTGATTAGTGTTGTAAGTGGTGTGGTGCGTTTGTAAGTTGCATAATCTAGCAGAATTTTAGGAAGTTAGGAACGATAGTTTGGAAAAGAGTTCCAGTTTTCGTTATTATTTATTTTCATAAGTGAGTAAATGATATTTTAGTTTAAATTTATGTAGTTTATTATGTTCACTGATTCGCTCTATTACTATAAGTTTTCCCGATCCCAAATCTATAGAATAGACTTTGTGTGTGAATGATCGAGTCCATAAACATCAGTTAGCAATTCGTAATACGAAGTTTTAGTTGTTTACGAGATTAGAGTCCAGACAAATTCGAAGTTCAACATCAAAATCGCGACCAACTCACAAGTTATGTGACAAAGAACAAAGTTACTTTTTACTGGATATGACCGAGAGTTTATTCTGCGGAATCCATTAATTTAATGTTTGGAAGTGATCGCAGCAAGCGCTGCTCACGGACGGTTGAGTTTTGCGCGAGCTGTCACGTTTTTTTTTCTGTTTGTTGAAAATCGATATATGTGAATTTGAGAAATTATGAATTTGGCTTCGGTAGCTCCAATTTGGTTTCGGAAATAGTGAATTTGGTTTCGGAAAGTTTTTCGGCGGTGATTGCTGTTCGTGGTGTACTAGCCCGTTTATAATTTCAGAAAATCCCGGTGTGATAATTTCATAAAATCTACGTTTCGCGTTGTTTTCGAGTTGTCGTGGGGCGTATTGCTTAGGTGTCGTTTGTTTCTCAACAACGTGAAGAAATTAGGAATTGTTAAATTAAGAAGTTAAGAATACTGTTTCCGCAAGTGGTGCTGCCATGGCTTGTAGTATATTTTCAGCAAAACTGGAGTTGTAATTTTCCTGGTATGGGAATCATGATGCTCGTAGACTTTGTACGAGTGGATTTCCATACAATTCCGAATCGGGATGAGGACCAACGAAACGTCATTAAGATAAGTAAACGTTCGTTAAATGTTTAACATTATACTAAACTTACTTGCCCATTACTTCATGTTAATGTTTCTATCGTTGCCATAGATACGCATTGCTGTTATTTTTCTCCTCGATCCGCGAAATTGTAAATTGGTAGAGTCGCCGGCGTCGGTGGTGTAGTGGTAAGCGTGACTGCTACTCGGCACCCCAGTGGGTCTGGGTTTAATCCCAGTCGACGTCGGTGGTTTTTTTCTGAGGCGAAAAAATCTGGTCAAGTCTTCCTTCGGAAGGGAAATAAAGCCGGCTCATATTCATGAGTCGATAGGTAGGGACCAGGTGATGGAGTCGTCTTCCTGGTGTCGGTGATTGTCACCATGTGAGGAAGTTGGACGCCGAAAAAAAAACTGGTGGGTCTGGGTTTAATCCCAGTCGACGTCGGTGGTTTTTTTCTGAGGCGAAAAAATCTGGTCAATTCTTCCTTCGGAAGGGAAATAAAGCCGGCTCATATTCATGAGTCGATAGGTAGGGACCAGGTGATGGAGTCGTCTTCCTGGTGTCGGTGATTGTCACCATGTGAGGAAGTTGGACGACGTAAAAAAAATTGGTAGGAATAACTGTATATACAACAAATATTGGTTCAACTAAACCAGGCGAGAGTTTTTTTTTGTTTTAAGTGTTTTTCAGTGAACACGGTCAACACTTTTTGATTTTTTGCATTGCTTTCCATTCCAACCGTAATTTTAAGGTATTATGTCGTTGCTAGGGCCTGATATAAAAATCATTAAATTTATTCGGTATTCGGAAACAGTTTCGCTCATGATTCCTTGGTCAAGATTTTGAAGAAATCCTTGTTTAATCTGTAAGATTCTACTATAATATGTGTTGGTTATATTTCGTTGTTGATGTTGAACCACTTAGTGTACAGGATGCCATTCATGTCCCAATTTATCAAATCTATGCATCAACCAAAGATTTCATGCATCGTTTGAACAATTATAAGCTTCGTGGCTCATCTATATAACTGTGTTTGTTTAAACATTTCTTTTATTAATTTTTATACCATCATTTCAATAGAACTGTACAATATTATAGCAAATTATCAAACATATATAAAATTTGAAACATAAAACTAAAAGCAATTAAATTTTCTTTTATTTTCAGGTATGCTCATTTCTTAATTTTACTCACGAGAAGAACTAAAGGTATGCCCTTCATTATTTTTCGTGTTCGAACCTTGATCCTTTGCAAACAAATATTATAATATCAACGTCAAATGGTAACTTTTGGAAAAAAAACGCTGACTTTTGAATACAGGAAAGATATAAATTTTATCAACTCGCTATTCATTCTCGAAATCAAATGATTGCCTCGCAATCGAGGGACACGCAATGCATTTCGATTCTGACGCCATCAAAACAAGCGCGGGGCCAAATGGCCACAGCTGTCAAACTTCACGGTGATATCGTGGTTAGTTTCTGTTGTTCTGCTTTGTTCAATTCTCTGCTCTTCTGATTCTTGTAACAGTAAATAATATCTGACAAAAAAGTTCTTGTAGTATATGAAAATTTTGTTTGCTGGCAAAATATCCAAAACAAATTCAGTTTTTATTGCGTATCATATCCGCATTTAATTTTAGGGTGAACATTGCCACGATACGAGCCGACTTTAAATGCGCCTAGGAGATTATGCGAGTTTACATCAACAAAAACAAAATTGAAACAAATATATTCGATAAATTAATCATTAATTTTCTGAAATTTTACAGATTTCAATATGGTTTTTTAAAGAATGACAAAATTGGTCTCAATTATCTTCAATTATAATACATTTAAAATTATGTGCATTAATTTTACCAAATTTCAAATATTAAATTGGATTGGAAGAATTTCATTGGCGATTGGAAAAAATCACAGTTTTGCCTAAAGCCAATTTATCTTCGCATTTCCTCCATGCCAATTTGCCGTTTAATGCATTAACTGGAGGAAAAATGTTTTCAAAATGCTTTTTCAACTGATCATAATAAGATAATTTGAATAAGTTTTCAAAATGCTTTTTCAACTGATCATAATAAGATAATTTGAATGAGTCCTAAAACGGCATTTCAAAACAGCATTTTACGAGTTCATAAAGTCAAAATAAAACCTTTGATTCGATTTAAGGAACTGTAGAAGACAAGGTTTTAAGATCGTTGTAAAGAAACTGTGTAGGTTCTCATAAAACTGACTAAAATTTGAAACACCTCTTATTGCTATAATAAAATAAAATTGATTTTTAATGGCTTTCATAAAACTTTAATAAAACCTGATAAAGCTGGATGGTTTTGGCAATGTTACATGGGCATTGTCATCAATTTCAAGAACGGTGGGAGGGCCCTTAAGCCGGTCGAATGATGTATATTCTTCAGTTTTCCCAAGGCACGATGTGATAACCGCGGATTTTGCAAGTAAACAAAAACCATTTGCAAATGGTTTGCCAATTTTCTTCCAGCTCGACCGGAATCTCACTGACAACTGCATAAATGAGCGGAGAGAAAAAGTGGGCAAAATTTGGTTAATTTTAGTCAACATAAAAGAAAGCTACGCAAGTTTGAAAGTGTCGCATTAATTATTGACTTCCTCAACTATAAATGCCAGGGAAGCCTAAAAAAATAAAAATGAATAGATTTATGCTTTCTACCAGGATTTGTTGTCAAGAAGTAAATTTCAAATCAATCACTAACAAGAGAAGTTTATCATTTTTTGATGATCATATTACTGCATTGTTGTACATACCCACAAAATCAGCAAAGGAAAACCAAATTGAAATAAGCAAACAAAGGTACCAATCATAGAAGGCATAAAGAATTCATTAATCAAGAGCAAATGGTTATTAAAAGCCATATAATTTCCTCAGGTGCCCTCTTCTTCTTCAACGCCACCATTCACTTCACCGGCAGTTTTCGATGGTTGGTAATTAGTTCAACGGATACGTGAAAAATTATACAGCACATTGTTTCTCCTGGCAGGTGTGGGTGTTAACCCTCCAGCTCGACAACTAGTGGTATCATCATTCGATAGGCTTTCGCCGAAGCCTCAAATTAAGTATTCCAAGCACGCCCTACTAGGTTTCGTGACTATGTGAAAGTATAGGTACGATAACTTCCACCGTACGGATCCTCCTGTGTCCCGGTTGGTCCTTTGATTGGTCTCTTTGATTAACTGGAGCTAATTTAATCTGGGCACAGTAATGTGATTTGCTTGCGATACACGCGACGACCCGATTTGTAGGCTAATATGTAGTCGAGGTCTCAATCCGGGTGTCACTCGCCTGGGTATTAGCATGTTCATCATCTAGGATGCTTGTCTCAAAATTTAAACCCAATATTATGCAAAAACGAAACTTTACATGCTGCTCCGGAATACCTTCTCATCATATATGCATATGTATGGACATATTATTATTATTACGCATTATTCTACCGGACTAATTGCAAAAATGATTATGAAAGTTTTCTTATTAATCCAGAGTCAAGCTGGCATATCAAAATGGGTGCTGGAACCAAACAAACCATTGAGCACACTTTTAAATAGATTACCAGACATAGCTTTTTTCCGCTAATCCGTTAAATAAAAAGATAATGTCCGTTCTGTCGTACAAAAGAAGAAAAGAAACTCAGGGTCACTATCAGTAATGTGACAGTCCGCTGAACCGAAAGTGAAAATATCTTTGAACCTTAACCTCCAGCGCATCTGAAATGTAATTTATTATCAGAGATATCGATCAATAGATATTGATTACATGATTCCGAAAAAATATGTTGCGAAAAATGATACGTGTAGGGAACAATTCTGCCTATCATTCATCAAGAAGAATCGACCTTTGACAGTTTTATTTTATTTAGAGTTCCAGTGATTCTCATGAACTGGAAAAGTAAACAGCCTTCGTGATCCAAGGGGACCACAGGAGTTGATTTTGACCTGTTTGCATACAAGCGTCGTTGGCAATTCTACTTGAAAGCAAACAATTATTGGACAACATTCAACATTAAATTGAGACTGTTGATCGACGAAGAGCAAATGACATGGAAATTCAATTATCCGGATTACTTACCTTCTTACGACGTGATGAGGGTGGCTTTAGCTGAAGTTCAGTATCGTAAATAGCACCTTAATCCAGAAAGACATCAATAAAGAATGTAAGTCATTCCAGAGTGAAGCGAAAAAGAAGGGATAGCCAAATTTTAAAATCCATGGGAGAGGTGCGGAGTGTTTTCGGCTTCCTCCTGCAACGATTACTTCGCTTATCACGACCAATGGAAAATTCGTCCTCCAGGCAATTGTGACGTGCTGCTCGAAACAGTGTGGAAAAATGGTTTCCATTATTTGTGGAAGCCTCTGTTGATACTGCTGGTTTACGAGTTTTCCCTTGCTGTGCAAAGACGATGAAAAATTCAAGCGAACGGTTTTCTCCCAACCCTCCTCACTTTGCTCGGACGTAAATGCGATGCTATTCCTCTTTCGTTACTTTATTTGTTTTTCGTATTCCGATCATATCTTGTATTTCCAAAGTTCCAATAAATGACTTGCTGTCCCCCGAGGAGTTGCAACGCTTATTTTAAACTTTTCCGCCCCTGCAGGCGATTCTGTCACAACACATGCTACCGACAGTTCTGGTAAACTTTCTGTGTGTATAAACCGGCCAAGTGCTGATCCATTAAGTACGTTACGCTTTAATCGAAATGAAGGTAAACCAAATTCCTTCATCTTTTTTAAGCAGTATATCGAATATATATATATATATGACAGAAGAGGAAAGAAGGTGTGTCGTTGATAATATGACCGAATCTCCCATGACGTAACTAGTGGACGCCCCTTAAATATTCATAGCACCGAACGATACACCTTCTCTGAGCAAGATGAATCGAATAAGGGGCAAAGAGTGAAAATTAGATCAATATAAAACTGAGACAGATACGGGGTGATGCACAACAGGAGTGGCAGCAAACGCCAGAGGTAAACATATGTTCCTGAGCAAGTTGTCAATGGCAAATTGTAGCCGGGATCATTTATTCGTTATCCGAATCTCCGGTGAATTGAAAGCGCAGTGTGCCCTAGATATGATATATTCAGATCATGTCCCTGTACAATGGGCAACAATCCTTGTCCGGTCAGATTTTTTGCTCATCTCTTTGGTCGGAAATCCATTATCTAGATAAATGAGAGAAAGCAATGCTTCGTAGTCTCAAGGGATTGGTGACGTATCTCCGGAAATTGAGCAGTGGACTGTACGAATGTGTGCTATGATGATTGTGCTGGCATGAAAAATGTTGGAATGTACATGACTTGCACAATAGTTAGTAATTTCAAATTGAACAAAATAAATCATGCTGCTGCTTTTTTTTACTATACGGTTATGCCTTTGACTTTATTCTTTAACTTTCAATACTTAATGTGACCTTTTCTGCCTTCAACACTCCTTCCAGTCGACGCGAAATACTTTCGTCAAGCTTTTTGAGGTATTCCGGTATCCCAGGCTGTTTCGAGAGCTTCAAAATAGTTATATTTGTTGGTTACCGATGTATTGTCTACTTTATGGTTCAGATAACCCCACCGGTTTTAAATCGGATTCAAATCAGGGGATTGCGGAAGCCATTTGAGCATTTTGATTCGGTTTGACTTGAGGAACGCATTAGTTTTTTTTACAGTGTGCTTTGTATCATTGTACTGTTGCAAATTGTAGTTGGTTTTCAGGCCAGTTTTCAAAAGATACACATCCAAATTCTCGCAGAATTCGAATCACGATCTCTTTGATATGTGTCAAACTTCCTACTCCAGACCATGCGAACGCTCTTCAGACCATGACATATCCACCACCATGCTTGATTGTCTTCTGGATGTATTGATCCTTGTGTGTTTCACCAGAAGCTATCCACAATCTCGAGCTTCGTTTTTGTCCGAATAGTTCAAACTTACTCTCGTCCGTCCATGAAAATTGTTTCCAGAAGTCTACCGACATACCAGCGCATTTGTTGGTGAACTTTAGCGGCTTCTTCTGGCTGCGCTTGCTAATGAAAGGTTGGTTGTCGTCGATCTACACCATTTAGTGACTCAGCAAGCTCTTTTTATGAAAACATCGGATTTTTCATAGCCAATCGAACAATCCTGACATCCTCACGGTGTGCTGTCGAACGATAACGTCTTTGCCCGGATAAGTTTTTCACCATTCCTTGGATTTCATTCTGACATGCTGACACAAGTGAAATTGAGTATTTTTTAGCAATATTCCAGAAAAAAGGCTATTTTCACGATTGAGAATCGTCAATTTTCTGACATCAAGCGAAGTGAAAAGTGTCGTTATGTGGTGTGATGTGATAGGAAGCCACCACCAGTGCAGGACTTGCCATGGCATACAGCTCCTCCCAATGGATCACCCAAGATCACACTGTATATACCTGTTATCTTCACTATTCCGTTGTATGAAGAGTCAAAAACGGGGGAGTGGACCCGTAAGCAAAAGCACTTACACGAAACCCACGGAAAGAATAGAAAGTCTCCTTCCAACGAAACGCTTTTATTACAGGAAATGAACAGTAAGCAATACACATGAGGATTTCCGTCTTGTGGTTTGTTAAAAATAGGGTTAGCAAACTCACTGTAAGCTGTCAGAAGATAATTAGATCGACTGTCTCGACTGTCAGTCGATTTATTAGTACACGACACTGAAGAAGTCTTCACATTGTAGACGAAATACGCGTATCTGTCATGATAAGCAATAAAGGTAGTTGAAATTACATGGAAAATACTTCTCAGCTTGTTGCTTTATTTAAAGATAATACTGTTATAATGATCAACAAAAGACAGCTTACGCAGAAAAAAATAATTAATTTTACGTGCTTGTTAAAATTAATTATTTTTTCTGTGTAAGCTATCTTGTGTTGATCATTATAAGCGTATTATTGAAAAATTAACCAATCCAAAGGAGGCGTAAACCACGAAATTGTTTGCAATCTTCATACAACAGACTAGATTCAGGTGTTATCTGGCTTAAATTTGAAAGAAATATTCCATTAATTTCTACCAAAACTAGCGTGCCTTGCATTTGATAACGCAGAAAATTACATGTCGTTTTTTTAATGTGCATATCAAGACCCCCATAATAAACTATTTGTCCTATTTGCTCTTCGAAAGTTAAATTGGAATATCTCACCGCGGCCATTATAAGAATTCCATTTACACAGTTTGAAAGAAACATTTGATTTTCTGATAACAGGGTTACTTATGATTATCTATTATTATTTATTTGTATATCTATTTTGATTAATAAAGAACTATTTACAGAAAATCTAATTAAAAAGTAAAAAATATGGGCAAAAATGTGAAGAAAAACGCAGAACGTTACACGTTATCTAATGCACATAAAGGGAATAGTAGAATTGACAGAAATTACTAGGATATTACGTGTAAATTAAAGCTGGACATCGCCTAAATCGCGTTTATTGTATGATAGATTTCCAACCATTTGTTATGGCGTATGAAAGATTGCAAACAATCTCGTTGTTTTCGCTTGCTTTGATTTGGAAATAAACGAGGAGAAATTTTATGCGCCTGTTAAAATTCATTTATTTTTTCCTGTGTATGTGCATTAGATAACGTAGATAAATCAATGTTTCTTTTTATCTGTGTAGAGTCAAGTATTACACCTAAGTCTCTCACCTGGCTGCATCTTTTAACAGTATTCTGTTGTAAAATACACGTTACTTATATACATAAAAAGTTTCATATCATCTACATATATTGAATCATGATGGAGTTTCAAAATGTGCTCCACATCGTTGACAAATTAAATAAACAATAGTGATCCTAAATGAGAGCCTCCTGGCACCCCAGAAGTGACGTTAACAGTTTTAGGCAAATTTCCTTCAAATCTGACTTGTAGTGTTTTTTTTTATCAATTATCTCTTGAGCAGTTATGGGTTAAAATCTCGACGCCTAGTCGAATCATCAGCGTTGGAGTTATCTACCTACCCCCTGATCGACGTGACAATATGAGTTGCATACGTGATCATCTGGATTCCATTGGTTCTATTATCTCCAACCTGGCTTTGAATGACTTCGTGTTGCAGTTTGGGGATTACAATCAACCGTATTTGCAGTGGAAAGCAACGGATAACGGATTTCTAGAAGTCAATCCTCAATCTGTTCTTTCAAACGCCGGTTGTGCGTTAGTCGACGGTCTTTCCTTCCATGGCTTGACTCAGCTTAACGGAGTACCGAACAGAAATTCACGGTTTTTGGATCTCGTCCTTGCAAACGACGCAGTTAGCAATGCATGTGAAGTAGCCGAAGCTATTGAACCGCTTATCTCCCTTACCGCCGACCACCCAGCTTTGAACCTGGTGGTTATCCTTCCAGATTTGATGGCGTTTGACGATTGCACCGATGGTTCGCAGATGTACGACTACCGCCGTGCTAATCATGCCGATATTTGTGCTGCTATTTCCCGTGTCGATTGGCAATCTATCGATGATTTCGATTGCATTGACGACGCTGTGATTTATTTCAGCCACATTGGTCGTGATATAATTGCTGAACATGTTCCTTTTTGTCACCCGAAGCCAAAGCCCCCATGGTCCAATAGCCGTTTGCGTCGGCTCAAACGTGTTAGAGCAAAAACATTGCGATATCACTGCCGGAGTTACTCACAGTTTAGTAAGCAAAAGTTCAACCGTGCTAGCAATGCCTACCGTGTTTACAACCGTTCCTTATATCGTCGATACGTTATTCGTAAGCAGTCATCTCTTCATAGAAACCCTAAAGGATTTTGGTCGTTCGTGAATTCCAAGCGCAAAGAAGTTGTTTTGCCTATATCAGTCCATCTCGGCGAACAACTTACTAGCTCCGAGCTGGGTAAATGTCAGCTATTTGCTAAGCACTTACAAAGTACCTTCAACGACATCCCTGCCACTTCCGGTCAAATAGCATCCGCGATTCAATACACTCCAAGTAATGCTTTTGATTTTCATGCATTTATTGTTGACGAACACACCGTCCTGTCGGCCCTCAGAAAGCTGAAAATTTCGTATACTGCTGGTCCGGATGGGATTACATCCTCAATTCTAAAAAACTGCTCTAATTTGCTTGTTATACCATTGGCTAAACTGTTCTCACGGTCACTGAACGAAAGTAAATTTCCCGACGAGTGGAAACTGTCTCACATGTTTCCTGTCTACAAAAAGGGTGATAAACAGAATGTAGAAAACTACAGAGGGATCACATCTCTATGTTCGTGCTCTAAGGTGTTTGAAATCATCATAAATGATGCTTTATTCAATTCTTGCAAAACATACATTTCAACGGCTCAACACGGTTTTTACCCGAAACAATCTGTAGCTACAAATTTAACCGAGTTCGTTTCACTTTGTGTGCGCACCATGGATGCTGGTGGTCAAATCGATGCTGTTTATACAGATTTTAAAGCAGCATTTGACCGTGTGGATCATGGCATTTTGCTGGCAAAGCTAAAAAAACTTGGTGTTTCTTCCCGTGTGGCGTGCTGGTTTGAATCATACCTGACGAATCGCCTGCTCTGCGTGAAAATCGGATCATCGCTCTCGGAAAGTTTCACAAATTCCTCCGGTGTTCCACAAGGCAGCAACCTCGGACCTCTCCTGTTTACGCTGTTCATCAATGAACTCTCTCGTCATCTACCTCCAGGGTGTAGATTATTTTATGCGGATGACGTAAAAATGTTCATGACCATCAACTGTTTTGAGGACTGTGAAATCCTGCAATCACGTATAGATGATATGGCGACGTGGTGCTCTTCAAATTTCCTGACACTTTGCATCAATAAATGCATGGTTATTTCATTCCACCGAAAGCGCAAGCCAATTAAATTTGATTACCATATCTCGGAAAGTGTACTTCAATGAGTGCGGCAGGTCAAGGACTTGGGAGTGACATCACCACAGTGTAATAGCGAAGGCAAACCGGCAGCTTGGATTTATTTTCAAAATCTCTGAAGACTTCCGGGACCCTCTGTGTCTGAAATCACTGTACTGTTCGTTGGTGCGATCATTACTGGAAAATAGTGTCGTTGTCTGGAACCCTTATCAACGCTGTTGGATTGCGAGGCTGGAGTCTGTCCAGCGTAGGTTTGTTCGCTGCGCACTACGCCGCCTACCATGGCGGGACGCAGCAAACCTTCCTGGCTACGAAGATCGGTGTCGATTGCTTGGAATAGATACGTTAGAACGAAGGAGGCGCATAGTGCAAGCTGTTTTTGCGGCTAAGGTGATCACCGGTGAAATTGACTCTTCGGAACTTCTCAATCAACTGAGCTTCTATGCACTTTTGCACCATGAAACTTTTTGCACCTTGTGCCTAGTAATCATCTCTATGGTATGAACGAACCTCTGCGTGCTGCTGCCGATGCGTTTAATAGTGTTTATTCCTTGTTCGATTTTAATATGCCATTGACTACCTTTATAAAACGATTATTTTAATACTAGCATTAACTGGTTTATTCATTAAGACAAACATAGGGTATGGGGATGTAATGTTAGCCTTGCTCCTTCATTCGGCCTATCTACCAAATGTGTCATTAATTTAGCGATAATCAACCAAATTATGTTGCTTTTAGCATGGTAGATGTAATCCGAAGCAATTGAGACAATATTAATCATCTTATAGTTGTTCACTTTCAACTAATTTTTGGTTTCTTGAACTGGGGCATCATGATTTCACTGGTTATGCTGAACAGATGATCAACACGATTTCAAGTGATCTAAATTTGGCTTAATTGAATCGACAAAGCAAATAATGCAGTCTGGATGTACAGAAAATAGTTACACCTTACAAACTAACTGTTTACATAGATTAAATAACAATGACTTTACAAGAAAATCTTAGGCCCAATGTTGGGTACATATTTTTTTGTTTGTTCCCAACTATGGCCTGTTGTATCAATAACGTAGTAAAAAGGTTGTTATTGGTAAAATTTTTAGTGGAAATGCATGAATTTGCGGTTGTTTATATTCAAGTGGCTCATCTAAACACAAATCGAAGAGACAAAATCATTGTATAGTGAATTATTATGTTTTCATTATTGAATGGCTGATAAATCATATATGAACATCATTTAAGTGTTTCGAAGCAGTTTTACTTTAGTTTGTGTTGTGAAATGTTATATTAAGTAAATCCAGTTCAGCTTAAAATGCCTTATTTGATAAAATTAGAAAAAAAAACCGTACAAAGACTGCATTTAGTAATAAATCCATCGAATGGGACGAAGTTGCATCCACGAATAGACCCAATTTGGTGCCTATAGACCGACATTAAATCCACATCCCTCGAAAGTTTATGGCATTATAAAAATAGTTTTGTAACTTTTAGTGATACATACCACTATGTCTTATCAAACTTATCTTTGCAAGTGTATAACTAGTTGAATCTCGCTTACAGCTTAAACACTTTATGAGTTATAATGAAAAATGTGATCGCTGGTTGCATAATAGGCTGAGTCAAGGGACACATACCCTATGTCAGATGAATTATACAACAACAAATAAATATACAAATAAATATACTATCCAATTAGTAGCTACTGATCGTCTCTTAACAAAACCATGTTGTTACTAGTTTTTAATGTTTTAACCAGTGAGAATATGTTGTCATTAATGAAGGACTTGAAAAGCTTAGAAGTGCAAATTAATATAGCAATACCACGCTAATTCTTAATATAAGATTTTCTCCTACTTTTGAAAATAGGGATTAGGAGGGATGGTTTCCAAATAAAAGGCAGAATACAGGAGTTCGATGATGATTTGAACAGCCAAAATAACGGTTTACCATGAGGCACCAAGAGTGGACAGTAATGTTTGCTAGAATGAAAGATATGGAGAGAATGTGTTGAAAGTTCCGTCAGTGTACGGAAGGTTGGAAATAGAACATAAGTAATGAAAATTGAGCGAAAGGGCATGGGTAAAGTAGTACTCGAACCAAGGACGTTACCTTTGCTTAACATCCCATTGTGGGGTAGGTCGAGGCACCGACGAATCCGCCACCTCAACAGGCAAAAGTAACGTGTTGTTACGTGCTCATGTACTATTGATAGCTTTGTGATAGTTTCTAGCGGTAGTTTGTATGCACTCTGTCTTGATGCGCACATGGGAGAGGAACTCTCTCCTTTTTGGGTTTGCTTTGATTCGCAACGTCTGAGATCACTCAGGTTTTTTCTCGTCATCTCTAAGGTAGAGACCTCGGAGAGAAATACCGTGAAGCGTTGCAATACTGGTCCCCACCAGTATGGTTAATGGTTACCACAATTTATGGGTTTTACATTCTTTAATTTCACATACATTAATTGTTATGTTATGTATTCTCCGTGCGTGGAGTAACGATTATGTAGAAGGAGATGTTCGCTCATCACCATGAGGCACCAAGAGTGAACATTAATGTTTTTGGCTAGAATGAAAGATGTGAAGAGAAAGTGTTGAAAGTTCCGTCAGTGTGCGGCAGGCTGGAAATAGAACAGATGTTTTTATTTTAGGAAAATTGAGCGAAAGGGCATGTATCCAGTGGTACTCGAACCGTGGACGTCAATTTCTGCCTCACATCCCACTGCGGGGTAGGTTGTAGGTCGGACCAAGTCCGCCACTGCAACAGGCAAAAATTGACGCATGGAAAGACGCTCATGTACCACTGTGGCTCGTATAGTTATTCTTGCGATCTATTGTGCACTCTGTGTCTAGTTAAAAGATTTTAGGTAGAATAAAATAAATATTTAGTTCCACAAATCCAAAAGAAAATACAAAAAACATCTCGCCTAATTACTTTTCGCTAAATTCTGTGCATTATTTATCTACGACAATAAAACCGGTTGACAATTCTAAGCTGTAGCTGGATGTGTGGAGCAAAGTAACGAGAAGTAAGACTTAAAGTTTATTTTTAGTTCGGTTTAGCTCGGCATAATTTTGATTGTGATAGAAAATTAAACAAAATATGTCCTAAAGATATTATGCACTTACCGTACCTAGGAAGCCAGAAAATGAATAAATAGATTAAAACTGACGGAAATAATCAAAATCTATCTTGCAGAAACAATTTGTCAGTTTCAATATTACTTTTGATCTATGCGAACGCTCTTCCGGGCCGGATATTCAACGCCGTGTTCCACCTTCCAGCGACGGCAAAAACAGCCATGAAAAATCATCGCCCTGACGGCTGATTGACTAACGACACGGGCGGTGTGGAATATTGATAATGATTTGCAAGTCCCGAACGTCAAATCCCGAACGACAACACGTTGAAGTTGGCTTCCCCGTGATTGAAAAGAAAGAAATTTATTTCTTTCAATTTATTTTGCTTTCATCGCTTCTAGTTTTTCACTTTCCCTCTGTCGTCGAAGGATGAAGCGAAGCCATCTCAATATACAGCCAGTTGTTTGACCCAGCTATGATGGCAGTTTTCCGTGTGCTACGCGTGTACCACTTCTAGAAGCACATTTTAACCGTACTTGGCTTTAATGCCTGTTGTTATTCCTGTTTGTTCCACCCTATATACCTACCGTAGGTTGGGGTGAGGTGAATCTAGGATCAAATATTTAAAAAAAAATGTATTCGTTAATATCGAAAACGAATAAAAAAAGTCTGCCTCTGGAAATATTTTTGAAAATTGACTCTTACTGTTATTCAAAACAACTCTTTTAGGCTCATAATTTATGTCGATTGTCAGTAATAATTTCGTACTTTGAAATAACGTATTTTTGCAATTTTTTACATCAAGAATATATCGTAAACAAACATGATTGTAATATTAGGGGAAACTTTAACTGAAAAGCTAATATAATGGTTTCAGTTAATAACCGAATTTATCTACTAGCGACAACCGATTTTAATCTCCTTCTTCATACCTAATGTCGGAAGTAATGCGCTGTATGGCGCATCTGATGCGCTATACAACGCGCTACTTCCGGTATTAGGTTAGACGTATGGGTCGACAGTAAAATCGATTGTCGCTAGTCGATAAATTCGGTTTCCAACTGAATCAATAATAATTCATAGAAAAGTTCGTTTGATTCATAAGCATTTTGTCACTGTTTTAACTCAACTTTATGTCACATTGCTGCGCCTATGTGTCAATCAAAGCTGCTAAAATCACATGATTTTCTCTACGTGTAATAAAGCTTAGCATCGGAATTTTTCTCGGTATCCATCAACGAAACATTTCCGCGTGACACTGTGAATACTGAATCCATAATACACAATGGCACCCTCCGTTGTTCAAAGTGCTCTCCGATAACGGTAGTCAATCTCACTGTTGAGCATTTGCAACTCCCGAACGACGGTGAAAGCCACCTCTGAGGGGCAACATGAACGGCCATACGCCTGCGCACTATTCCCTCCAAAAAAAAAAAAAGAACGAAACTACCATTATCCTCCGCAAGCTCTGGCAGGCACCGATTCATGCACGGTTGGCTAGAGCGTAGACAAACTTCCAGTCGACCCTCGCGGCACTCTGCAAATGGCAACATCCCTGTGAATGACAATGCCTCATAAGCGGCGCACGATGCTGCGACTGAAGGTAAAGGCAGCAGTCGCCTCTACGGCAGCATTGAATTATTCCACATAATGTTTCCACAAATTATTCATGTGATTTGCAGTTGGCGCACAGACACACCATCCATATGTACAGATTGGTACATACATACAAGCATACACACGGAAACAGGGAAATGCTATATGAGCTAGGCTCAACCGGAGCAGGTGCACACATAAGCAAGGGCTGCCTGAACATTTGCAAGGAAGCGTTCGCTAGGGTGTACTGAAGTGACCCGGTTAGATCGATGTGGCGTTGTCGGTACGGACTTAATTGAATGTACATAATAATTCTTTTTGGAATAAACTCGCAATGTAGATTTTGTCAGCAGGCAATTAATGAAATAAATTTTCGGTTACGAAATTCTTCTGCATTGCATTCAAATTTTGATCTGTGAATGCAGGATCGCAGAGCCTTTCACATCAAAGTTACTAGTGTGCAAATGATGATTTGTTTAGCTCAGCTCATAAATCATTTAAAAATTGTTTTGAAGGTCATTTGCATTGAATTAAAATTTGGGTTTAGGTACACTGCACGGTGGTCCAGAATGCGAATTTAGCGGGAAAGAGGCTACATTGTCGAAGTCCTAGAGCTACATTGACGATTTCGAAGCTGTTACATAATAAGGCGCTTCTTTTGGTGTAAAACTAGAGAACTTTTTTATTTAAAGAAATAAAGGCATACATTTTTGTAAAAAGTTATAGATTAAATCATTTCAAGCAAGTTTGATTATATTTTTTTTTTCTGTACCTCTTGATATGACCGAATTAGCGCATTTTATCCTACGTAGCTTATGGTGTCCCTACAGAAATCAGTTATTTTGCTGTAACTTTTTTATTTCAATTTTTTCAGCAATGTTTCGCTATTTAGCAAAGTTCCCATAAATTATAGAACCATAAAAGTTACTACTTTTAGTGTGCTGAAATTGTCTCTATCGATATTATAGTTTTTGTAAAACAATAGTCTTCCTCTGATCTTCCTTGTTGGGGAAAACAAAACAAAAAAATCCTGAAAGCATTTGAAAAGATTTTTATTATTGCATATAATGTCTGAAAACTGAAAATAAGTTATTTGAAACATTTAACATTTGTAAAGGGTGTAACTTAATAAGAAAATCGTTAATTACTCGCTAACGATAAGAGATATAAGCAAGATTTATACGTAAATCTTGTATCCAGTAGTTCGGTTTTAACTTGATGTTAACCTTTGAAAAATGCATAAATTTTTCCGTGTTTAATGTAAAACAAATGTGGAGGTATTATGCTTAAAATAAGGATAATTTTTTAATATTTGGACTGCTCAGAGAGTGGTACTTGCACTATGGGGTAAGTGGATGATCCATATTTGTGCGCTTTATATTTGAATATAAGGATATGAAGTAATCGAAATAATTCAAAATAACCATTTTAATAGGTTATATAAACTGAAAGTACATAAACTGCCGTTATACGCATAACTGTCCCATGTTCTATGGGATTCCCTATATACATGGGACAGTTATGCTAATAACGGCAGTAAACATAAAAGCCAAAAATAGAAATAAATTTAATATTTAAGACATATGTATTATTAAACAGCGAATCTGCTATAAAGGTTTAGAATACCGTGTCAGAACACAAACTGGTAGTCTCCTTGTTGAAAAGAGTTCAGGATTCAATATGGATGCATCGTATTTGCTTACACTTCAAATCGATCAATAGAAATCTAATTTGTGTTTAACAGAAGGGTGGTTTCTTTTCCGACCTTATTGGCAGTTCCTAACTTCGGTTTGTATAGTAGTCTAAATTTACGAAGAGGGTTTCAAAAGGGCCTACCGAAGGGGGTCCTAAAGTAAATATTGGGATTTCAGAGAATCCTACAGGTTGGAACATCTTCATTTGCCTATTTTCATAGCGCGAGTTTCGTAGATCTAACGAAAACTATTTAGAACATGCAAATACTGGCTATTGTCGATGGAATACTACAAACAATTTTATGTAAACAAAACTTGATCCACTTCACTCATTGTTACTAGCACCTCCGGGAAGTGTACCATTTTAAATTTAACAGCATTGATAGTAAAGTTCACTTGTTATTAACATAACATTTTATAACAAGTATTTAAAGTGTCCGTTTTTGCGATACAATAACCTTTTTACAATGGTGCAACTCAACTTTTTTTTAAACTGAAAATGACGTTTTATGCATTTTGTTACGATAGTAAAAGTATGTCCAAGATAGTAACGTAGTGGTGCGAGTACTTGGTTGTGCTTATGTGCGACGTTAGACTTGCAAAAATTTGCAGCGTTGCCTTTAGGCTTAGAGATGAGCAAGCGCAGGCGAAAATAAGCGAGCCAGGCGGAAACCGCGATAAAACTTACGAAATAGAAAAAAAAAACTCCGTAAAAAGAGAGCGAACAACACAACCGGCGCTCAATCGAACTTGAATATCCGAATGAAATCATTTTGGTTCGAATCGTGTGCTTAATACTGGCGTTAATAGCATTGCCTACAAATTTCAGAAGATAGGACGAACTCAAGTTACAAAACCAGACACCGGCAACAAAGCAACAAAAATATGCTGCTGAGAGGGGAGTGGGGGGCTATGGCTGTATTCAACGTGGAATGAAACCTAACAAAATAAAAAGAAGAAGACAATTTGAACCACTTGCCACCCGTTTTTGAGGACCCGGAAAGGGAAAACCATATTTTCAACCTGTTCTTATGCAGATTTGTATGGGAGCAAAAGTTGGTAATTTTTAAGTAAAAAGTTCAACTGCTTATACTAATAGTTATTTATAGAAAATTTGATCAAAAACATTTGTAAGTTTTGCTGATCAAATGGTTCAGTCGAACGAGAGTTATTAGCGTCCAAAAGCCATTCACTTTTGCGTAACTCTCACATTTTTCAAAATTTTGGAATGACACCCGGTATAGAAAAGGGAAACGTAGTCCTACGTTAAAACCACTAAAAAGGTCTATTGATATGGTGAAATTGACATCTGTGCGGACCAAAGTATATTGTCTGGATATGTTTTTGCCAGCAAATGATGATAAATATGAAAATATTTGGTTTAATGTTGAATTCTTTTCAAAGCATAAACGTATTAAAGCTTGGTCTGCTTAGTACCTGTTCGCACAAAATGAGACATTTCTTCGCCCAAAAGTATATACGAAACCGGTTTTATTCTGCTTGGATTTTATTGAACTTCAAAGAAAAAAAACAATGAAAAAATATTTCTTAGCATTTCAGATGAATTTTCGGATTTTTCGCTTAATCTACCATTTACTATTACTATTTTACCACAATATCTGCAAATCACCACGTTGCCCACCCCACCCAAAAACTACGTTCTATTAATTCATCGAAAACTATTCGAATTTATTAGGTGCGGCTAAACGAATGTCTAGTGCTAGATTCAATTTTCCACCCATCATCTCTTGTTTTCCGCCCACAGGGCATGACGCAAAACAAATGAATTTCAATGTTTTAAAAAAACAACAACTGGCAAGATTCACCATCATCGGATTTCTTTTGTCCATAAAGAGCCCCAACTGCACGTTTCACTCCTTTTCAATCTGCTGAACAACTCAGCTCAGCTCAGTTTGTTTGCTTTTCAGTGCCTACTCCGATAGGGGTAATTAATGTAATTGTCTACGACTGAGTGCGGAGCCTGTTTGGTCGAATTGAGGGAAAAAGCAGTGTGTTAAGAAGCAAAAAAGGGGAAATCGTACATATCAGACATCCATTCAAAAGGGCAAGTGGAAAGAACTTGCTGGCTGTAAAATCACCCTACTGAGGGAAACCCTCTGTGGCCAGATGCACGCGATTATCCTTTTCCCAAGGGTTGTGCATTCATGCCTGTTTTTCTTCATTCCGAGAAAATTTCTGCTTTCCTCCTAGTCAACGAGATTACATAGCTAGAATTATTGCGAGCATGTTGGAAGCTTAGTGATGCTACATATCTTCGATAGATGGACAGGAAGAGGAAATGAAGGACTGTGGCTAATTGGTATTATTGGTCGAAGAGAAACTTTATTGAAAATATCCTTTTTAGATGTTCAATCCGTTGTTAGATTTTTTTGTATTATTCAATAACTCATCTATCATTTCTTCTTTGCAAACGGCAATAAATTGTTGTAGAAGTCTAGCCATAAACACCGAACATTGAACATCAACACTTCTATGCGGAACACTAATAAATATGTTTACAAACGGAATCTGATCGACCGTGAAAGGTCTCAACTTCAGCAGTCTCAAGAACGTTTCTCGTCGTCGAATAAATAATGCAGCAAAACTTCACCAACACACTCAAGCTGAGCACGTATGCCAACATTCATATAACTATGCTAATACTTTTCTTGTAGATCCTTCTTTAGCGGGAATTTTCCTCTCAAGTTTATTTCTTGAACGGTTGTTGTGCAAGAGCGGGTTTTCCTCCGGCGCTAGCGGCGACAACGATGATTGCGGGCCAGGCAATAAATTATGCGATTATACGATATAATGTCTTACTTTCAGCCATCATCACTGATCTGCCGATCCCAGAAACTGAGACTTTTCGCTAATGTGTACAGGAAAACTTTCAACCAAAAAATAGAGTAGAGGCAGTGGATCCATTTCGGTAAATCATCGCTATAAATCAATGAATTTCAACCAAACTACTGGATTAATTGAACATTTGTTCTTGGCAAAATACATTTGAAACAAAACAAGGCGAATGGTTTAAAAACGATGATAGCATAGCATAGCGTAGCATATCATTGACGTTTGCACACCTCGTGGATGAAGCTACGATGAGGAATATTTCGTTGAAGATATTGCATGTCACCATGACACGAAACCAGTTACTAAAACGTTTCTTCATGCAATAATCTCCACGAAGACACTCCCCGATCATTCACCTGGCCACGTCCATGCAACCGTCAGAGATAGGATAAATTTGGTATCTACCTTGAGAAGACACGGATAACCCTCGAATTCTTCAATAAAGGGTGTACGGAATCAAATTGCGACACACACAAATATTCGGCAAAATTCCTCCGTTTAACCAATCATCTTCAAACTTTGTGGGAGTAAATAAAACATATTAATATATTGTCCCATGTTTGTTTTGTTCAATTTCAATTCCATATCCAAAGGCACGAACCTTTTTCGTTACACTTCTCATAAGGTCCTGTGCAACATTTGGACCAACTTTTTTTTGCGTGGCAATCCATTTTTTCTTCATATCTTCCTCCGATTTCACTTCCTTGGGATGCTCCTAAAGTGTCTGTTTCATGATGGCCCTGTACTTTTGAACTGGCTACAGTTTCGGTGCGTTCGGGGGGTTGAGATGCTTCGGCACGAAATTGACCACTCCAAATCCTCTTTCGAGTGGCACGTGGCTAAATCCGGTCAGAAAATCGTAGCACCAGCGTGTGACCTCAGAAGAGGAAGTAGATGCTTTTGGGGGCATTTCTCAATGTACACCTGCCCATTGACCGTTCTAGTTGTCACGAATGAGGTGCTCCGCTTTCCACACGAGCAAATTGCTTGCCAAATCATATATTTTTTGGATAAACTTTCACATCTTCTGCTTTCTAATGACCAGAGATCGAAAATCTCACTCAGCTGGGTGAAAACTATGCCATCTCTCAAGCAGGTTGTCGATGAGTAGCGAACCGTTACCATTTTCATCTCTCTTTTTTCGCTGATAATTCATTATCCTCTCTCTTGCATATGCAAAAATATCTCTCTCCAAAATTCAACGAAAATATTTTCTTATGTCACATTTTTTACTGAAAACATGCTACCTAAATCGTATAGATCGTATACGAGGAGTGAAGCTCGAAAATAAGGCCAAGCCGGTGCACACTGGTACAGCCATGCGCCATCATTATAGAATTATAATGTCAGAATAAAACAAGCATAAAGGCTGGTGCATTTTCAGGTGTCAAAAAGTAAGTGAAAAACAATTATCGGCATCTAGGATTCACTGAAAAAGAAACGATTTATCAGCTACTCATGCTCTCTGAAAATTATAAATCACCGTTGCTTTTCTCGCGAAAACTGCTGTGAGCGTATAATAGTCTCTCGCTTCACACATTCTCATCTGTTTCTCCAAGCGGGTGAAAAATGACGTTTCTCTTCTCGAGTAGGCGAAAATTTCGGTCTCTGCTAATGACCTTAGGGAAATCGACTTTATGATGAGCAGTGAAAAACTGGAGCCCAGGAAGCTGCTGGAAGTCTGCTTTTACATACGTCTCATCATCTATAACGAGGCCATGTGGTTTCGTCAACATCTGGGTGTAGAGCTTCCGTGCACGTGTTTTACCTTCTGTATTCTGTAGTTCATTGCGATTAGGCGCCTTTTGGACTTTGTACGTGTGTAGTCCTTCACCTTTTTGTTAGTTTGAAAGTGTGCTTATACTTTCTGGAACAGTCTATACCTTACCCAATTCTTATGGCGAACTACTCCCGGATGACACACACACACTTTTTCTCCACCAATCAATCCATCAATCGCCAACTAGCTCGTCTGACCTCCGCCTACGATCCGAATTATTTTGTCGCACTTTTCATTTTCCTGAGGGTGGAACAATTTATCCATTCAACACTACGAGAACTCGGCCAAGGTAATAAAATAACTAAAAACACGTATAATCAGAAGTTAATTTAAAATTTTCACGGGAGCAAAAAGATTTGCTGTCATCATCGAACAAGGCACACTTCGATCTTTCCTGGCGGATGGTTTAAATACGACGATTGACGAAAATTGGTCCGCTGCCGAAGAAGTGCTCCACCCTACGATAAACAAATGAGGATACACACGAAGAATCCCAACTACCCAAAATCAAGTGTGATAGTACTCAAAACTAAATACTATGATAGGACTACTGTTTATGATATAATTTTGGTCTAACCGGTAGGTAGTTTTAACTCAATCTTGAAGTTGAATTAAAAAAGTAAATTTTACACAGAGCAAGAGCCATACAGCGCACTAGATGCGCCACTGTTTGAATTCATAGAACGGGAGTAAAATCGATTGGCGCGACTGCTATATTCCGGCTTTCAACTGCACCAGGAATACAACCGAAGGAAAACATAATCATCGAAATACTCACAACTATGAATTTTTGCTTGACTTATGCAACATATCAAATTTACTTCGTTCGGTTCCCCTTATTGACTTGTCTTGTAAAACTTGAATACAAATACACTGAAAATTATTTTTCATTTATATTACGAAATCGACGGTAGGACATTTTGTGCATTATACAAAAAAAAAGCGTAATGATAGCATTTTGTTAGATGATATTAAACGCAATATGAATGTTTCATACAATTTACGAGACATTGGTTCTATGTACAAAATCCATGTTTACGAAAAGAGTGAAAGCTAATTTACGAAAATAAACTTTCTGTGTATGCGTTTCCACCTTTTTCGTTGAATTTAATGTGGGATTGTATTATTTTTTCATCGAACTGAGTGTCGAAAATATTCCTGATCCAATTGAACGGCGACGAAGATTATCATCGCTACTTTTAGATTAGGGTCCTCTCTAGCTAATTAAGATTTCTGGTCGGATTTTGACATTTTTTGTCATCTGGTATGATTGTGTTTGGTACATCAATTAATAACCGTGGAAGTGCGATACACCAGGTTAAGAGAGGCTAATAAGCTAATTGTGGTATGCAACAAGCTTGCAATTCTAAATAGCAAGAACTCCAGATCGTCCATGTTGAAATTTAAATTCTAAGACCAACCAAATCCGAATTTTTTCCATAATATTTGCATGAATGACTCAATTATATCACGATTCCCAACTCTTGAGCTGTTTAACTTTGAGCGGACACGTACGCAAGCCTTGTCTACTAAATATCTTGAGGTCTGGTTTGATATCGAACGCACTTGGAATATATATAAAAAAAAACGTATACGTTTCCGTGGTTTAAAATATCGATTTTTTTCCACCACACTTAACTCCAAATCAGATCCAAATTCTTATATATGCTTGAATAACAACGATTAAAACTCCTTCGATTGTCAACCAGAAGTAAACATGCTGCCTAAGTTTTCTATTTCCCTTCAATGGCTAGCTCCAAAAAAAAAAACAGAAAATAACCCTCGTCTAAATTTATTACCGTCTTGAGCAAACAATTTATTTTTCGCTCATTTCACAGATTCGATCGGGGTGACATTTGTCGTCAGTACGCCCAATGAGAGCGAACGAGGGTAAAATCGGTAGCAGGAGGGAATTTGTTCCCTTTTCTACAATACTAATAAAAGCGTCATCCCGCGGTGAAAAGGATGACACTTCGGCTTTGATTTAATGACTGTATCAGCACTTGTGCAGCCCCTTTTTTGTCACGTCTTGGCACACATTTTTTTGTATATTTATTTGAAAAGTTGAGTATTGTGTACAGGCAGTAGACTGAAGTTCCGATGCAGCGCTGTGTTGATTTTTGTTCTTGGCTTTGAGATTTTTGCAAGCTTAAGCATACTGTCAACCAGAATAAAATAATGAATTTTAACGAACGCGTAAAATTTAATCTAGTTCAGATGTAAGCCAAAGCAAGCCTGAACAACGAAATTTTGTTTATTCTTTCATATGATAGACCTAATTTTTGTGACAACTGCATTGAACGGACATGAAAAATACCATGAATTTATGCAAAAACGGACTTTTATATGTGCATTAGATGAGGCAGAATTATACTTATTTTTTCAAATTGTGTATTTGCACATTTAAAAACTTCATAATTGCATACTCAAAGTCACATTTTGCAAACTAGTGTTACATCCGCTTCTAGAATATAAACCGTAACCTCAAGCCATAAGACGGAATATTGTAACTGAAAAGACATTTAAATCACTGATAGCTCTGCTGCTGACTTGCCGCAAATCACCAACAGACAGTCAACGGTCATGAAATTATTGTACAGCCACAATATACAGTCATTTATTGCTTTATAGTATCGAACTACAAGTTCAGTTTTGAACAGAGGGTTAGTCAATCTGCCACGTTGTGATTGTGTTTCAGTGTGTTGGAAGGTGTTTCTAACACTAACGTATCATCTGAATCACATCAGTGCAAGCGAGAGAGAAATAAAATAATGAGAAAACAAACAATTTATTCTTGTAAGTGGTGCCAGAAATGAATTTATCTCTCAGGAGGTGGCGAGTGTATTTAAAGTGTGTCGTAGTGTATTTTTCAGGGCGCTACCACATGGTGGCCGAGTGACTTGCCCCTTGGTTTTGAAAGTAGTCGGTCGCTTTCGGTTTTCTTTTAATCTTTATAAGCATTATCTACAACTTTGTAATCGTTTCTTCTTGTTGGACAAGAAAATGATATCGACAAAAGAAATAAGTAGCGACGTGAAGTATATAGCGCACACGAAACTCTCAAAGAAGGTGTTGTTGTGGATCACAATCAGTTAAAAGGGCCCCTCTTCTTTTTATCGGGGCTGGCAGTCAATGGTGAGATCTACTGGTCGAAGTGCCACCCAGAAGTTGTCGCCTTCCTTAAAAAGTACCACAAGGATGAGGACGTGGTGTTTTGGCCGTATCTAGCGTCGGCCTACTAGCGGGCACTGGAATTAATGAAACAGTTAGGCTTTCCGGTGGTGTCCAAGCATGCCAACGTGCCCCAGCTCTGCCCAATCGAGAAGTTCTGAGCCAATTTGATGAGGAGAGTATGTTCACATAATTTCATGGCCAAAACGACGGATTATCTGATCAATACGGTGACCAAGGAACTGAAGAATATGCCTACATGCTTCTGTCACTTATGGTCAAGGTTCCGGCTAACTGCTTTAAGGTGGTGCGGCAGGAAGTAGAAGTATGTTATGTGAAGTTTTTAATTTTTTAATGAATAAAATGTAATTAGGTTTGTTAAAATCTCTTTCTCTGTTCTTCTTTCGTTCTCTGATGCCATCCATCCAAAAATATTTGGTTCCTTTTTAATGCGCGCATTGCATTATAAAACGATTAAAGGGTGTCCTTACCTATTTGACCAATCCTTTTCAAATTTTCGGACAACAAAATATAATATAATAAATTTATAGTATAACCCATTAGTAAGCCTTTGGCGTATTTATTTCATTCAACTTCAATACCATAACTGTACGATCGCACCTAACGCTTAACTCCACTCATTAGGATCTGTACAACTTCTGGCTGCAGCTTCTTCTGTACGGAAACCCACTTTTTCTTCATTTCTTTCTCAGATTTGACCTCCTTTGGATGCTCCCGTATGGCCTGCACCATAATAGCCCGGTATGTTTCGATGGGCCTTAGTTCCGGTGCGTTGAGGCGAGTTCATGTCTTTTGGTACGAAAGTGACCCGATTGGCATCCTACCACTCCAAGACAACATTTGAATAGTGGCACGAAGCTATATTGTAGGGCCCTCATGTTGCTTCAACAGAGGAAGCAGACGCTTCTGTAGACACTCCATGAGGTAGATCTCCCCGTTTAGACAGTTGTCACGAACGGCGCACTCCGTTTGCCACATGAGCAGATCGCTTGCCAAATCATGTATTTCATGGCAAACTTTGAAAGTTTCTGCTTCCTTACATCCTCCGGAACTGTCAGAAGTCCACCTTGCCGTAAGTCTCATCATCCATGATGAGACAATGAGGCTTCGTCAGCATCTAAGTGTTCATTTTCCAAGTCCGGCACTTTCCCACCGTATTTTGCCGCTCGTCATGATTTGGAGACTTCTGCACTTTATACGTATGCATTCCTTCCCGGTCCTTGGCTCTCTGAACGAAATACTTGGAAAGATTCGACTATTTGGCCACATCCCTGACCGAAGCAGTGGGACTCCGCTAAAGCGCTTTCACGACATGCTTGTGTTCCTGATCACTCATAGAACATACATTCTGACCGCATTTCTCCTTCCGTTCGGAGCTCAGAGTTTCGAAGTAACGTTTCTTATCACACGACTCACCTGCACGATAACGAGTTGTTTTCCGTTGTCTCGATAGAGAGTTGTGGATTTTCCAGGTGCTTGCGCAAAATCAATTCGCGACGTTGCTTTTCGGGTGACGCCATTCTTTCCAAGTTTTGAAAAACTGTCAGCAATAAAAATACAACAACAAAAAACACTCTAAACTATTTCTACTCAAATTTTCAAGAAAAAATACCCAATGGGTAATTTTCAAAAGCGATTTTTCAGTGATGTAATTTGATGTAGGACACTCTTCCGTGTAAATCGCACCGTTGATTGTTCCGGAAGTGATGAAGTGAATCGCCTGCCAGATCAGGAACTTCTTTGAAAGTTTCGATAATTTCTTCTCTCAAACATAGTCCGGAACGTCAAGCTTAGATTTGGCAACGAAATTTTTGTTCACGGTCAATTCTCGTTTTTTTTTTTCATTATGGCGAATCTAACATTGAGAGATTCTCTCCGGGCTCACTCTTTTTTCATTCATTAAAGCGCCATTATAAAGCTTTCGAGGGATTGTTTAGAACAGATCGAAACACAATAAGGCTGGCTATCATACTCTACAAATAGTAGAATTAAAAACGTAAAGCTGAATGGAATATCAGGGTTGTTACGGTAGCGCGGATTTCGCGAATTTCGCGGATTTCGCGATTTTCGCGGATTTGGCGCGGATTTGTTCATAAAATTCGTTCTGGCGCGGATTTGGCGCGGATTCGTTCAACACCATATTGATATACCCACACAGAAACAAAAGCGTTCACGAAAATGAAAAAGAACCGTGAACTAGTTCACGTTTTCAGGATTTATACCTAAAAACGTGATTTAGTTCATGATTACGTGATTCAGTTCACGGTGTATTTTTGCTTGTCCTCGAATTCATGACTGCAGTTCACGGATCCGGGCACGGATTTTTTTCCGTGCAGAATAAGTTAAATGAATTAACAAAATGAGTAAACCAGAGCGTGTTTATTTTCTAACTTTTAAACTACAACCTTTCTTTGAAAAAGAAATTGCAAGGGCTGGCAAAACGGAGCTTTTATGAAGATGAAATTTTGAAGATTTTACTGCTGCCAGGTATCAAAGAGCAGGTTCTTTTTGTGATTGAATCAGCGGGAGAAACGGAAAAGTTGCTTAAGCATCTCGAAACGAATGAGTTTATTCTTTACGATATTTATGATAGTATTCTCGCATTTTTGGTCACTATGATGTCAAGAGTTTACGATCCAAAACAGATAACGGAAGCCATCAACAACAAAATGCTAATGGAAGAACATTTTCTTAAGGATACGGATGTAATTATTTACAAATCCATTCTTGACGCTGCAGGAAATCAACTTAAAACATCTCATTTCAATAAGCATTTTTAAGACCACACTAAGGCTTTCGTCTCGTATTTGTTTTCAAAAGATGTTCCGAATGAATTTGTTAGACTAGTCCGCAACTTGAAGGTTGGAAGGATCATAAATAAGGATTCCATCAAAAAACGTCCACTTAGTCGATGTTATTGATTTTAAATTAGACAAATCTAAAATTCACGAAGAATTAGTACTTGCAAGTGTCAAGTTGTCAACTAAAACGGTTGAATCAGAAACAGATTTGGAAGTACTTGATTTTTTATTCCAGGACGATAGTTTCTCTGAAATGAGAACATTGCTCAACATTGTAACTTGCGTATCTCATTCTAATGCAGAGGTCGAAAAAAAAAATTCACTATCTAAGCATGTGTTACCGGAACACTAGGCTCAGTGAACAGCAGTTCAATATTCGTAAAAATATTTTGAGTGGCATGCATTTTTTTGAGAATGATTGAGAATGATTTTGAGAATGAACCAGATTTGTTGTTTCAAAGGACTTGATTTTGAAGACGAAATTTGAGAGGCAATCTTACGAATCCAAACAGAAACAAAAGAAAGATTTTGAATTAGTGGAGGCACAAAAAAATAAGGAAAAAGCAAAGAAGGAAGCAAGGCACCAGATCAAAAAGCAAGAAGAAGTTGTAGGAATGAAAAGGAAGGCTAAAGAAGATATTTTTAATTTGATGGAAAAAGAAATCAGAGCTATGACATCCAATTATCCAGAAACATCATTCCTGAAAGTTTTTTTGAAACAAAAAGATAACATCCAGCAGGAGGAACAATCAGAAAGGGAAAAATTAGCTCATATGAAGGCTATTGAGAACAATTAAATGTTATGACGTATATGTTAAATAAATACGTACCTATCTTGATACACCATTGACAAAATATGGATCATTCTCTTTGAAATACTTTACATATCGGTTGTGTTCGAGTACTTTCATCACTCACTCAAACGTCCTGTGCTCCTTCAGGGTGGACTTGGCCAGCGTGGATCACATCTTGGGTCATTGGTTGTTTTTGTCTGGACATTTTTATTAAGTTGGTTATCGGTCAATTTATTTGACTTAGCTCATCGTGACTTATGTTTCCCTCTTTACAGGTTTTATTTCACACTGAAGTTTTCAATTACATTCCTGTTTTGAACAATGCATCTAATTGGCTCAAAAACGCAGACAATCTTATTGTGGGGAACGGTTTTAGCTCCACCGAGACCCTATTCCAAGCGCTGGGTTTTTCTGAAGGAAGTTAATCAAAAATCTACTTTTATTATTTGTAGCATGCTGCAAAAAATGAGTGATGCATGTTATTGTTTACCCCTTGTTTGAAATAGGTTCGCCTACTGATGAAGCCGTTCCCCATCCTATATATTTGATGCTTGATAAGTTATAGAACATTCGTGTGTAGATTGGATTTGAAGGCGCGGATTTGATTTTGAACTCGCGCGGATTTGGCGCGGATTGATTTTGAACTCGCGCGGATTTGGCGCGGATTTATTTTCAGACTTCTCGTAACAACCCTGGAATATGAATGCAAGAGAAAGTAATCAAAGAGAGGATCTCAATGTTCGATTCGCCTTAATGAAAAAAACCCTAGAATTTTTTGTTTCGACGACATGCAAATTGTTAATATATACGTAATTATAACAAAAAAAATACGACGTACGGTTCCACTTGACATGCAAACTGGAGTTTTTGATTTTTCTTGCAGGCTTTTTCACTCTTGTCGCCTCTCAACTTATTTAGTATTCTATATTCAGTTGATAGGCTGATAATCGATAGCTTTAAGGACATTTAAAAATTAACACGAATGATATCCTTGGCCGAATAGGATATTGAACCTCCATTACATCCAGCTTGATCTCAACAAAAAGGCCACCTGAGTTTAGTCTACTTAGTGATATTACATGCAAAATGCTTGGTAGATTGGTGATAAAAAATATAACAATACTAAGGGCGCCCGTCTTACCCCCGGGGTAAATGGTTTAACTTTCTGCTGGTATAACTGCAACAACAGTTTCAAAAGTGCAGTCAAGCATGTTGTTCCTTTGGTGATCGTTCCTGTTTTTAATCGCTTTTCCTCCTATCACCATTATTATCACACTCGACTATGCGACCACCTACTCGCCCACCGACAGCATAGTAGAAGCATGGAAAAGGCATCATGGCAGATCAGCAAGCTACGTCGCCATGTCGGATGACATCCTGTGGGGTGGGGTGAGGCATGGATGCAGCCAGTAGTGATGATCAGCATTAGTAACGAACGACTACCTACATGCTGCTCGACGCCTCGAGAACACTGCTGGAAAATGATGTGACGATGCTGATGTGTCACACTGTCACTATAATCATCATTTTCATCTTTCACTTCTGCACCCCTTCCCCTTGCAATCGCTTCAAAACTGTGCAACATCATTTTTCGAACGAGTACACACAGTTATGGGGCTGTACTTTCTATGAATATAACTCCTCTCAGAATGCGCTCGTTATATAAACGACTGACAGTTGCACCCCCATCACCATCATCATTTCGTACCATGCCGACTCAACCAAACCCGCGCGATGATATGACGGTAATCCTACCATTGTTACGTAATGATTATATTCGGATCTAATTAATTTCATTCAAATTTATTCCGCTGTTAGAATCTACTGTTCCGTAACCAACATAACGAGGGGAATGTGACTGTGATGCGGTGCGTTTGATGGTGACAAATGACGAGAGGCTTGATTGTTATCAGTTTGTCTTTGGTGGTTTTTTTTTTGGAATGCTATCTGTAATATTTCGCAACATTGGGATGGATTTTAAATCCCTAAGTTACCAATTGCATAAGTTTCAACGGAGGAGGAGTTTCAAATTATCACACTATTTAACTCTACATGGAAGCGTTTGATACGGGATGTCCACGCTTTCTTCCTTCCCTTGATTAAAAGTAGTAGAGCGATTTTAGATCTTTCTGGAATCGCTCTTTTTCTTGGAATGCTTTCTGCGGCACATACTACGCAGTTAGCCTTGTCGATGACAAGAAAAATGATGTATTCAGGAAACCATCATTTTCCAGGATGCCTTCTAGAATTGGCTGCGTTAGTGTGAGATTAGAGTAGATTAGATGATATAATTAATGGGTGTTCTCTAGAGGACTCCTCATAATCATCCCAGCAGTGTTGGTGACTGCCGAAAAAATCGGCGAAAATTATTTATTGTTATCCGTGCTTGAAACAACCACATCGATAAATGTATTGATAAAGGCATCATATGCAAGAACTCAGTGAGAGAACAAGTTTACACGTTTTGAAGATTACTTCATTCCACCACGCAAGTCGAATGGACAACAGCTCTGCCTACTTGTGATTCACTCTTCGTTGATTGAGTGGCTATGGAAATACGACCCAGTAGGATCGCCAGATGATAATGCTCGAAGACGAGAGATGATAGCATTCATTTGAACAGAACCTTTCATTGTCTTTTAGTTCGAATGACAGTGTTGAAAGTTTTATTAAGTATGTACCGTCTGAGAAAAATCACCCCACTCAATTAGGTTTTCCTTTCATGTATTTTATTAATGGCAAGTCCAACTCTGCAAGCTTCGACTTTAGTGAAAAGTGCTGTCTCAAGGTTTCGCACTAAAATATCAATATCGTCAGTGAAGCTAAAAATCACTGGGGTTGTGTTTAACATACGATCGGTTGACGTTGTCTACTTTAAACCGTTCTATAAGTTCGTTTCGGAACAGACCATTACAACGCAGGTACTCTTCTAAGGCCTGTACTCGAAAAAAATGCTCCATTTTTATCCGTGTGTAACTTTTTTGTCCGTGGATAAAAATTGTTGAAAATCTGGGTATAACTAATTTGGAGTCAATTGTTTACATTTCATAACAATCGGTTCAGTGGTTATTGAGATGTCATCGAAACAAGAAGAAAATCGCCGGAGAATTTTGCGCGCCGTCATGGAAAATCCGACTGCGACCATGAGATGGATCGGATGACAACTGGGAATCACCAATACAACGGTGTCTCGGGTGGTAGAATCGTTTAAGTAGGCCCAGACGACCGAGCGGCGGGCTGGAAGTGGAAGAAAATCGAAGAGAGCTGACCCCGTGAGGGCCCGAAAGGTGTTGGATTACTTCAAGTGTAATTCGATTCGCGACGCGGCTCTTAAGGCAAAGTGTTCCGCCTCGTTCGTTCAACAACCATGAAACGAGCTGAGCTTCGTGTATTCAAGGTCCGCAAGGCACCGAACCGGCGTGATCCACACTTCGTTCGACGCCATCTTGGATCTCAAAGTTTGTAACTAGTCTGTGAAACATTTCCCGCGTTGACGAAGTATTTCTAGAGATAAACCTCTTTAGGGGTGTCCAGATTTTGTCGCGAACAAGCCTTGCTCTTGCCGTTAGGCATAGTCTGATCAAGTCTGCATTAGATAATAAGTATGTTAGAAAATTCTTTTGCATACTCTTTCGAAAGCATTTGGCAGTCCTGAAGATGGTCGTTTGGTTTATTTAGGGAATAGAGATAGGGAATTTCTTCACTGAAAATTTATTTTCGTAAAATAGCTTTTCCTAATTTCGTAAACATGGGTTTTGTTCATAGAACAAATGTCTCGTATATTGTATGAAACATTAATATTGCTCTTTCTCTGGTGAAATGCTATCGTTTTAACTTTTTGTATAATGCAGAAAAAGAATTTCATAAAGACCAACCAATCATTGCTTCTCTTTTCTTTTTTTATTAATTACATTTCGAGTCGATATAGTAGATCTGTTTGTCATTCATATAACCACCAGAGAAACGTTTCTTTTTAATGTGTGACAAAGTATTCGTAGCACTTTTTATTGTTTCGTACAATGCACGAATGTTCCTTCTGTGTCAACACATGCTTCGTACTTTTGACAGTGTCGCGTGTGCCATTAATAACAAAGGTAGCTTCATAATTGGTGCAAATCAGTTTTTTTGCAGAATACTACGAATAGATTTGTTGGTTCCACCTTCGATATCGTAATATAAACTCAAATTAATTTTCAATGTTGATACATGCCTGAACGCAACATTCTTTAAAACTGTCCAATACCGTTTGATAAATATGTACGCAGAATGTATTCATCTCTTATTTGTAACTTTTTGAATAGTGAGAAAATAAAATGGCAGTCATAAAAACCTCTATGCACAATGCTCAAGGTATGCAAAGAAGAGAAACCTAAAATTTATAACCACCGCTGGCTGCCAATAGGTAAGAACTTGGAAAGTAATGTAAGACAAATTCAAATCAAACAAACTCTATCAAAATTGAATTGGTCGTCCTGAAAAGGAAGGATTTGAAATGGTTCGCATTTGAATTAAAACAATCTCGGTCTAGGTACCCTCGGTCTATTTAACCTCGATCTAAATATAGCCTGCAGAACAAAATTATGTGACATCACCTTTTATTTTCGTTGTTTTCAATAGTTTAAAATTGTTAACGGATTTTACCCTATTTTAATGTTAAGCCAAAGGAGGCGTATACAACGAAATTGTTTGCAATCTTTCATACAACAGGCTAGATCTGTCTTAATTTAAATGAAATATCCCAATGTTTTCAGCCAAATCTAGCATTCCCTTGCCGAAAATTCAATGCTTCTTTTTATCTGTGTACGCAATGGTTAAGACATTTGAAATAACAATGTACATTTTCGATGCAAAGACGTCACCCGCAAATATTTCAGTACACAATCTATGTTTTCCTTTGGCCTCCGGTTGCCGAAACCAGTAATTACCCTATTGACAACCGTCCATTATTTATTTATTTATTTATATAATTCCAACTGATTAAACATCTTATTGAAATGTAATGAGGGATTATGTGCTAAGGGAAGTTCTTTCGAATTTAACGTTTGAAAATTTGTTCGGATCATTTATTTTGTATGCCTACCATATTTATCATGAACTGATTTTTTTTTACTAAAGTCTAACGCTTACGCTACTCTCAAGAGTCACCCACAATTGATACGTTGCGGATGCGTTGACGTAAATTTGACAGAAAAGTAAAGTAAAACTGTCAAATTCACGCAAACGCATCCGCAACGTATCAATTGTCGGCCAGCCATCAATATGAGCCGTTGGCAATCACTTGCGTTGCTTATTCATCAACATAAATGTATACAGTAGTTCCAAGCATTCGTCAATGTATGCGTGTGCTTTCGATGTAGCAAATATTCAATCTTCGCTGCTTCGTCTCCAACCGTAGTTTAATGAAATTCGGACGCCACAAAACCAAACAGTTCAAGACAGCTCTTAAAGACAAACTTTGTTCCATCACTCATATTCATCACGCATGTATTTTTTTTTTGCAATAGAGCAGCACCAAATATTAAAAAATCAAATTTTCCGGTAGCCGAAGCAACACTGAACCCGAACAGAAATACCAGCACATGCTTATCCTTGCCTTAGCCCACATCAACGACAATCGATAACGTCATTAATCCGAAAATATTGCCACATTTAGAGGGAGATTACGTGCAGAAATGGAGGTTGTCGGGGGGCGATAGACTACAAGCACTCAAAAATAATTAATTTCTGTGTGACAATTTTATTGGATCAGCTTCTTGAAGTCATGCTTCCCGTTGAACTTGCTGTCGGTTCCGAGTGAACCGAATAGAGCAAGTACTGTCAGAAGCAGCAGCGCGGAAATGGTCGATATCAGATGTGTCACCGTTCGACAGCCAGATTTTCTCATAAGCTCGATAATATCCCTTGGAAGTGCCATTTTCGAGTCGTTCCGTGCTCCGTCTCGTCTTTGTTGAATTTTCCGCTCCTTGGAATATCCTCTTGAGTAAAATTTTCGTTTGATAGGTATTATAGGCAGCGTTTCGGTGTTCAGGCAGTAGGTTGTTCATCCGTTTTTTCCCGATTCCCGGAGATGTTACGTGGGATAAGGAGATGGGTGAGTCAGATGCGTACGACAAAGCGCGAGGCCTTGGGTTGGGTTATTATCCCTCTTCAATCAGCAGACAGCAGCACTCCATTTTTGAGAAGCATTCTTCCCGAGCACTCAGCTTAGGATAGACATTTTGATCCTTTGTGGCAAGCACCTGTAAGTAACACGAAATCACTTATTTTAAACACTAAACTCTTACAAAACGTGACACTTTGAACAATAAATAGTCCATTCCAAATTAAATTATCACATCAATTTCACCTGCACCATATCTGTTTAACGCCTGCAAATGCACTGACCGATCGTCGACTGATCGGGTACTTCACTCAACCGGACAAAGACAAGCAAAGCTAGACAAGAATGAACACGTTTGGAAACGTTTGCGTATTTTTGTTTTGGTTTTCAATTCGCCATTCACTCTCTTGGGAGGAGTTTTTTTAAAGATATTTTGGATTCCTTCTACAGGTGCTTTGACTTCTCTCTTATGCTTAAGATGAGTCATCTTTGTTTTGGCGTTAACTTTTCTTGCAAAGATGGGTATACAGATCACTTTAAAAAAGTATTTTCCACTTCGACTCAGCTCAACGAGATTTGAAAATCAGAAGTATATTTGTGTGTCAGTGACGGTTAAAGTGCAGACAGACGTTTATTCTCATATGTTTATTTTCATTCTTCTTGAATAAATTTTCAAATTAACACACGTTGAATCGCCTTAAGCTATCAGTACACTATTTGTACAAAAGACAAATATATTTGCCCCGCCGTGTACTGTACAAATAAATTTGACAAGCCCAATCTTGATCAAATATTTACCAGCAATTATTTGTACATACGCCAAATAGTGTACTGAGCAAAGCATTCATCTTGTCAAATATTTGAGCTTATTTGCAACTCTCGCTGATGCTAGAGTGACAAAGTTATACAAATAATAAAATTTTGAGTATTTCTTATTGATGGTGTATTGTTTTTGTTCGTGCGGTTTATGTCTTGTCTTCTTGCTTGATGTGTTCGTTGATTCCGTAGTTTATTCGCGCTTTTATTAATTTAAAAAAAAATAATTCCGAAAATTTGAAAATCAACCAGGAAAAATTCACACAAGTAACAAATAAAACGATAATTTTCTAACGTTTCCTTGGAATCAAAATAACATTGTTTTGTTATAACGGATCTGATTTTTTATAAAAACGGGAATTTGAGTATCTCAGAATCGTTCAAATTAGTTCAAATAGATTAGCCGGAGTACCCTTTACACCCTTTATACTAAAGGGGGGATCAGGGAGATTCATGATGGGTCTGGCGGTGATAATTGGGGTCAGGGGCACGCAAAGATAGTCAGGAGACCTCAAGGGAGGTCATGGGCTAAGGAGGAGGTCATGAGCGGGCTAAGGAGCGAATCCAAACTACTTGATTTGATGACCCCGTGGCTCGATTATCCGTGAGTGAAATATTTTTCGATAATCACGATAATCGAGTCCGACCTGCAGCACTGCGCACCGACTAACAGGTATACTTACCTGTTTTTTTACAACATTAAATGAAATAAATTTAATTTGTTTCTTCAATTACAGATCAATCGGGAATAATCAGGGTAACAAAACATGGCCGGGTATACAATCGAAGACAACATTGACATATACTATATGAGACTGGGACAAATAATGTACTCACCCTTGGTGGTAGTTTGCCAAATAAACCAACAATATCAATAAAAGCGATATTTGGCAAATATTTGATTAGGCGTACTGATCTTTGTCAAATAGTTAGACAAACAACAAACTTTGGTCAAACACGAATCATCAAATATTTGTCTATTGCACAAACAGTGTACTGAAAGCTTTAGATAGTAGCGCGCCTAGACAACTGTTGCCATGGTGATTTTAATTTACTGCTTGATGTTGATTTCATAAGGGAACGTCCATTAATTACAATTTAAAAAAATAAAAAAACAACAAGTAATGTCTATATAATCTATGAAGTAAAATTAATAAAACAATATCATCATATTTCAACTGGCAGTCATTTGTGATCATATGATTCGAAGAGGTGTGAGGTAGGAACTTGTGAGGATCAGAGGTCGGTCGCACCCTCCTTCGAATTTGTCAACTCACCATTTGAAGCCCTATTCGCCTTTCTCGTATGTGACGTAATGTTTTAAGCGCATCTTTATATTTTTTCTGTCGAACAAAATTTTTCTGAATTTTTGTTTGAATGCAGAAAAAGCTAGCAAGTCAAAAGAGTAGAAGGTATTATTGGGCATCTGCAAATTTCTTGTTTGAGCATTAAATGTGAAAAAAGGATAGTCATCATTGTTCAATTACTCTACATCTTGTACTGGCTTAAATTTTACTTGGCATTTTTTGTGTGATAACTTGGCAATAGCGATTCCAAGGATGAAACCAAAACATTGAGATCCTTTTTCTGACCAACCAAAAGAATGTCCTGATTTAGCGGTTCGTATTCGAATGAAGGTGGTTCGTTGCATCTGCTTCCACGAGGTCCTCCTCGTTGAGCAGTGGTTGCCGACCATCGTTTTGACAATTTTTACCTTCATCCAAGATCTCGATCGCTACACTTAGCATAGCATATTTAAACGCACTGCTAAACTGGAATGAATTCGGAGCATCGTTGTATCCACAACGTCTTCGAATTTCAGAAAGGCATACTTTGTTCTCAATACGTCCCATGTCCATTAAAGCGCGTTTATATTGCCTATGAAACCTTTCAGGTAAGCAGGTATTCTTTAAGCAGCTAATAGCTTCGTTATATTGATATTGAGAGAAAACGACAGGTTTGAAAACGAGAGGAGGGCATTGAACGGTAGTATCCGAATCAGGCACATTCGTTCTAGCAGCTAGCAGCTCCTTCCTTAGTGTCTTTTCGTTGATTAGACTTACGATTACGGCGTCGTCCTGTTCGATCTGCAACACTTCCAATCTTTCGGTGTTACAAAACAATTTTTGGAACTCCACCACGGCTTACGCCATACTTTTCGGCAACTTTGCGCTGATATTCGTTTTAAAGCGATCACGCACGATAAGATTTGGAACTGAGCACAACTCGCTTACTTCTCACAGCTGTAGCAATTATTTGTGATGGATGTAAACAAAATAATGTCCAGAGCATGATTAATGATGGTTAAGTCAAAATCGGTAATTTAAAAATCCATCGCGAAGGAAGCATACTCACACCTTTTTCAATAACTTGAGTAGTGTTTTTGTCATCTACTTGGTCCAAAGATCTCACTAACCGAACAAAACAGTGTTTTTCTGCAAATCCAGCATTGCTGAAGCAGAAAGCTAACTGCTGTATACATGGTCCGGTTGTCAACTGAAAGCCGTTCAAAGAATTGGCTGTGGAAATAAGGGGTCTGTGAGCCGCCCTGGCGTTGGAGTCCTCGAAATTGTGAGCTGCGGCTTGCACGTCGTACAAAACTCTTTCAAGGTAGACAAACAAATTTGCTTGTGGATCATTTTCTGCTGGCTTTGTTCAGTTGTTCAAAAACGTACCGCTTGGAAGATCACCCTACACGGCTGTGGAACTCCTTAGGTGACTGAAGCATCGCTATTGTATGCATTACTGTACACCGTGTCCAATATATTCTCATACACTTTTTCCTTGCATTGGTGTCGTGCAGCTACTCAACATGCTTCACGTATGTGTTGGTGTAGTTTTGCACTATGTTTATACAAACGATTGTTTTCATTCGGTGTTTATCTTTTACCAGCGATGAAGTAGTTTCTTGCTGTGCTGGCCGCTACTTTCAAAAATTTGAAAAACCTCGGAGTAAACACGCTACATGCTGTTCATTCACAGCGTCTGGTGCTTGTGCACTGCTATAGTTCGCAGCTATTTTGCTGGTGTACATTAGTGTGTCTCTAGAAAATCAGTTTTTTTACTCTAACTTTTTAGTTTCAATTCCTTAGGAAAAAATAAAAATATGACACAAGTTTTTGCTGAACTAAGTTTATAAGTATATTTTATTGTTCAAAAATTAGGGGTAATTTTAACGAAAAAAATGGCCGATTTTATGCAGTCCCCGTTCGTGTGCCCCAGGAGTACCCGGGCTCGTTTATATAGGCATATTCCTTGATACCCATTAAAACAAGAATTTGATGATTTTTTGGCCAATTCTCGCCTAAACAATCATAAGGGCGAAAAGAAAAAACGCATTTTTTAGTTAAAATTACTCGTGACTTTTTAATCACAAACAGTATTAAAAACTCTATTCAGCAAAAATGTGCGCTATAACGGTTTCTATATTTTGATTGAAGATTATTTAATCCTAAATTGAGAAACAAAAAAGTTATAATGAAAAAACTTGTTTTAAGAGACACCCTGATATAAAGCAGAAAAATAGCTCTATCATGGTCGAATGAAGAGGTAGAAGAATGTTGTCTGAAACAAAGTTGCTTGAAATTATATTCCCTAAAAACATGCTTTTGATATCACCCTTCTATTGTGTTTCGTTCAAAAGTTAGCAACAGTAAAAGTTTGGAACTACCAAATTATCACCACAAGATGGATAACTTGCTCAGATACAACTTTGTAGAAGACACCATGATTCGGAAACGTAACTCTTAGGAGTTATTAATTTCGCCGTGAAAAAAGGCTTTTCCGACCACTGTGTAACGCTATTCTAACAAAACTGATGATTGAATCCCACAGACATGATGTGAACTTTCGGTTTATTTACAGAAAAAAATAATTAGCTTTAACAGACGCGTAATTTTTCCCCTTGTATAATTGAGAGCCTTAGCAAGCCTAAACAAAGTAATTGTCTGCAATCTTTCATAAAGTATACAACATTGCTTGCAATCTTCTATGCAACAGACCTGATTCCAGCGATATCTGACTTAAATGAAAGATCCCATGTAAGATCCCATTAATTTATGCCAAAGCAAGCATTCCCTCTATGACCATTAGAAAACGCAGAAAATAAAATATTTCTTTAAAACTGTGGGTATAAATGTACGGCTTTAATGTGAGCCGCAAACCAGTGAGCATTGCAAATAAGCGTCGTCAAATAGAATTAAATTTCTGCGCGCTTTATACGCAACACTATCCAAAACAACATAGCCCATGTCCGGAGGAGTTGACAATACCAGTGGAATTGCCCAAACATTGAAATTTGTAAGAAGGGTCATATCGCCTCGTTGGTGGATTAATTCAGGATTTAAATAACATCGACAAGAGAGAGGAGAGTGCACAATACATTCAAGGTTCAGTCGATTTTGGTTTCTCTCGCAAGTATACATGTTTCTCTTGCACACATTATGCGGAAAGTGAGAAATCCGCAATTAAGAAATTGATATAATTTATCGATTCAATTAAACTATTTCAATTCAATGTTGGTAGTTTTCTTTTTTAATAAAAACTCACGTTAAATGTTACTCACGGTAAACTTCGAACGCATCTAGTCAAATTTTATTCCTAATCATGCTTGCGGGAGTATCAGTGCTACGAGTGTGCGTATATGACTGATTTCAATTCAATTCGAATTCAAAACAGTTTTTTTATCGATAAACAGGTGTGCGTATGAATTCTGTTCAGGAGTTATATTTCTGGAAATTCTATACGAGTTATGTTTTCAACTAACCGATGAGAGTGACCAAGACCTCTATCCTATCCATCTAACATGGATGAAGTTGATGAGTCATCACACTATCACTGTCGAAGATTGAAATCGAAGGAACGGCGACTGACGGAAGAGGCTCGCCGCTGCAGGCTGTTTTGTTTTTGCTTCGGCAATGGCAAGCCGTTGTGCAAATCCTAAAGAATGAATAATAATGATAATAACCGTAACATTTTGGTCGCAGAACATGTTCACGTTTGCTGAGCCGTAAAATTGTTGTCAGAGTCTGTGTTCTTGCTAAGGCAGAAAGCGTAAGAGAAAGTTATCAAACAACTCTCGTTTGGCTGTCTGTTGGATTCTGCGACACTGTCACTGGGATTGTTCTGACTCATCAAGCTTTTAAATGCCGTTTCTAAAGAGACAAAAATTCTTTTCCCGTGCTGCATTCTTCCCATTATTTCGTTTATTAGCATAATTACCTATTTCAAACGAATATTACTAGCGTTCTGTATCCGTCTGGTGCGTATATCTGAGGAAAGTTGAAACCGAAATCAGGAAGGGATACGGTGAGTGCTAACTTGATGCTCGGCACCGCACGGTGTATTTAGGGCGGATAAGAAAAATAAATGATCAGAAGTTTGAGAAAGAAGTAAAAGTGAACCAAGCGTAGATTAATTTCAGAAAAATACACTGTTACGAGGTCAGAATTTCGATAAGTTATTTATTGTTTGTAGAATGGCAAATAGCTGTACTTTAAAAACAAAACAAAAATGGACTATTCGCCATTTTCGACCACCCAGAAATTGGAAAATGGTGAAATGTAAAATTATTCATTATACATTTAATTGTTTTCTAAGTTTGAATGATAAATATTCTGAATTAACATTCAAAAGCTTCCAAGTCAAAAAAGATAACCACTTTTTCCCAGAGTATGTCCCGAAGTGCTACTCATCCATGGCCCAGGGAAACTACCTCATTATTTCGAGCTTTGTAATTTGATTAAGGAAAACGAGCAAACTTTTTTCCTCTTTCGTCCTTTCAGCCTCGCACTTTAATCGACGAACTTTTCACTTCCTTCTGTCAAATATTTTACGCTCAGTGGTAAATGCCCATTGAAAAGCACGTAAGGACATCTAGAAGTCAGCCATATGTGGGCCACCCCAGATTAGTGCATGAGTCTGTCCGTCAGTGACTTCCGTACTTTGCCCGCTCTCTGAAAGTTTTGTGCTAAAGCAGAAAAGTCACGTTTCGGTATCAAATAAGTATCCGGGTTCACATGATGACGGCGGTGCTGGAAGATGCAAAAATTGCGGAAATCGTAATCGTGAAGGTTAGGGTTGCTTCTTTCTAACTTTTGTGTAACATGCGATAACGATGGGGAGTGGAACGTTCGACTTTCAAGATTTCGGCATAACTTTTTATGTCGTTGTGTTGCTCATTATATACTTGGTTTCGGCTAATACACCCCAACTCTAATTCATTCGCGTGGAATAATCTGCCAACGAACTTTAGAGAACAATAGTTTCTGAGGTAGCCTTAGAGAAAAAAAAAAACATAAAACTCTAGGTGGTTTGCGAGGGTATATCTCCTGGTTTTTTTACCAGCTTAAGTTTCGAATTCACCGCAATCCAATTGTTTACTGGATGCCACCGAACCAGCCTGGCGATAGCTGCATGTTTACTATCGCACTCATCCACCGATCATCGCGGTTGGTTTTGGACTCATCTCAATTGGAATAAGCTCTTTTAATGCTTATTTACGATCGGCTCTACCGAGTGAATCGGAATTACAATCCTTATCGAGGCATGCAATCATATGTGACATCGAAAAAAATAAATGCTCTGATCAATTAACCAAATTAAAACTGATGCTGGTAGTGTTGATACGCATCCAGCATAGTAATGTTTCAAATTAAACTCGCGACCTTTACCATCACACTCGAATTAATACTCTCCGGAATGTTACCAACGTTCTTTATTGGTGTATTTGCGCGAGAATCGCTTCTCTGCAGACTTCCATGAAACAGTTTGAAAATGTGCCCACGCATACATACTCACACATCCAACAACGTCATTAATTTTATTCTATCATTTTCAATTATTCATGCACGCTTCCATAAATCATTGTTGATACTGTAAACTTTGCTCCATATCTAGACTCACTTACTTACACGTTGACATTCTTCTCGTCGTTGTCGTCTTCGTCGCTATAACCATATTTTCTGCTCGTACCTCTACCTAGGCAACTGAATGTTATTGGTGATGATGGTTAGCGGAAGAGGTAGGATCGGTTGATGAACTGGTAAAGGCAGCAGATGCCAACGCTCTTCCGTCATTGGTTTTTGGTATGGAATATGGCACCGGAACACGTATGCTGTCGAGGTTGCACGAAGACTATCTTTCAAGCGTCGACAGCGATAAGATGAACAAACACCTGTGTGTGAGAGAGAGAGAGAGAGTAAGAGTGTCAAGCAATGGGTTGATGCTGTCGATGCAGCACGTGCAGCTTCGCCTGGCTGATGTAGTGCTGTCCCACATCTAGTGATAGATGAGCAAACATAGATCAACAACCAACGCCTTGCGGAGTGGCGCGTTTTGGAGCATTAATACAAAATCCCGAAATGGACGGATGGCGTGAAGAAAGTATTATGGCACGTCAGGAAGCAGGTGCCTGCAGTAAATTCAATTGGGCTCTATTTGTTCTAGGTATTATTGATTGGATAAGGCATATCGTATCTCGCACATATAAGATGGAAGTGGGTACTAAGTGTTTTTTGTACACAGTCGTATTAAATTAATATTTGATTTTCGCACAGCAAGTTTCTGGAGTCCTCTCTTATAGCTCTATAGGTAAAGGTAGCTACAGAACAAAGAGGGGACTAAGTTGAATTTCTGTTCTCGTCTAGTGAAGACAAGGTGTTGGCCAACTGAGCGGGAAAAAACATATTAATTACTAAGTTTGTTCTAATTGATCTTGGTATAGGTGAGCTTGACATTAGGGGAAAAATAACCAATAATAAAAGGTTAAAACATGTAAAACATATACCTAATACCTTCATGAGTAGACCAATATCCAACTTAGTTAGACCAGTAACCAGTTAAATGTAAATTTCAATAGAATCTTCTTCGGTGACAGCAATCTCTGCCGATGTGAACACGGTTCTGATGACATCTATTACTCCTGGAAATGTACGGATAATGACGCCGTCAGAATATTTGAACACACTTGAGGCCCAAACACAAGAAGACAATCATACACTGAAAATTTAGTACACATTACAAAATCGAAGGTAGAATCTGTTCGTTGTTTTCTGCAACGAAACTAATGTATTGTTATTCGTAAAATACCTTCGTAATTAAATAAAACACGCGCAACTGTCAAAAGCACGAATCTTGTTGGCACAAATTCGTTCGTTGTACGAAACAATACAAAAGGCTACGAATATTTTCTTCTTTTTTTTTATCCCCAAAGGATTGCAATGATCGGGGTTGGTTTTTGAACATTTTCAAGCGATTATGCCGGAAGGATTAGTCTATGGTGACCAAATGGAACAAAGTATTTGACGTTAGACTCATCGGGAAAATAAGCTGCTCTGTTGGACATGGATATTTGTGGGTGGTCTTATAATATATAGTTATGATTGTATGTATGATGTGTATGTAGTTTTGGAAATGTTAACTGATTTACTTACCCACACTGTTGTTGTTATTACTTTTGATTTGTTGGGAACATACCGCCTTAGATGATACTCGCATGCATGTGCTTCGTCCACATAGGTCTTCTTTAGGCGGCTATTTGTTCTTGTTCCAACCAGAGGCCGAGATGCCTGACTACCCAGTTTACGTCGCCATGAGTTCGAATTTGCTTCCACTGATTCTTGTATTGTTTCTTATTTTTTTGTTCTACATGTATACAAACATATTCGCATAAATATAAACTGTGGGGTGATTCTTTCCAGAAAATTGCAGAACCATAATGAAACTCAGTTAAAATAAAAGTATTGAAATTAATAGACGATTCTTTGAATAGCAGTAATATAATTGAAATTGTGAAAATTCTATATTGTACGAAAATAAGGACGGGTGTCGAATTAAAATTTAATATGCTACTACTAGTGAGTTCAAATGCACTTCTGGTCCACATCGCAACTGGCAACACTGGTTTGCATCTTTTCCGTTTGGGTGAAGATCCAGATAAGAACCTGGAACCTGGTAGTTGTCAAGCTACCACAATGTTTTGCCAATGCCCAGGGAATACGAAGTGATGGCATCGTAAAGGGGAAAACGCTGCTACGGCAGAGCAACAATCACAAACTCGCAATGAATTACCTTTGTATCTCAGTCGTCTACCTTCCTGATGGCCAGTTCTGAAAAGAACTATGGCCAGAATCAACTCTTTTAAAAATGGGGCCTCTTTTAAAAATAAAGAACACAAAATGTTTGTAAGAAAAGGTGACCGTATTCCCGCGGCCGTCTCGGAGTTAGTAAGTGTGTGTGTGTGTCATAGGAAGAGGGGAAAAGGAAAAGAAACGTAAACAAAACGATGCGCCCTTCATGGTAGTGATGCGGTGCGTGAACGTTTGAGCTCCGGAAAACTTCGCTGTCGCGAACACAAAGGGTTACGAATATTTTGTTAAATTGGTATGAAACGTCTCCCTGGTGGTTGCATTAATAACAGACAGATTTACTATATCGACTCGGAATATAGTTGAGAAAAAAAGGGACACCACGAGTTGGCCAGGTACAGGATTCGATCCTGTATTCTTGGAAAACTAAATCTATGGTTGATCTCACTAAGCCATGGTGACTAGTAAGAAGATACTTGATTAATGAGTATGAAGTTATAACTCTCGACAGCCATTTAATTTTTAACTAGGAATGAGAAGAAATATTAGAATTAGAAATATTTTCCATTTAATTCCAACTACCTTTATTGCTTATCTTGACAGATACGCGTATTTCGTCTACAACGTGCAGACTTCTTTAGTGTCGTGTACTAATAACTCGCTTTAATTTTTATTTTGCAACATGATCTTGCATGAGAACGATAATAGAGAATCAGTGATTGGTTGGTCTTCACGAAATCCATTTCGTGCATTAAACAAAAATGTGTAATGATAGATTTCCAGATAAAAAGCAATATGGATGTTTAATAAAAGAGATAAGACATATGTTCTATGCATAGAAACCATTTTTACGAAATGAGTGAAAGCTATTTAACAAAAATAAATTTCCAGAGTATGTTCCTATTAGCGATGTTTTGAGATCTCACGATCTTTTATATATGCAATCGATTACCCATTTCTCCATATGCCATGCGTAAGACACATGTTTTTACTATCATCTTTTTAATAGGGTAGGGAACGGCTTAAGCAGTATGGTGCTTCACCATTGACCTACCCCGCATGGGGATGCTTGGTAAAGATTGTGTGCCTGTTTCGAAATACTACCTCACAATGCCCTCCGCTCAATTTCAAACTACTTCTATTCAATTTTCACCGCCTGCCGTGAGCTAACGGAACTATCAATACTTTCTCTTAACAACTTTGTTCTAGCAAAAAATTGCTGTCTACTCCTAGAGCCTCATGGTGATGAGAAATTATTTCGTTCTCAAAACAACATCATCAACTATAAATGGTCAAACGGTGTGAAAAACTAGCTGAGAGGTCTTATTGTAGTTTTGTATTATTTTATGGCATTTTGTATTTATTTCTGTCAACTATTCCTGCAAATATATATCTAAAAAAACATCTACAAATCTATAATCAAAAAGAAATAATAAAGAAGAAAACAATAAAGTAATTAATGTGAACTCTTTTGGCCTTAAGATCTTCTGTACTGTGGGTCTATTGAAAGCTAGGCATTTTTAGGATTTGTACGCTTTTTTGTCCAGGATTGACAACAAAGTTTCAATTGGGTACAAATCTGGACTTTTAAGTGGCCATTGCAATGGTTTTATGTAGCTGAAACGGAAAAATAGCATTTAACATGTTTTGCTGATTGCTTTGGGTCATTTTTTAGTTGGAAATTGAAGTTGTTTTCTAACCCGACCTTCAATAAATACTTCTCGAGGTTTTCATTTAAAATGTCTATGTATGTATCTGCTGTGATAATTTCATTGATGCGAACCAAGTCTCCACAACCAGCGAAAGAAAAACTACGCACACCATCCCGTTCATATGACGTTCCTGAAGCATTTCTCTTACCTTCGCCACAACCCGATCAAAAACTTCGACTCGTCGGTCCAAATTAGTCTTCTCCAAAATTATCAGCATCAGCATGTGCCCAAATAAAGCACAAAAGCTTAAATGTATTCACCTTTCTGATAAATGGTAGTCGCTTCGTGTAGCTGCTCTTCAGTGCGCTACGTGTATCTGCTCTTCAGCATTTTCTGACCATACATAATCCTGGGTTGGCTGTTGTGGAGACGATGGAAGCGATAGAATTGTTTCCATGGGTACGACGGGCTTTTCATTCATTGATCTCTTTGCACAACACCTGGCCAGGTCCTTATGATCAGCAAGGGATGAGAGGGAAGTGTTGATTAGATGTCTACTTAAGAAGATGCTGATAACTCATGGACCAATTAATGCCAACAGCAACGGGGCCGCTGGGGCCTCTCACAAAATGTGATGGAGGATACTCTTTGGAAAAACCATTGAAAAACATTCGAGGACCAATTCAACCCAACAGAAGGAATGCTGTTTGGACCACCCGCAAAGTGTAGAGGCAGTTCTTTTTATAGCAACCTTCAGTAATGAGCCTGTGCATGCGGCTATAACTGTTTTGTCTTTTTGACTTTTACTGTGAGCCGTGTTTTGGTGCTGTCTCACTCACTCTCACAGGACGCTTGAAAACATGGCTCATAGTAAAAGTCAAATTTTTATAGCGTGCGCAGGCTCATGCCTGGGATATAATTTGGGCCGATTTACGTCAGCAATATGTATGCTGCTGTGTCTCTCATAAAGTTATTATCGGTGTTTTATAAAATTGTAAACTAACTTTTAAAAAAACTTCACGGAAAACCCTAATAGACCACAACGGTTCAAGCCAACCAATGGATCCAATAGAAAGCAACAGTGACCTATCTTTGAGGTTGAGGTTACTGGGTGTCCTCCGGAGACTCGTAAAAGTAATCCCTCCCGTAGCAAATCCCATACAAACTCCAAATTATGATTTCACCGATTGACATGAGCCCCCTCGCAGCTACTAAAAGTGACTACGCAGCGACTCATAAACATAAACTCTCATCTCTGAGTTTCCGTGCAATTGTTCGGGACATCTTCTGGACATCCATTGTAGAACATGATGCCAAAATAGTCCGTAAAAAGAGTAGAATGCGATCCACTCTGATGACCGTTACAAAAATCACCGAAAATCTTAGTCTTTTGTTTTACAGTTTCTCACTTGAATTACAAAGTTTACTTCGCTCAAAAATTTTAGAGCAAAATTCTTGCAACTTATCATAATAAATGATCCTTCAAACATTTAAGTAAAAAACTAAAATTGCAAAACCCTTTTGAAGTTTACATGGAAAATACTTTGCAAAAGACTAACTTTTCGTTCATTGTTAACCGACCCTTTTCTAAATTCTTTTGATGAAAACTATTCTCATTGGAAATTTTGTCAACTATAAACTCTTTATCAGATCGTTTTTCAGAAGAACGTCAAATGAAATAATAATTTATTTATTTAGAAATTGATATTCTTCTGCCATGATCAAGTACCTTGTTATTCAGCAACAATGTATTGTAACAATCGGAGTTTCAACCATCACCACAATAACATCAGTAATCTACAATCAACTGTCGAAAAAGAAACGACCCTCTCCTATCTGTCAGAGAGATGCTTGCGGGAGGGAAAATCGTTTTTCCAGACCACCGACGAACTATTGACCGACGATACAATTTCAACCCAAACCCGGCGAGTGACAGATTTCCTCGGAGCACTGAACCGCACTCGTCCAACTGAATGGCACCGGACTCACTGGCAGCTATTTCGTACATGGCGTTTTCTTGCTTGCTCTCTTTTCACCGGATCTGACGCATCCCCTGGAGAGACAATGTTTTGGTTGAAATCCAACCTTATCCACGATTTGACGACTTCTTTCCATCAAGGAGAGGTAATTAATTTTATAATGCAAATTTGCCATCTGATGTTGTCCTCCAAACGTCTCCGCCTCAATTACAAATAGGAATTGAAATTTTGGTGTATTGCCTAAGTTTCAATCGAATGAAAGTTTCCGCTAAGATTAAAGAAATCAGCACAATGCTTTCAGAAGTACCAATGTAACGATCTTTTATGAAGTTTTCAGAAGCAGATAATTTCTCATCTCTCTTTCTCAGGGTCTTGCCTATCCTGCATAGGGTAGTATGACAAAGGGTTATGTGCCTGATTGGATACTACCGTTCAAATGCCCTCCGCTCGTTTTCAATCTTGTATCTTTCATTTTCAAAGCCTGCCGTTGCATATACGGACCTATCAATACACTTTCTTTTCATGGCTTTGCGTTCTAGCAATAAAATTAATGTCCGCTCCTAGCGCTTCGCATGGAGATGAGAAATTATCTGCTTCTGAAAAAATGACACGAGGCTAAATCCGGCCAGAAAATCGTAGGACCATCGTGTGACCTCAGAAGAGGAAGTAGACGCTTTTGGAGGCATTCCTTTTGGTACACCTGCCCTTTGACCGTTCCAGTTGTCACAAATGGGGGGCTCCACTTTCCACACGAGCAGATTGCTTGCCAAATCATATATTTTTTGACAAACTTTGACATCTTCTGCTTTTTAACGTCCTCAGGGAGATCGATGATGATGAGCAGTGAAAAACTGGAGCCCCGGAAGCTGCCGGAAGTCTGCTTTTACGTACGTCTCATTATCCATAATGAGGCAATGTGGTTTCGTCAACATCTGGGTGTAGAGCTTCCATGCACGTGTTTTACCTACCGTATTCTACCGTTCATCGCTACTAAGCGTTTTTTGGATTTTGTACGTGTGTAGTCCATCACGTTTTTTCGCATCTTGCTCGAGTTTTGATTAGATTCAGTTTCTTCGCGACATCTCGAACTGAACTGTTGGGATTCCTCTTGAAAGCTTGAACTACCCACTTGTGATCCTTAACACTATACGGAGATCCATTTTTGCGACTTTTTTCTTTGCGGTCGATGTTCAAACGTTCTTGGTACCGATTTAAAACACTAAACATCGTAGAATGTAGCATTCCCAGCTTCCTGCTGATGGCACGATGAGAAATATCCGGATTTTCGAGGTACGTGTGCAAAATTTCTTTGCGCCGCTGCTATTCTTCCGACCGCATCTTCGCAACGATTGTAATCTGTTAGTGAAACTTACACAGCGTAAACAAATACACATTGAACAAATTCCAACCAAAATTTCAATAGAAAATACCCAACGGGTAAGAAGTTACAGCCGTTTAAAAGTGGTGCAATTTGTTTCCGTACAACCTTTAACCTTACCTTTTAGACTTTAATGATTAATAACTTTTGTTCCTTACACGATATAAAATTATCTGTTAGTTCAGCTGAATATTTTTCAAACAGATCGATATTGTGAATTTATTGAGCGATGGAAACACAAAACTTATTCGCATACACACCTCAAATGGTTTGTTCAAAGTAAGATTGAATATGAATGAAGTCAAATTGTGGAAGGCTATATTAGCGACCTATCTTAAAAGTGTCCAAGCACTTTGGATCAAGGTTTTTAAAATTTGTATCAATCTAATGATTATGCTAGCATCTAAACCGTACCTTTAAATGCAATTAACTTTTGCTAATATTGTTTATAGTAATTTTCAAATGGTTAACAGAAGTTGTTCAAGCACATGTTTGGAAATTGAAAAGAATTCTACGAAAAACCTTTTTCGGTCGTTAAAAATTAAACATTTAGGCCTATTCAAAAGTGAAAGCATTTTTTGTGTAGTCTAAACACCAAGGCTTCCGGAAACGTTTAACTTTCAATGTTCCGGATATTCCTAGAATACCCTTACTGTCTATTTACTCTCCCAGCATAGTATTCAATTCCACTTACAATTTATACCATTTTGGCTATAAAGCTTGATTTTGGCAACAAAGCTTGATTATGCAATATCCACTCAGCTCCACAGGTCGATCCACTTGCTTCAATACTATCACCTTCTGTTTTTTTATCTGTTTCAAACCCTCAGTTGTGAAACAGTATGAATCATTCGAAAGAAAACGATAAATGGAATGGATTGCTACAGCAGATTTCATTTTTCGCCTTATTTAACAATTTAATCGTTTTCCCTTCTCCGAAACATCCTTTTCGCCGCCCTTCCTCTATCTGTTGATCCTATATGAATGTGTGTATGTGTGTAAGGCAGCAACAAATCTCTTGCGCTTCCTGTTCCGCAGCCAGCATTGCTTTATTTCATATCCGATACTTTATCGAACCCCACCTTAAAATACAATGATGTATCAAAGCAGTGAAGCT